>JBAGKO010000003.1:7394614-7421095 GCA_037177275.1 Acacia concinna | reverse complement strand
CATTCTCATGTGTTTTGGGCCTTCAAGCTCCAGTTTCTTCATCTGCTCCATCCTGGCTCCAATTTGGGCTCTGTTTTAGGCTCCGTTTTCTCCTTTGCTTGCTTGAAAATATAACAACAAAGAGGCTTTGCCAAGGCAAGTGAAGAATTATAATTGAGAGATATAAAATAAGTCTACTTTTACCCATTATTCAGCAAAAAGCACAGTGTGACACATTTAATCCAAATACTATAAATACCATGCATAATATGGGTAAATGTATGCAAATAAGACCTAAAATACCCTAGAAAACCATGTAAATATTGTGTTAGATCATCAGGGTAGATTACTCGAGTGGTCACTCAAGTGATGGCTTGTAGTCGCAACTTCAAGAGTGTCAGGTCGCGACTAAAGTGGATAGAGAGGATTCCTGAAACTCAGATTTTAGGTCGCGACAAGAAGTATATGGTCGCGACTAAAATGGACAGTGAGCATTCTTTAATTTAGTCATCTTAGGTCGCGACATCAGGTTAATTTCTGTGATCTAAATAGATCACTCCAGAGCTCACTGGAGTGATAGATAATCTCAGTACCTTTTCTCCTCTCTATCTCTTGAATAATTTTGGTTATAATTCTATATGTACTGATTCTGGATTGATTTGAGTGCTTGATTAATGAGTACCTTATTCTATGATCCTTAATGATTTTCACCATGATTATGATGCCTGACTGACTTATTGTCAAATTATGAAATCACTTGAGTGATAATCATAATCACTTGAGTGGTCACTCAAGTGATATGGTATCAAAAAAACATAGCATCATTTCTCTTGGTCAAAATCTAATGATTTCACTTGATATATCTTTTTGCTCTTCATCTACTCATATAACATTATGTATAAGTGTTTGATCTTTTCAGAATCAACACCAAGGATCAAAAGCACATTGAATCAAAAATTCATTGCATACATCATCAGCATTTAATGCACCAACGGCTAGATTTCAAAATGTCTTCTCACCATCTCAACAGCTATAATCTTAGAGAAGAAGGTTTTTGCCATCAACGGTTGGGGAAAATGATCTGACATGTTCAACCGAAACATCAACGGTCATTAATCTCACCTTTGGTATAAATACCCACAACATTAAAGGAAAAAACCAACTGACACATTTATTACAAAACCTACTGTTCCATTGATCTGTGAGAGAAAACACACTCTGAAATATACGTGCTTCAGTGTTTAGATAATCTTTCTTTTAAGAAGAGCATTTATTACTTCACTTATACTCTCTGAAAATTCTCAAGGTAGTGGGACCTTAGGATAATTAGTGTATTACAAAGTGGAAGGGGGAGTGAGAGTGTACTCACTTGTTAATAATTATATAGTGGCTACCAAGAGCCCTGTTAATCTTGGAAGATAGTGAAAATCTTGGAAGTGACTCTAAGGACTGGATGTAGATCAAGGTTTGGACCAAACCAGCATAAATCTCTTGTGTCTTTATCTGGTGACTTGTTTCATTTCTTTTATAAAGTTTAAATTTGTTAATTTTTATAAAATCTCCCAATTCACCCTCCTCTTAGGTGATAGACTTGCACTAACATATTAGTATAAGTAAACATTTGCTGTGTGTGTATTACGATTAGGAAAAAATAAAAAAAGGATGAGAAATAGTGTACATTGTAGGACGAAAAGCGTGCGTGTGAGTGAATGAGAGAGAGAAAATGGAGTATTAAAAAGTGACAGTAAAAAACTTACAAAACTGTGTAAAAGAGAGAGTGAGAGAGACGGAGAGGATAAAGGTAAAAAAAATGGTGATGTAACAAGATAAGAATAACATAAAAGAGATTTGGGGGAAAAGAAATGTTGAGATAAGAAGATACGAGTAATAAATTAAAATATGATAGGAATGTCAAATAAGGAAAGAGTCAGCACACACTTCCTTTTTAGGGGTCTTGACCACTCATTTTTGAAACACCATCCGTGCAACACAAAAAGGAAAAGCAAGAAAGAGATTGTTTTGAGACAAAATAAGAATTTTCTTACTGAGAAATAATAACCCTGTTATTTTATTTTTCTAAATCCTTGTTTATATTTCTATTTATATTTCTTTGTTGTACCAATACTTTGATTAGATTTTGAGAAAGCACTAGATGCTGGTTCTGTGTGAAGGTCTCTGAATACATCTATTTATACCATGTGATTTTGTGTGGTTAATTGTGGATCCACCCTAAAGATACCCTAGCATGTTTATGTGATGAGAATTCGTGGATACTCGTATAATCTTAACTTTTGTCTCTTTATGATATTTTAATAAATATGAATTATTTTATTTTTGTGAAGATTTTATCACAAGGCTAAAAACTATTTTTCTACTGTAATAGCAACTGGGCATTATTTGTTAAAAAAAATGTTATTTGTTATTACTCACTTCTCTTATATTGTATTTCCAATATGCCAATCATCAAGATTATTGGGAGAATTGAGTAGGTTCCAATAGAAACTTACCAAGTGATTCGCAACATTCGGGTCATCACTACCAATCCTGTTGATTCCCCGCCTTACCAACCAAGTCCGTTGTCGCGGATTCCAAACTTTTATGTCCCAAATGATGATGTTATCATTTTCTCTCTAAAAGAATTCATGCGTTTTGTTTATGGGAATTTCCCCTTGGACCTACCAAACCTTCCATAAGACCTTTTCATCAATGCAGCTCCTAATAGTTGATTTCCCTATAAAGAAGCACTACTTAGAGAGTCGTTTTAAAATAAAATGCTTATTATTCACAAAGGAAGGAGGTGTACCCCAAACTACATCAGCTGTCAATTACATCATATGTTTCTCAATAACCTAAAGTAAAATAAACCGAGTACTTTATTTTCAAATGACTCTAAGTCGTGCTTCTTCATAGGGAAATCAACTATTATGAGCTTTATTGATGAAAAGGTCTTATGGAAGGTTTAGTAGGTCTAAGGGGAAATTCCCCTAGCATGAATTCTTCTAGAAAGATAATGATAACATCATCATTTGGGACATAAAAATTTGGAACCAGTAGCGACGTATTTGGTTGGTAAGGTGGGGGATCAACGAGATTGGTTGTGATGACCTGAATGTTGCGAATCACTTGGTGAGTTCCAATTGGAACCCACTCAATTCTCATAGTAATCTCGGTAATTGGCATCTAGGCATTACAATACAAGAGAGGTGAGTAATAACAAATAACATTTTTTAACAAATAATGCCCAGCTGCTATTACAACAGAAAAATAGTTTTTAGCCCTGTAATAAAATCTTCACAGAGATAAAATAATCCAGATTTATTAAAATATCATAGAGACAAAAATTAAGATTTCATGAGTATCCCCGAATTCTAATCACAGAGTGGATCCATAGTTAACCACAAATAATTACATAGTATAAATGGTTGTACTCAAAGACCTTCACACAGAACCAACATTTAGTGCTTTCTCAAATCATATTAGAGTATTAGTAAAACAAAGAAATATAAATGTAAATATAAATAAGGATTAAAAAAATAACAATAAAATAAGAGGGTTGCTATTTCTCAGTAAGAAAATTCTTACTTTGAGTCAAAGCAGTCTCTTACTTGCTTTTCCTGTGTTTTGCAGATGGTGTTTCAAAATGAGTGGTCAAGACCCCTTTTTATACAAAGTGTGTGCTAATTCTTTCCTTATTTGACATTCCTATCCTATTTGAATTTATTATCTATCTCAACATTTAATTTCCCCCATGTCTCTTTTGTTTTATCCTTATCTTGTTACATCACCATTTTTTTTTTAACCTTTATACTCTCTATCTCTTTCATTTTCTCTCTTTTACACACTTCTGTGAGTTTATTACCGTCACTTTTTATACCCCAGTCTCTCTCTCTCACACACTCACACGCACTCTTCATCCAACACTCCACTCTCTTTCACGTCCTTATTTTTTTTCCTAACCGTAATACACACACCACAAATGTTTACTTACACCAACACCCACTTTATCCACTTAACAAATTTCAACATTTCTCCTAAGACTATATCCTAAACAAATATTTTATCAAGCTATATATATATATATATATATAAAGGGTTTTACACCTGCTACCTTGTCAATCAAATCAACCTTCAACCACAGAAGATGTTGAAACCACCAAGAAGGACCAGAGCAGTTATTTCTGTATCTATGGTTACCGGTAGTTTCACAAGAAAACTGGAAACTAGATCTATTAGAAGAACATGTTGGAAGGTGAAATGAAGCTGGACTATGTTGGAGGTAAGTTAGCGATTCTTACTGCTAGTTTCTCCATGAAGTGAGCAGCAAAATAAAGCAGGAAGGTGCAGTCACCATTTTGGTGCTACTGGAGCAAAGTCCTACATTGAGCTTAAAACCATGTGCTCGTCCTGAAAGTCATTTAATATAACTTTGAGGACTACCAAGTTAATTGCTACATTTACTGGAGAATGAAGAAAAAATATTCTGCAACTAAATCTTGGCATACATGAAGCCGTAAAAGAAGTATACACAAAGTCACATTTCATGTATCAAAATAGCACAATTCATAAGGTCAGTTCAATGTTTCTGCATTAGAATACAGAACATTACAATACAAAGTGGTTCATCAACCACTTAAATTACATCAAACAATATCGAAGACTTCCAAAACCTGCAACTAGAGAAACTAACACCACCAAGTTTTTTGCAAATAGAGAAAACTCTAGTAGTGTTGGGAGTTTTTGTTATTGCCAGTAAAAAATAGCCTGTAATTTTCCAAGAGTCAGCTTTTGTTTTAGCGAAAGCAAGTCTTGTTCCGTGACCAAGAAAGTTTCTCATCGCAGTATAGAAGCTCCTAGCCGAACTTCAGTTAACAGAGGGATGATAGTCTTTGCTATATCACTATCATCCTTTTCTTTTTTCTCGCAACTGTCATTCTCTTTTTGGCTTTTGTTAGAAAGAGAATCCAAGAGAGATATCTTCATGACTCCATTCTAGTGGAAGCTGAATTAAAGTACACACGTATCTGATATTAAATGCAACTAACTTTACAGATCAAAATTTCCATGTATAAGAGATGGAGTCTTTCATATATTCATAAAATCCCTGGGATCTTGGCAGGGTTTCTCACGGGCAGGGAGAAAGTAGATTTAAAAGAAAAACGAACTATTAAAACCACACCGGCAACATGCAGGACGACCAACCGCAAATTTGAATCCCACATTGATGTAATAATCAAGTAAACATGTTTTTAACAGAGGTTCATTCGATTTTCTCACTCAACAATCTTGGGTAGAGTTATGCAACATTTAACAAATTTTAAGATTGTAAGCAGACCTGAGAACTCACAAAGTGTTAAAGAATGGAAGCTCCATGAACAACCCACATGACCTAAAAACTATGGGGAAGAAAGAAGAAAAAAGAATCACTAAATCCTAGAGTTGGATAATTTCCAGAAAAATGGTGCACCCAGTCTGCTCTCATTATGAATTTTCTTCCCCATAGCTAAGGAGGAAAACAAAGAAAAAGCCCATACTTTCAATTGCATAACAAATTTATGCACTTCAAGGGCTCTATATGGGAGACGATCCAATATAAGCACAGGAATAACAGCAGTTGCAATGTGGCAAGATAATTTTTTATGGACCTCAAGCAAATCCAATCTTCTGCCAGTCAAACACCTGCAAGAACTCAACAGTATCAGATAATTCATATCACAGGAAAGACAGACTAATATTTAGTGAGACATGGAATCACAAAGAATACAAACAAATATAACATTATTTCCACACAGTCTGCATGTTTAATAAAAAATGCATAAAATAGGAGTTTGAATGGAAATTTCAGAACCAACTAATACAATTAGATTCAATCAGATTGAGAGAGTCTCTCTAACTTTTCACTATGTAATCAAAATGAAATGTGGCTTTTCAATACAGCTCTAAACCATGTACATCTAGCATAATAATCAGTAATTTTCAAGGTAAATAGTTCGAAATTATTCTATAATCGCTTGTTACTAGCAATAAAACAAACAACAAACAATTTCTTCGTTAATCCATGTTCAAAAATTAATGTCAAGGTCTCAGAGCAATAAGAAAAAAATTCAAAGGAAATAAACAAGAAAACAAGGGCCAGCAGCATAACATGTCACAAAGATGCATGCTTGCCTAACATAAATTTGAAAATTAAACATACATAAAGACTTGTAAATATATAAATAGTCAAACAAGATTAAATAGCCAAGGGAAATCCTACTTGTCAGCCAAACATCCATACAGGAAAAAGTTCTTACTTGAATGGTATCGTGGTATATCCTGAAGTTCATGCCCGCGGCATAGATATTCACCTAGGAATACCATGACTGAAATTCCAGTACCATTCACAATCCACCATGTTATGGAAGATGGCCAACCTCCATAAACTATGCATATAAAAAGATGAATGATGTAGAGGGTGCCTGAAAAGTCCAAGAACTTCTTTGACCTTTCAATCACAGAAAGCACATAAGCAGCCCTACAGAAACCAGATAACTGTATAAATACCAGCAAAAGTAGTTTGAGACTTAGTGGCAAAAGTTCATTCTGACAGCCACAATTTTGTAGCCACATAAATCCACAACAGCTTTGCCTAAGTCTCCTTATTCAGACACAAAAACAGAGAAATATCAGAACACAAGACAAATGGGACGACCTACTGAAAAAAGTTCATAGATCTTGAAGTCTGACGTGACATGCTTTCCTTTTCTCTTTAGCATAAACTACCTGATGGCTATCATAGAGGGGGAAGCCTTCCAGGTTTCCATTTTCTCATAATGTTAAGATCATAGTCAAAGTTTTTAATTAAACAATACATAAGAAAATATATATGACTAGGTCACTGCTCAACCCATAATGCCATGAAACTCAGAGAAATAATGACCTCAGAAAAGGAATAACTTTATGTAACACTGCGATAGTCATGCTCAAATACAAGTAATAGTACAAGTACATAGCAAGTTAACGACAACAAGAATTACCCCCAAAAGGAATAAAAGCACATCCACTGACTACAACTTATTCTCCAGCCCCACTCTCCCTCAATTATATCTTACACTTTGCTCACAAGTTTATTTCTTATCTGCTTGTTTTGCAAAAGATGGAAATTTAAGAAGCATCAGAAAATACAGAAAGGGTACGGAAAATCCAATTTTACCTCTTTCACCCAGAATGATATAGACAAACCAAAATCAACCAAACTGAAAAGAAACAAATAAATTTTTCAACGAATGCGCATTATCAGCTTATGGAAAAAAGGGCTAGAATAAAGAGAAGAGCATTAGAAAAGAAGAAAGGAGATGCTATAAAGAATCTAATTAAAAGCGTTCAATATCCCTTCCAAAATATGCTGATCAAAAGGTCAATAGATAGCCAAAAAAACACCTGTACATAAGCAGTTCCGTGCCCTGATGAGCATAAATAGGAAAATGTGTAATATATATATGGTCTCAGAAGTTTAAAAAATGGGCCATACTCAGAAACTTAACTTCGATAAAAGAACAAATGATAACGATTTCCTTGTGATATTAAAGATAGATTGGACAGAGTCAGAAATGAATCTCTAACGACTAGAGTTAATTACCTGATTGAAATTGAATTATAGGCAAATGAGCATAGATACGTAGGATACAATCACATTCGATTACAATTCATAGTTAGTACCATACTCAAGCATTGGAGCCTAAGAAAACTCATGAGGGGTCAGTAAGGTGAAGTGGGATATTTACCCTGCAACTGCAATTGGGCTGAGAAGAAATGAAGCAATAACACACCAACCAGTTGTGGTAGAGGTAGTGATGGTTACATAATCAAAGAAATACACTAGACTCAGCCGAGACACTCGTGTTCCAACAAGTATGGCTAAGAAGAGTCCAAGCGTGATGTAGTATAAGCATTGAAGACAAACAATTTGTGCAACAATAAGCCAAGGGTCCCATACCGCCGCCCCATAAAACATAACGGCAAGCACTTGATCTTCCACAATATATTCAGACACAAAATAACCCTGAAGGGACAGAAATGAATTCCTAAACTAATATACGCTCGTCCCGACAAGGCGATTAAATTGTTCAACCAGGTTTTCACAAAGCTTCAAGCCCGAACAAAGCTTGCTACCCGCATTCCTTCCTCTCCACTCCTCCGCATACGCCTCAAAATCGAATCATTTACAGGGATTCAGATCTGGATGTGATAACTGTTGGTAGCGAATTCGAAAGGTGGATCTTGAGAAAACAGCAGCGAACTTGTCGAACAAATACAAACAATTCGAACCTCGAATTACAGAGAAAACCGAATCAGTAATTGAACAAATATTTTGAGATCAAGCAAGATGACAAGAATTGAAAGTGTTCCAGCGGCGATATCACGGCAATGAAGAGCGAAGAACTGCCAAGTGCCAACTATGTATCAAAATCAAATTCACAATATTAATTTACTCTTCCAATTTAATGTAAAAAAAAAAAAGGAAAAAGAAGCCGCAGTCGTCCCCGTATGGCAGTATTATACCGGAGGGAGTAGTTGCTAATTTGGTGCTGCTTCCTTTCCTTTCTTTTCTTTTCTTTTTTTTCTTTTTTTTTTAATTTTTAGATTACTAATTACTCCTACTTCCTTAGTCTTTTCTTTTTTTCTTGGGCAACAACTGATCCTGATTTTCTAGAATACCTTCTAGGTTTTCTTTCTATTTCAAGCTTTTGCTTGCTTTTGTATTTCAAAAAAGCAACAACTGATCTGACCATGAAAATGATCAAACAAATATTGGGAAAAAAAACTTGATTTAACCAAAGCTATACCCCTAAGCAAGCACTATTTATAGTCATAAATTTTAATGTTATAAAATAATGTAATTAGTTTTTTTAAGATTCTTCAAAAAATTAACTGGCTTTTATAATTAAGATCGGAGGGAATAGTATTAACTACATGTCACAATTATTGCTAATAATTCAATTCAGCATGCCATAATTTCTCAATTGCTAGGAAGCCCCTGATTATTAATATTAATAGCCGAAATTTCCAACACTCACAAGCTACAAATAGTTTGGCGCATTCACGAAAGTATCTACCTTTATTTAACTAAATAAAGCTATTTTTATGTCATTATTTTTGTGAAGATTTAAATACAAAGTATCATATAGTGATCGTTGAAAAAACCATTTTAGACTTTAAATGACAAACTGCAAACTCAAGGGAGAGAGTTTGTTTTGGATGATTAGAGGGAATAAACTGTAATATACCCTACAGATAATTGACTTAAGCACATTAATAACTTGCTTCTCAGGGGAAATTATTACATCATGAGCCTGCTCTTCAATTTGGAGGAAAAGATTACAGCTACTTGGAATCTCTATATCACTGAGGGTTTGCCCTTCTCCTCCTCACATTTTTTGGTGAATTTACCGTGACCTTGGCGTTGCTTTGACTCCTATTATTCTGCACTGGCTCATTATTAACAATAACTTTTGAAGAATTTAGCTCATTCCTTAACCGCAATATCTCGCCCTTGGCTGAAGCCAATTCCTCCTCAAGTTTATTGCTCCTACTCTCTAAGGTCTCTTTCTCCTTCCCAAGTCTCATGATGACGACATGGGCGTCTTCAGTGTTCTCTTTGGCTTCTTTTTGTGCAACTTTCTGCTCTGCAAGGGACTTTTGAAGCATCTCTTTCTCATTTTCAAGGACTGAAATAAGAGATATAGCCTTCTTATATTCATCAGAAAGGACCAATGCATTTCGGTTCAATTCATCTAGCGATTTGGTCGCCTCCTCTAGGTCCTTCTCAAGTGATCTTTGATCCTCTTTGTTCTTTGTGACTTGCTGCTCCAGAGATTGTAGCTTAGAATTTAAAGAAGTGACTAATTTTCTCTCTTCTTTCAAATCCTGTGCTGCAGTTTCAGCCTTTTTGTAGACATCAACCAGCTCTCTCTGTAAGCTATCGCGGCTTTCAAGGGCAGTTATAAGTTCATTGGAATTGCTTTTCAACTCAAGCTGTGATTTCTTTAGATGTTCCTTCGCTGTCTTAAGCTCAACGGATAGCGTTTCTGCACCAAGTTTGGCGTCATCAAGGCTCTTCTGTAGCGATTTTTTACCTTCAATGAGCTGAGCTGAAACCTTAGAGACCTCAGCCTTCAGCTCAGAGTTCAGTATGTTTGACTCATTTAGACGTATTTCCAATTCAGCAGCCACATTCTTTGATTTTCCAAGATTCTCCTGTGTGATTTGGAGTTCATGCTTCAAATTATCAACCATTTGTGATTCATTCTTGAGAGACTCATTCAAACCATTCCTTTCTTTGGTCAAATCAGTAATGATAGCTTGCTTTGTCTTTGCTTCATTAAGCGCAAGTTGTAGCTTTTCATTTAGCTGATGAAGCTCTCCTTCTGTTTTCTTTAAAAGCTTAGCATCTGAAGCGGCCTTCTTTTCAGCATTCAGCTTTACACCATTGTATTCTTCTACCAGGACACTATTTTTTTTCCTAGAATCATCCCTCTCAAGAGTCAATGAACTTATTTTAGCATTGAGTTCATTCACCAACGAATCTTTGGCTTCTAGCTCCTCTTGACGTTTCTGCAGGTCATCTTTCAAACCTTGAATTTGCAAATGAAGATTGGACACATCATCCTTGGTTTGATTATAGGCAGAATTCAAATTCTTCAATTCCAACTCCTTTTCGGCAAGTGATGATCTTAGATTCTGAGCAACATCTTCTTTCCCCTTGAGCTCTGAACTTAGCAGATTAATCCTCTCCTGTAAGATTTCAATAGAGTCCATCTTTTCTTTCAAACTTTTTTCAAGGCCCTTCTTGTCTGCATCAACTTTTGAAAGCTCACTTCTAAGGCTTTCTATTTGGAGTTTCAGCTCCTCACCTAAGCTTTTCTCATTTTTTAATTCCTTCCCTAAACGAGCGGCAGTATCATTTGCTTTATTAATTTCATTCATCAAAACTTGCTGCTCTTCCTTTGCTTTCCAAAGTTGATTGGATCGTTCCTGCTGCTCATTCTGTAACTTCAAATCATAGTCTTTTTTCAAGGATACAATCAGGTCTTCCTTATCCTTTAGTTTTCTGTTCATCTGTGCACAACCGGTAACATCTATGGCTTAAACCTAATAAATAAACCATGCATACATTCTAACAATTAATATATTGTTTTCAAAAAAAAATTTTTATCCTTAAAAGATCAAATTACATTAGGAGAAGCTGAATAGTTGTTTGCTCCTTTTAATAGTAAAGGGAAAATTAATCCCAGATTTTCCTTTTATTCTAGTAGTCTGTTTAGAAGAAACATTTGTCAACTGCCAAAACATATGCTCAAATGTTTCAAGAAGTTCTGGACAGTAGCAAAGTAAAGAAGTTTACCGTCTCAACTGTTGAGAGAGCAGCAGTGCTTTCCTGCTGAGCCAATGCATAGAGAGCACCCAACACACCAGTAGATAATATTCCAAAAGCATTCAGGAAAGACACAAAGGGATTCGGCAGTCTGTCACTTTGCTGTGCTGTCTGTCCATCAAAGTAACTCAGTTTAGTAATATTTTCATGCCAATTACAAATATGAGAAATAACAATAAACTGCTTTATCTGAATTAAAAAACTATTGAAACCTCTACTTTTTGGTTGTCCTCTGGTGTCTCCACATCACTTTCTTCTGGAAAGGAAAATGAAGAATTGCACATGCTTTAGAAAAAATATTGTAATGTTCAGTGAAACAACAAAGTTGGTAGTATGCACAGCTTTGGAAAAAATGCAGCACATAGCCTGAAGTCCCTAGTTATTTTATGGGGGCAGACTTTGGGAAACATTTACAAGTAGTACAAACAACAGAAGCTCATATGTATACAGAATGGATTTAGTTTGGAAAAAGATGGTTTTTCTTTTTTTAACATATTTATGGAGTTCACCCTTATACTTATAAGCGACAAAGTAATCAAGAATAACATGTCAATCTGACAATATTTTACCAAGCTATACATTTATTTTACAAACTCATAGAAAAGGAAAGAAAACTCTTGATTCCATAATATTGATACAAGAAAGCGATAACAAGAAGATATAGCCAAAAAAAAGTTCAAATAAGCATTGTAGTCCTAGATTTGACAGGTAAACTTGCAATATGATTTCTAGAAATATTGGAAAGCAAGTGAGAAAATTCTCTATATTGGGCCCCATTTCATCATCAGTTTTCTGAACTACCATGAGGGGTTAATAATCATATTGTGTCTAAATTATCTCATGTAATCGATCTTAGGCATAAAGCTTAGACCTCCAGTCAAACAAGTATTTCAGGAAATTACTCCTTGATTATATCCAATATCACAGTAATAATAGTCGTAAAGCTACCGCATCGAAGATTTTGAAGTGCACCATAAAGAATCTAATGACACTTTGCTTTGCATCCATCAACCATAAGTCCATAACGAGTAAATACAAGGTCAAAAACACGTCGCAAACTCCAAAGTTACAGTCCAAGACAAGATGCAAGGAATTTTAGTGTTAAAAGAACACCACGGAAACCACAGCTCTTCCAGAATGTTCCCATCGATTTGAATCATATGAAAACTGTGCTCCAAGAACTAGAGAAAGTAAACTAAAAAGAGCTCAGGAATTTAAATAGGGCTGATCAGATTCATTACACAGCAGACCAGGCAACTTTTGCTAACGAAATACAAGGAAGATCCACATCACTAGAGCCATCTATCCAACAAACGAAAGTTGGAGGTGTAATCGATTTGGAAAACATAAGAAATCTTGACTTACTTATGGCCAATCCTTCAATAGCTCTGGCTCTGAATCCCAGCAACGGAAGGACAGCGACGCCCATGAAGATAACTGTCCTCTTGTTGCAAAAACCGCTCTCATTTGGGCTTTCGGTACGCAAACGCGCCATGGGAGCTCTGAACTTTTTCTTAACGTGTGCATCTCTGGCCCAATAATTAGATTGAAACGAAGAAGAAGACGACGGGAAGGGAAGTTGGTAGAGGGAAGAATGCAAGAAGCAAGAGCTTCCCGCCACGAAGCCCATCTCGTTCGATATTCTCTAGCAAGAATGGAGTGAGCTAGCAAGTTCCCTCTTCTGCTTCTATCTTTACAATTTTTGCTTAAGCTTCCATCATCACCCAAGAACCTTTGTACCCAATAGAAAGGGGGCCAAAAAAATATGTTTCACAAAAAATTGTTACGCACTCTGAAATTATCCGAAAACAGATGAAAAATTCTCTCCACCTTTTCATTGTTTTTTTTAAAAAAAAAATTCCCTAGGACACTCACTTTTATTACTCATTTTCTTATATTTTTTCGAATTTCACCAAATTAAATCTAATGTTTTTTAAGAAATTAATTAATGTTGAATTCATTTAAGTATAAGTATGAGCTGATATTTGAGTCTTCTATCACTCATAGTAGCTTATTTGTATTGAATATATAAGCAAAATTATATCTTTATAATTAAAGTTAATCACTTCAAACTGGGAAAAAAAGTTAGTAGTTAAATTAATTTTCACTCTGTAATTTTTCTTAAATATATTTCACGTAATATTCACAATTTAAATAATTATTTGAAAAACGTTAGGTTCGTGTTTTTTCAATATTAACTATGAACATTTTAACTGTAAATATGTTTTATATTATCCCTGCTAATAATTGCCTATTTGAATTATCAAGATCATTTATAATTTTTAAATGCGTAGTAGTGTAAAATATTATTCAATTTATTAAAGTTCACACAAAATGATTGTGTTTTTTACTTGTTCGGACTTCGGGGGTAGGTCCACGTAAGCTAGATTGTGTGCTTTTTGAGTTTGTTTAACTTTGCATTTTGACCCGCTAAAATCACCGAATAAATGATAAGCAATTTTATCCAAAAGCGGCGAATTATAAGTTGCCACGTCATATTCGGTATTTTCCCCTCCTAATAATTTTCCTCAACGGCAAAATTCTGCATTATCGTTTTGTTCCTTCTACTTTCCTTTTATGAGCAGCTTTTATGTGCAACTGAGCAATAATCTGCTTAGAAATCTGAATATCTTGTATGGTATCGTGAAGCCTAATCTTTATCAGGTTCTTAATAATGGAAGCTTTTTTCCCCCACTTCTGCTCAATGTTTAAAAGATGATATTATGATAATGCTGTTCGTTAAAATTAAGGGAAATAAATAAATAAATACCCTATAAATATAAAAAATCTTAAAAGATAACTCAGATTTGGTAAGTGACAAATGAGGGGTAGAAAATTAGTTAGTTTCAGTCATTCTCTATGAGTTTTAGTCATTATCTGCTCAGTTTTACTTATTCTCGGTTGAGTTTTCATCACAGCCCCTCATTTATTATTTATCAAATTTAAGTCATCTTTTAAGGTTTTTAATATTTAGAGGGTATTTAATTTTCTTTTTCCCTAAAATGAAATCTGAACTTATAATATTGTCAAAATGTTCAAAATTGAATCCATAGTCCAATTTATGGCAAGCTCCCAGTAAATAAGTGAACAACCACATTGTTATTAAAGAAGCAAGCAACTTGCTCAAGAGTCACCGCAGATTCACAACAAAGAGAACTATTTGTTTCTACCTAACGACTCATCCCACATCCCACCATGAAAACTGGCACTACACAACCAGCAAAGAAAAGCACCTTATTTGTGAACAAAACAGAGATTACCCACATTTTCACCTTTCTTTTTAAATAACAGCTTCATCACTTGGATATCATGATTCTGGAAAGTAAACAAGAGGACTCTTATTTGGCCATAGGCAGATTCATGAGGAAGACATCATGGTAGCTTGAATCAGGAGAGCTCTCTGCAGAGTTGTTTTCGCTTTTCTCCTCAGCTAAAATCTCCTCAGAGCGACATTCAAAACTGCAAAATGCTTTCTCCCCCCTGCAAGATAAGCACATATAAGCTACGAGTGACACTTGTTGCCTTTTTCAAAAACAGTAGTTGCACAGAGATGCTGCTACATGAGAAGTGAAAGAAACCTCTTACATATAAAATCTGATAGCTAACTATGCAATATGTCAATAGATGACCAACAATGTAGGTGTTTAAGTGGACTTTAGGCAGCCAAGTCCAACACACTCAAACCAATTTTGATAAAGCTTTGATTGACTCTTTCAACCAGCAGGTGCCAGCCCCAGCAGTCAGCATTTTGACTAAAAATCATGCAATCTGACTAAAATAGTCCATTGGCTTTTCAGTATATAGATTAAGCTACGTAATTCGTAAAGAAAATTCACAGATGAGCAGCCTAAAATATTGGCCCCATGTTCCTCACAATTACAATTTCCCTTTATCATAAACATATCTAATCTCTATTTTATTTTTTTTTCAAAACGTTGCTTTGGTCAGACTGCATTGCCTGCAGTCAAAATGCTGACCGTGGGGAGCCTCTGAGATCCATGATCAACACTAGCTGGTTGTTTGCAGTAGACAATCCATA
Source organism: Acacia concinna (assembly GCA_037177275.1). Taxonomy (NCBI): domain Eukaryota; kingdom Viridiplantae; phylum Streptophyta; class Magnoliopsida; order Fabales; family Fabaceae; genus Acacia; species Acacia concinna. Next base: position 7,405,667 of record JBAGKO010000003.1, on the reverse strand, counting down.
CAAGAGAGGACAGATGCAAGGTTCAAACCTGTATATGTAAACATCTATCCCATCTTCCAATTTCTTTTTGCAGGAGTAACAAAAGGCCAGAGGATTGTCAGAGGGGCAAGGATTTGATGATTCTTGTGATAATGTAGAAACCTTGTAGAATCTCATCTCAGGTTCTTCCTTCTGACTGAACTGGGTTGAGCCTTTGTGACATTCCAAAATACAGTCACCAAAAATATGTGTACGCTTTGGGTTTGGACCATGAGAAATAATGCAAGTATAATCCTCAGAAAGCTCTATTTCTCTTGCTGAAAGGGAGCCTAAATATCCATTACTAAAATCAATGGATATGGGAAGTGAACTTGGTTTGATATTGGAAAGGCAATCTGCCTGTGAACTTGGGCCAGTCACAGGAGCTAAGCTCATTCCTGAAGGTGAATTTTCTAAACAAAATTCATCGGTTCTCGAGTTGAAAATTTGATTCAAGTCCATTGATGATGAGGATGGCCAAGTGGCAACCGGCAACGACATCATAGCATCGTTAAAAGCTTCAGATTCCTGAGGGAACCCGATATTTCTGGAGATATGATTGAAGGTCACAGGTTCATATGTGGAATTTGTCATTTCAGAAATAACATAATTCTTTGGCAAAGAATTAGATCTCACACAATATGGAAATAATTCATAGCAATGCTTTGATGCTTTATGAATGCCAGTCTTCACCTGCAATCCAAAAACTATATTCTTCCTCCGAGATGTTTCCAGGATTTTACTGTCTAGCTTGGTTTCTTCAGCAAGTGAATTTATGATACCAAGGCCTACTTTACAGCATTCAAAATTCTTCTGTTGTCCACTCTGGGAAGATGGTTTAGAAGACTTGGCACTAAATGGGTTGCTAAGATTTGAAAAGAATCTGAAATCGAGGGGCGAAGTGGGGCTCCATGCCGATTCAGAATCTGATAGCCCTTTAGCACACAACCCCACCTTAGAACCAGAAAACTGGAATAATGTGTTGCTTATGTGCCTAAGGCTAAGTATATCACAATGGAAAGAGGAATCGGAAGAAGAAGAAGCCATGAGACCTCAAAACATTCAAATAAGACTGTTTTCTCCTCCTCAGCATCATCTAATAAAGAAAAAGCCCGATTTTCCAAGGGAAGAAGCCATCATTTTGTAACTGCGTCAAATTCAAAACGCCAAATACACAGCACAATATTAGTTCAGTGCTCAGTAAAGGAAAATCATGTTCAGAATACAGAACCACAAGCAAACAAGAAATTGTTCCTTTTCGGCCTACGCAGAAATAATTGGAAATGGAGCTTGGAAATATTAAAAGTGATTAACAGCAATGAGTTTTTCATGCTAGCAATCGCAGACAAATCTTTACCGAAAAAGGATACCGGAGTATCAATTTCCATTTCTGTATACTGAGAATCTCACAAGAAGTTTGAAACTGACTAAAATAATAGTTTTTCAAAAGACATGCTTGGTAAACGAACGATGCAAACACACCAAAGACTTATCAGAACAAGATTGGATTAAAGATTTGACAATACGAGAGAAACAGTAATGGTCACACTTTGATAGCTTCGAATCAAGAAATCGGTTTCTGCAGATGATACATACAACAACAAAGAGAGTAAGTTCCGATATAACTCATACGAAGAATACCGATATCAGATCATTCCTGCTCGAAGTCGCATAGGATCAATATGTTCTCAGCCGATAAATTAGCTAGTTAACCCTCCAACAAAAAAAAAAATTGATAGAGAAAGCTCTCAAAGGGCTCCTGATTTTAACCAGTAGAACTTTTTTTCTCTCTCTTATTCCAAGTGGACTGCAAAAAAAAAAAAAAAGGGAAGTTTCAAGAAACAAGAACTCCGATAATGCAACAGATGATTCAGCATTCAGCGATCGAAGAACGCAGAGAAAAAGAAAAAAATCAGAGTGAAGTGGAAACCCACCTGGTTTTCTTCTTCGGAATCCCAGACTCTTGAAAACCAAGAAAACTCAAAAGCAGGGGCTTAGTAGCAAAATTGGGATTCGGCGAAGAGCTAAAAGCCAAAATTCTTGCTTAGCACATCGCTGTCTTCAACATTTTTCATCCTCATTTATTAACAATCGCAGTACCCCTTGCATGCATCAAAGTCAGAGAAATAGTGAAACACTGAGACTTTCAATGTACATTATGTATTAAAAATCCAACGGGTCACTGAACCTAAATACTGATTCAAAGGTTAGTGAATCAAAATGGATAATTAACTCATGATTAAATCAATAAAAAAATTAAGATTTATTAATATAAAATCTTAAAAAAAATTAAAAAAAATTAAAAAAAAAAGATAAACTAGTTCATCATTGGTGTCAGACCGGGTTAACCAGTTCAAATTAGATCAATTCACTCCATATAAAAACATTGAATAAAATTGAATAAATGATCGGTTCATCAGTTTCCGATTTAAACCGATCCGAATTTCAATTAGGTAACATACAAACACAATCACTTTCTCTCATGTCATTCTCATATGATTGATGGTTAGAAATACGTAGAGTGCATAGTATACCACTATACCATATATTATACGAGAAAAACGTAGATTAAGAAACCTGTTTCGTACAAACCATTCACACAGCAAGTGGAAATTCAATACGATCCTGCACCGATGAAGAACAATAAAAACCTATTGGACGCTGCAAATAGTGCCACGTGAAAGTGGGACCCAGAGGTGGTGATGGTCTGATGGAGTGAATATACATAAGATCTTTTGAGAATTAGCCAATTTTTTCCATTTAAAGAAATGAAGGGTAATTTAAAAATTAGGGTTTTAACTTTTTGCGCTGAGAGTCAGCAAATGAGGGGAAAAGGACAAGAGCACAGAGCTGGGTGGGGCATCACAAAAATAACTGACCAACGGAGCCGATCAGCTTAAACGTGACGTTTTCCGTGGGCCCGGATAAAGAGGTTCAGGCTCTCTGCTTCACAATTTCTAAATTCAACACTTTAATAAACTTGATTTATTGGCCAATCTCTGAAATTTAAGTTTTAATTTACCCCGTTGTGAATAAATAAGCGCTAGTTACCAAAATAGCTAAATTCTAAATTAAGCCTGTATTTTAAACAAATCTCTAATAAATCTTATAAACCTAAATAAGAATTTTTGAATGTGGTAATTTGACTAATATATTTTTTTGTTAGCAAAATATCTATCTCAATTGTTCTTCAAATTAAACTCTCCCATCCCCATCTTAAATGCTTTATATAGTTTTATTATTATTAGTTTATTGCTTTAATGTGTGCTTCGATAATAAATGGATTGATCATATATCACAATTAAAAAAAATTGACCCTTCCATTAAAAAGGGTTTCTCATATAATGCCCCTAAATTTGCAATCCGATAGCTACCGGGAAGAAAGACGATCCAATTCCTTATGCAAGTTTAAGAGCATCCTCAAAAATATCTTTGACTTGATCTCAAATTCAAGTATTTTAAAAAAAATGCTAACGGGGGAGTTTGCTGATTCAAAAAATACCAATAAATCAGTGACTTAGATTAACCTTAAGGAGGGAAATCTCAACACAATATCCAGAAGAAGATCAAAATTTTGAGATTGATATTGCTTGACAGTTGAATTCCATGAGCGTCTTCACTTACAATCATTCCACATACTTGATGCAATGTTAAGGTTAAAGAGAAATTATTAGAATTTACTTTTTAATATTGTTGTAAGTCCACTAAAAGTTAAAATCCCAATAATTTTAATTATTTAAAGGAGCGTAGATTCTAATATTAGGGTTAATAGTATATGAGAATATATGGTTTAAAAATATTCATTTTCAACTTAAATAAGGGTATTATGATTTTTCGACAAAATTCTAAAATCCCTAATTAGGCCTTATAGCCTGATTAATAATTTGTTGAAAGTTTAGGCTTGAATTTAGATTTTGCTATTTCAAAAGGATTTAATTAGGATTCTCACGAAGAAAAATAATAATATTAAAATTCTAATATGGCAATACTAACATCAGGGGGAAAAACTGGTCTAGAAGAAAAGGATTATTAACTTTAAACCTCTAGTACTTCAAAAGAAATTCTCAACCTACTTAATTAAAGAAGATATTAATTTTTTTTGCCACCTCAAGAAGATACTCCATTAGGTTCAATTATAAGTTCTACTTGGTGTTTTTGGAAAACTTAAAAAAACTAATTACATTATGATATTAAAATTTATTGACTTTCTTTAAAAGAAAATGGCATCTAGGTGCTAAAGATCAAAGATATTTATAAGAAAGTCCCCCACATTTGTCCCTTATCAAGAGGTTCCTAGGGACTTTTTGGATATTATGTTTATATGGCAAATTACCATGATGCCCTTGTACTTTTTTGCAGAGGAAAGAGAAAGGAACATATAAAAAAAATGTGCGGATACTGTTCACAAGTCATGGAGATTTTGACAACTTTGTCAGTATGTTTTGACAACTTGTCAGGCAGGGGTAATGTCCACTCCGCCATAAAATTGTAACAACTTATCAGGCCGTGATGACAACTTCGTAAGCACGTTTTGACAACTTCTCATGCGGGGGGTGCTGTTCTCTCCGCCATAAAATTGTAACAACTTATCAGACTGGGATGACAACTTTGTTAGCACGTGTTGATAATTTCGTAAGCATGTTTTGATAACTTCTCAGGCGGGGGTACTGTTCACTCTGCCATGGAATTTTTAACAACTTCGTCAGTACGTTTTGACAACATCACAAGCACGTTTTAACAACTTCTCAGGCGAGGGTACTGCTCACTTCGCCATAGAAATTTTAACAACTTATCAAGCCTTGATTACAAGTTGTCAAAATGTGCTCATGAAATTGTCATCACAGCCTGATGAGAAGTTGTCAAAACGTGCTGATGAAGTTCTTAAAATCTCCATGGCGGAGAAAACAGTACCCTGCCTGAGAAGTTGTCAAAACGTGTTTACAAAGTTGTCATCTTGGCCTGATAAGTTGTTACAATTTTATGGCGGAGTGAACAGTACCCCCGCTTGAGAAGTTGTTAAAACGTGCTGACGAAATTGTTAAAATCTCCATGACTTGTGAACAGTACCCCCGCCTGAAAAGTTGTCAAAACGTGCTGATGAAATTGTTAAAATCTCCATGACTTGTGAACAGTACCCGCACGTTTTTTAATATTTTCATTTCTCTCTCCTCTGCAGAAAATTACAAGGGCATCAGGGTAATTTGCCATCTAAACATAATATCCAAAAAGTCCCTAGGGACCTCTTGGTAAGGGACAAATGTGGGAGAATTTTTTTATAAATATCTTTTGTCCTTAGAACCTAGGGGCCATTTTCCCTTTTTTTTAAACTATATTATTGGAAAATTTTCATATAAAGACGCTATAATTATCTAAATATTATATTAAATTGGTAAATTTAGCATATCCTAAATTAGGTTAATAACTTAATTTAGGATATGTAAACTTAATTTATTTCTCAATTATATCCCTGCCCTATGCTAAAAAAAAGAGAGAGAGGAAAGGGTTGGAAGAGGAAAAAGGGGAAAGAATCCAGAGGAAAGGGTTCAGATGAGAAAAAAGGGGAAAGAATCAAGTCAACGTCAGTCTCTCTGTTTCACCTGCTGTGATCATCTCCTTCAATTCCTCTCTAGGTCGCTACTTGGCTCGCCGGCCTCGTTCAAGTCGGTTTATTAATTTTGGAGGTAAAATAGAGGCAGCGCAATTTCCTGGTGCTACAACCTATTCTAGAAGATCCTTAATTTCCCCAACGACAAGTCTAGCCAGAAAAATTCCCACTTAAAAGACTAAATAATGTCGATGTGAGATCCTTCCTAGTGCACCTTATGAACAACTTTCTTTAAATGAAGACCTCAAAGGGCCAGCACTGCCTCCTTTGAGTCAAATTCAATCGTTATTTATAGTATTAAGAATTAAGAATTTGTAAAGCGTGTTGATTTTCAAGAGCTTCGCCTACGTATTGCAGTCTAATGCTAACACGGCAATCATTTCCCATTGGCATTTCATGCTATTGTTTTTTTGAAAACAAAATTGAAATCTTTCATTTGATTTTGGTTTGATATTTCCATTGTGAAAAGTACAATTTTTACTTTCAACGCCGAGGGGGCTCATATCAGGCTTGTGTACTCGCCTTGTTTAGGCAGCTTGCTAAATGTAGGTCCTTTGGAAACAAAACCAAATATCAAGATTGGATATGGCGATGAAGGAGTTGAGCAATGCTTTATTTTTTGTTTGCTCATTTGAATTCTTGAGAATGTCCGTGCTGTGGACATATTCTCTTGTATCATCATATTGACAATTGATTAAAGAATACGAGATTGTCAAATTCTAAGGTCGCCCATGAAGTAGATAAACGCAATAATGCAAATAATCATATGTATTAACACAAGTGGATTAAGGAATAGAGATTTAACCTTATAACAAACTTATTGTGACATTCTTTACTAATTTTCTGACTATACTGTGGCCTCCGATGAATTTTCTGTCATTAGGGTTCTTACTTAATGGGTAAACAATATAATTTAATCTTCAATTTTGTATTTTAATAGCTAAAAGATAAAGAGGTGATTTGACTGAATTTCTAAATCCATAATTGTATCATATAACCTAATTCATAATTTCTTAAATTAAGCAACTCAAATTAGAATTTAACTATTTCAACCATCTATATATAAGATTTTTTTTAGATTATTTGACTTATGAACTATATATAATATAATAAAATACGAAATATGATATAATTAAATAATATAATTAATTTTTTTAATATTCTAAAAAATTAAAAACTTTATAATTAAGACCAATAGAAAAATTAATCAATCAATAATTCCATATGGAAGGGAAGCCATGGATATCTCTTCTGGACATATACGGTATACTAGGCCTGATGCATTCGTGATATTTCTAACGGTCAAACCAATGTTGAACATCAGATACACACCAATTAGCTATATTTCCCTCTTTCCTTCCCTCCTTCTCCCTTGCCTCAAATAATTAGCTCATCCAAGGTTAGAAAAAAATTATAAATTTTATAAAAACATCTTTTAAAATGTTAAAAAAAAAACTAACAAACTTGCCGTAAAACATGTAAATAGAACCATAAAAAATAAAACAAATTATTTATGTTTTGAATTAATAATTGCTCCCTCCGTCCCTATATATAAAAGATATTTTTATTTGAATGAGTTTATTTTATCATTTAATTTTTTTTATAATAAATACATTTTTACTGATTTTTGGTTTATTCTCTCACATAATTTATTACTCATCTATTTTCTTTTTTTCATTATTGCTCTCTCTCACAATCATAAATAGGGATATTTTGTAAAAACAATTATATTTCGTATATATATTTTTTACTTTTAACCAACTTTAACCGTTTTTTTTAAAATCTCATGATTTAGTTAAAAGTATATTTTATAGATATATATATATATAAACGACAGCGGGAGTATAAATTAAATGGAAACAAAAAATAAATAATTTCATACATATTTACAATGTATGATTATGCTAAAAATAATTTGAATTCAAACACCTTGAAACTAAAAATAATAATAAATAATTAACATAATTTGTAATTCTTTTCTCATTTATTTTTATTTAGGACAATGACGAAATAATACCATATGAATTATAAAAAAAATCTTAAAAAATTTATTGAATAAGAGAAATAATTAAAATTTGGGTTTTTTTTAAATTGGGATTGAAAATAATAGTTTTGTCATTTACCCTACTATTCTAGTTATTTTCCTTACTAATTATAACGAAATAATACCATATTGAATTTTGTCATTTATGTTACTAGTTATCCCCTTTACTAATTATATTAAAATATATAAGCATTGAGTTTTGTCATTTACCTTATTATTTTAATTATTTTTTAAATTAAAAAACTCAAAATTTCTATCAAATCATTTCCCTTATTCAACAATTTTTTTAAGATTTTTATAATCAATATGGTTTTTTTTTTGGGTCATTTTCTCTTTTTATTTTCTCCATGTTGAAAAACTTGCTAAATTAGAATTCCTAACCAGCCTACCATTGACGGCGTGAGAGCGGAAAAGGGAGGAATATCTCGAAGTTCATGATTCAGGGGGACCCACTGTGTCCCACGTCTTGTTACTAAAAAGGAAGGCGTAATGATTCCTCCAACCTCATTTCTGGTAGGAGGCTGACGACTGTAGTAGTACTTTCAAATCAACCTCTCACATTTTTCGTATTTGTTTATTCGAGGCCCGATCAGTATTTAAGTATTTATATTTCAGATCTTTTTTTTTTATCACTCAACTCTCGACTCTTCTTTTTTGTCGTTTTCTTCCTACCCTACTCCGATACAAACAAACCCACACGTGCTTCCTCGCTTGGTGTGCATTCATGTTCAATCTTAACGGCTAGCACCAAGATTCTCTGCCATTTGTCAGCCCATCCAACGGCTGTAGTTGATCTGTTGCTCCCTTGGTTCCCCGCATGTGCCCGCATGTTCAATCCTTAACATTTTTTAAAAAATTTAATTTAATTTCTTCTTAATATATTACTATAAATTAAAAAGGGAAAATCTCAAAAAAAGACAATCCAAATATATAAAAGACATTTTGGTGGTTTGAAACGATAAAATCCCATATTAGTATGACAAGAGAAATTTAGGATTTTTTAATGTTCCAAAAAGACTAAATTGCCCTAAGTGAAATCTAAAAGCAGAAGGGGAATAGAAGGAGGATCGACAGTGATATTTTCTCACCTCTCTGATATGAAATTGTTCACCTCTCTGATCTAAAAACAGAGGCACAACAGAAACCTTAGAATGGTGGTGGTTGACGCGGTGAGAGAATATGCTACAACACTGAGAGATGAAAGGAACAGAAGCTGGTATATATAGATTAGTTTCTCAATTTCACCTATTTCTCTGTTTCGTTTTGTCTTGCTCCTTTTCCAATCTAAGAAGTCGGAAAAAAAGTAAATGCCCTGAGGCAGGCTTGATTGATTGATTCTTTATTCTGTCTTCTGGTAGCTTTCCTTCCTCTTAGTTAAGAGGACAACAATTATATTGCACTGCTCCCTTTCTCTTTTTCTTGTGAGTGTGGCTTCGATCAGTTTAAGATTTCACTGCTATTGTTGTTTCTATAATTTATGTGGAAGAAGAAATGGCTACCAATTTTAGGACAAACGTAAGATTGTAAGATAAATGTAGAAAAACGCATTATGATGTTAACAATACTTACGTATGTTAGGTGTTGTTAATTGTGAATATGGAGTTGTGAAAAGAGGTTGTACTGTTGTGAATATGATAGGCGAAGTGATGATATAAGATTTGGTTAATGCATATTGTGTCACAAACTGAGTTAAGTGACATTGGATGAGTGGATTTTTTTTTTCAGGTGCAAATATTCATATATGGTCTGTATATATTTGTTTGCATCACTATTATTGGTTACTTTAAGAATTTCATCTATTAAATAAGATATACTACGTGAATTTTGAGCTTTTACATTCTGTGTGTTTATATTTTCACGAAACATGCGTTTATGTTTTCATTAAATCTTCCAAATTTTCCAAATTTTCTTTTGTTTCCTTCTTTTTTTGGGTGTTTGAAAGTTCAGTAGCAGGGTGGGATATAATGGTTTAGGAACTCATTATAATTCACATGGCTCCATTAAGTTTATAAGATAGAAACAATGCTTTAGGTTGTGTTCCTGTCTGTCCCCATCATTTCCCACCCAGCACCCATCCATTATAAAAACAAACTCTTCTTAACTTAAGGTCAATTATTGGTTTTATTAAATATCTACTATGCTCAATAGCCCAAAAACAAATTTCTAGTTTTCTCACGTAAAAGCCTTGTCTGCTAAAAGTGTAATCAAAGCACATGGTCACCATATCTTATGCTAAAACCATATTTTGATAAAGGAAATATGAAATTTCTAGTTTTGCTTGGTGTCTTGTTTGTTTTGTTTAGTAGTGTTTCTTTCACTCTCATATGTCATTTCTTTGGTTTTTCTGATTGCTGCCAGTGAATGTTCATGTTGATTTGACTGTAAAGTTATTTGGGTTTTTATACTTTTCACATTGGAGAAACTCCTATTGTATTCTGATATTGATACTAATAATCAAAGAGGGGCTGCAAAAAAGTGTTTTTTTGGTATTCATTGATATTTGTCTCTTGATCTAATGTTTAATCATTCATTGGCTGGGTTTGAGATTCTAAAACATGTTGGACTCACTGGCTTTTGTTTCGCTTATGAACTCCTACTTATAGGATCTGATGCTCTCAACCAAGAAGACAATGCCAACAGGGATGTTAGGACAACCCACAAAACGTTCACGGGCCACCCAATAGTATTTAGGGCTGTACTTTGAACGTTTGAAGCTATATCATCTGTAATTAATTTTGTTAGTTGTAATGACAATTTGTTTGTAAAGCTATATGATCTGTTGTAATCTTTTGTGTGTGTGTGGCATCTGACATGGTTACTCTTCCCATGTTTTTTATAAACGTTTACTCTTCCCACTTTCCTTTTTCACAACCATCTATCCCTATTTCACAACACCAAGGAAAACCAATGTCTATATAATACATGTGATTGTCCTAGTTACAAATAGAACTTAACAATGGGAAAACAAATTCACAACATCACTTTCCTTTTTCACAACCATCTGTCCCTATTTCACAACACCAAGGAAAACCAAGGTTTTCACAACACATGCGATTGGCCTAGTTACAAATAGAACTTAACAACAGGAAAAAAAATTCACACCACCACTTTCCTTTTTCACAACCATCTGTCCCTATTTCACAACACCAATTACAAACAATATCTGTACAATGCATGTTTGCCCATCAGACCCTATTTCACAACACCATCAAACAATGACCAAGTTTCAACGGCTCCCTAAACTATTATTCTTGCCATTACTCATGAACAACATACTTATCATATTTGGCATGACTGATGTATTACTGTACAAAATTAATTTCGCAACGTCAGTACATGAACAACATTTGAAATTTTTAAAGCAAGTGTTAGGTTATCTAATCACA
>JBAGKO010000003.1:7384246-7394514 GCA_037177275.1 Acacia concinna | reverse complement strand
ATTAGGATGATAACACAAAGCATTAAAAAATTGTGAAGACATATGGTAGTTTTTTTTTTTATAAATTCATAAATTTATTTTAAAATATCGAAGATGTAAAATTATAAAATATATTTAAAGTTTTTATGCATATTACTGGTTAGGGAATTTACCACTAAGGCACTGAAGCCAGATATAACATTATATAAGAATTTCACAATTGCATATTTTTATTATATTTAATATTATAATACTATTTTATACATAGCATTAAATTCCATCCATTAAAATATGATTAAATAGTTAAGATATTAAGTGGAGAGAAGAGTTACTGGAGCTGTTCATCTCCATTCATGAGCTGAATTGGCACATCCTAAATATTAGTTAATTTATTAAATAAAATTAAAAGATTTCATAAGATATTTTTTTAATTACTTGTGAAACCTTATTTAATGGATTTATTTTTTAAAGAAAAATATAAATGTGAATTACATTAACATTCAACTATGATTAGTATTAGTTGAATTGTTGTATTTTAACCGGTTAGACTACAAATTATTTGAGTAATTAGATTTATACAAGAATTTCTTGATAAATAAATGATAGAGAAAATTAATCTTTTAGTCCCTATAAATTTGACTAGGTTGTAACTCAGCACCTATACTTTTATTTCGTGTAACTTAATTTCTATAGTTTTGACTTAATATAATCTTGTGCTTTTATTCTAAAATATGAATGATTAAATTATAAAATGGTTAAAACTATAGAGATTGAGTGGTAGCGATTCAAAATTAAGGGTTTAAGTTACAACAGAGTAAAGGTAATAGGGATTGAATTACACTGAATTAAAATTATTAAAAAAAAGATTAATTTTCCGAAAATCATATATACATTTAGTCAATTAAAGTGATTGAGTGAATAGCGGCAAATGTGTAAACCTCCTCGGCTTACGTTAGCAGCCACTATCTTCTATCGAGGCGGCTTTTCTCTGCAACTTCGTGTATAACTATTTTGCTACCATAATTCACTGTTTATATTCAACCTTTGCAAATTTACAAACTTTGCATCCTTTCGATCGTATTCTGGAGGAACTTCGAGAACTTAAAAACTTATTTCTGGAAAGGTGCATTCTTTCCGGTAAGATTTGATGTCTTATGATTTTTCCTGTAATTCGATTTGAGCTTGTGAATCAGTGGCCTTGCATGTGTTCTTTAAATTAGGGGTTTGTCTGTTACATAGATGTTTACTTGATATGTTTTTTTTTAAAAAAAAAACAGAAAGTAATTGGTGCTGACGCAAAAGATTCCCAATTTCTTCTTAGAGAGAGAAAAAAACTTGTGATTTATTAGAGGAATTGAATCTGTACTGAAGCAATATAACTGTATAGAGGTTTGGGAATTGTTGGTGATCTGGAATTATGGGGTATTGTGTACTCTGATTCTGAGTATCTGTTAGGCTTGATATTTTAAGCCAAGTCAGTGAAAATGGCCTATTCTGTTAGAAGCTGAGAACCAATTTTTTCCTACTATTGTGGCTATACTTGCTTGGAATTGTGGTTTGTTTAATGGATGATACCAAGGATGATGCCAGATATCCTCATATTATGTATGGCGATAAGAGTCAACAACAACATTTCTTTAGGAGTTCTCTATATTCTCAGCCCGTCACAAATGAGTGTGTGAAAGATAATGATGGTGATGATGAAGAAGGAGAAGATGAGGAACTTTTAGGAGATGAGGAAGATCAGAGTAATAGTATTTATTTGCAAAATGATGTTGGTGACAACGATTACGAGGAAGATGATGTGGATGAGGATGAAGATGATGGTGGTAAGAGGAAATGTTACAAGAAGAAGAGAGTTGAAGATGATTCAGAATGGCATCCGAAAAAGCGAAAGCTGAAAAGTTTGATATCTGCTTATGCAGTTGCCCCAGCAGCACCATCTGCTTCAGCTCACTCAGACCACAAACCATATTCTGGTTCCAGGAATTCTCTAACTGACTGGACTGAAAATGAGACATTTTTTCTTCTTGATGCTTGGGGGAACCGGTTTCTTCAACAAGGAAGGAAGAGTCTTCGGTCTGAGCAATGGCAAGAAGTTGCAGAACAAGTATCAGAAGTTTCAAAGACTGAAAGAACAGATACTCAGTGCCGGAATCGCCTGGACACATTAAAGAAAAAATACAAGAATGAGAAAGCTAAATCTGCAGGAATGCACGGTGGAGAGAGCAAATGGTTGTATTTCGAAAGGGTGGATAGGTTGTTGTCTTCCCCTCCACAGCATCCTGGTCTCTCTTGTGGTTTAGATTCAGGGGAGTATGTTTTTATGAACCCTAGAGTTTACTTGAACCGTGCAAATGGATTGGATGAAATGAGGGATAGTCCAGGGAATTCAGAATGTACAGGTGAAGAAGATGAAGATTTAAGTAAACTTGATCCAAAGAAAAGGAGGAGGGTTGGAGGGCACTGTGATGAAACTTCCTTCAGATTGGTCGCCAAATCGATTCGGAAATTCGGCGACATATATGAGAAGATTGAAAACAGTAAGAGGCAGCAGATGGTGGAACTGGAAAAGATGAGAATGGATTTCCATAGAGAATTGGAGACACAGAAGCAGCAGATATTAGAGAGATTGCAATGTGAGATTGCAAAACTGGACAACAGAGATAATGATGATTCTGTAGAAAAACAATGATGAGGTAATGTTTTCATGTTCTTGTAGCTCCTTTTTTTTGTTTTTTGTTTTTGGTCTATTTATGCCCTGTAGCTCCTAATGTTACATAAAATGTAAACAGCCATTTATTGTATAATACTTGAGGCATTTTCCACTATATATAATTTTATTTTTAAACAGTACACTTGTCAGGAATGTTACAATATAGTAAAATGAAAATGATCATATTTACATTAAGTTCATTACATTTATTTCGTCAGGTTTTCTAAGCACACATGTTCATGTGGCATATTTATTATATTTGAATTTATAATTAAATGATCATAATTTAAAAATAGAATACATGGTCACATGTGATTAGAGAATTTGATAAAATGGATATAAGAAACTTGATATAAATATTTTCTGAGTAAAAATTGGGCAATTACTACTCTTGCAGTTTATAAGTATAGAAAGTAGATAGCTAATTTGTTATAGATATTAAGAAAATTAGTTTAGTTATTTACAAAAAATTTGTGTTGATTTCCTAAAATACTCCTTTAGTCATTTATAAAAATTACCCTTTGATAAGAATTCTCTTCATATATGCAATCATTTAAGACTATAAATTTAAGATGTAAATTGAGTTCTTATAATTATGAAAAAGTCAGACTCATTTACTTGCCCTTATTTATGTACAGGAGGGAGTAACGTGTTATCACTACATGGGTTCATAAAAAATTTACATGAAGTTCATCTTCCTTTTCAATCTAGTTATTAAAATAGTTAAAATAAATTTTTGTCCTTTGATTTTATTGGCTATGCTTTTCATTTTGAAATGTTTCAAAATTGTCAAATTTGTTTCGTAAGAATTGCTTTTAATAAATTTATTGAATGTTTAACATCATGCCTATTTTCATGTTAAAAGAAAAATAACTTCTATCGAAACCAATGCTGCAACTCCTAAATAGTGTTATGAATGTGAGCTAACCTTCGGGTTGTATGTTGACTCGCACCAACCCGTGGATTGTGCGGGTTAGGTTTGTGCGATTCACACTTCTACGGGTTAGCAAAATGCTAACTCTAACCAGCTCACACACACACAGGGATCATAATTTGTTTTAGAATAAGAAGAGGGACTCAACCTAATGCACTCATTTAGCCCAATTTATTTTTATGTGATATAAAAGGGTTTTAGGCCCATTTACACTCCTTTTTGTCGTCTTTTTTCCCACATATCAAAGGAGTCAAGCTCATTATACTTGCTTAACTTTTTTAATTTAACAGTCCAAATAAATGGGCATTTAAAAAAAAATTGTGGGCCACCCCACGACCTAAGAAATGCCAGCTGCAAATCCATCAACCCTAACCCTGTCCCTTCATGTTAGTCCTATTTTATTGGCTCTACATCTAAACCAAAAGTTAAAATTTATAACCATAAAATATCACTCAATTTCATATACTATGCCAATCATTAAAGCACTCGGAAATATATATATATATATATATATATATTTTTACCAGAAATCACCCCGAAATATTACTTGATAGGTTTTAATATAAAAAACTGTGAACAAACACTTTGTAATTTGGCCACATATTGTTTTCCCGCGGGTGGGAATAAACTAACCTTAAGTATTCGTTTGGAATAATTTATTTAGGGTAATAAAATTTTATTTGCGGAATACGAAGTAAGTATGTGAGAATTATCTTTTTTATGCTTTGTGTATGAGAACTTATTTACCTCAAATAAGTTATAACAAACCAGCCCTACGTCATTAGTGTGTGATTTTAATTTGAAAATGAAATAAGTTATATTTAATCATATCTTGTGTATGAAGCTGAATTAAGTATCTTCTTCTTCTTTAGTTTTTTTTAAAAAAAAAACAAAAATCTGAATAATCCGTTTCTTCTATAATTGTGCTTCTTGGTCATTATTGTTTCGGGTCTTCAATGCTTGGTTTTCGCCAATGAGGTAGGTAATAAGTTTGTAAGTGTATCAAATTTAACTTATATCTTTTTTTCATTTTAATAAAAAGAAAACTGCTTGGTATTTTTTTTTATGAAACAGTAAAGTTTTTATTATGTAAAATCTGTCTGACTGCACCATTCTCGTTTTGGCCATGAAATCTGTTGTCATCTGCAAAGGGCGTGAGTGAAGTGAAGGAGAGCGGGGAGAGAGAGAGGATGCCTGCGAGGGGCGTGAGTGAAGCGAGGAGAGAGGAAGAGAGAGAACATAGGTATATTTAAAATCATATAATATTTGAATTACATAATACAGTAATATTAAATTTTTAATTCTATTTTTTCAATTAAATGAAAAGGTAAATAAATATTATGAATAATATATATATATATATATATTGTAGTGCTATAGTAAATTTGTTAGGCATAACATCTGTACTCAATGCCCTTAAGAATAATTCTCAATAAAAAGAAAATAATATCAGAAATGGACAGTATTGCATTTTTATTAGAATATTATTAAAATTATGTCCTCATCAATAAATTAATATGAAATAGCGTAAGTAAAGAGATCCGGGTAAATTGTTTTCACATAAGACCGATGATATTGGGGCAAAAATTAAAAAGAAAGAAAAGAAGAGCCATCAGCTATTTGTCCTCTTTACACTAAATTAAAATAATAATAATAATAATAAAGAAATAAAACTAAAAAATATATCTGGACCGTCCAGATTATTGGGTTCCTGCCATGGATTGGGCGTGACAATGAGGGAAGGCCGTTGTAACGGAATAACCAATGCCTGCCCGGTGGGTGTGAGGCGGGAATGTGTTAAATGGACAAATGGTTTATACCACTATAATAAGCATCAATTTGGTCGTAATTCTTACCTGTTTCTCTCTCACTCTCTCTCTGAACGCATTTTCTCACCGATTTTGAGCTGCCATGGCCGACCAAGGTCTAGTTCGGTGTAGAATCGCTATCACCGGTGTAGATGGATACGGCGAACAACAGACGCATATTTTTCAGCTCGTTCCAGATCAATCCGTAGTTTTAGAATTCCTTGACTGCCCAATTCCGGCGATGACTCTGCCGCACACTGTAGAGCCGAAGCTGACTGCAGAGGGTCAGCGACTTCCAGATGTCCAAGGACCACTTCCGCTTAGAATCACTGTCAACGGAGTGGATCCCTCGGCCGGACAACTGACGTTTATTTCACTGATCCTTCCAGGTCAATCCATAGTTGTCCAGAACCTTGGATGCCCAACTCCGCCTCCCACTGAAGAGTTTAAGCTGACTGACGAGGACCAGCTTGCTCCAGATACACCGGAAAGCCACGAAGGCTAGTCCAAGGCTCCGAGAAAGTCACCAAAGGGGAAGCTATCCGTTTAGCCTACTGCCATCGATTGAAGTTGAACTTTCATTTTGTTTCCAGTAGTACTCTCGTGATGTTCTGTTTCGTTTCTTGGTTCTTATATGGATCATATTTTCGTTCTATTAGAACAATGGTGGTTCCTGGTTTTCATTTCGTTTCCAAGAGTACTCTCTTGCTGCTCTGTTTTGTTTCTTGGTTCTTATATTGATAATATTGTCGTTCTATTAGAATAGCATTGTTTTCTGGTTTTCTATTCGTATCCTGGAATACTTCCGTGCGTTCTGTTTCGTTTCTCGGTTCCTATATTGATAAGATTTTCGTTCTATTAGAATAACACTGGTTTCCAGTTTTCATTACGTTCTGAAGAGTTCTTTCGCGATGCTCTGTTTCATTCGACCAGATTTTTGTTCTATTAGAATAACATGGTTTCTTGTTTTCTTTTAGTTTACAAGAGTACTTTAGTGATGCTCCGTTTGGTTTCTGGTTTTGGTTTCCTCTCATAATGTGTATTAGAATTTGTTGCTGGAATCATATACTCAAATGCAGAAACCTTAATGAAGTGATCCAATGTTAGGAGTCTTTTCAGTATCATTCTTCATTTAGAACTTGGCTTAGGACTTGCAGACATTAGAGGGGTTGTATTGTGAGGATGCTGAAATATAATTTAATGAAGATTAGATAGCTAAATTTAGATATATTAAAAAAATTAGTTAAGTTAATCATTTATATAATATGTGTTTAGTCTCAAAAGTGCTCATTCAATCCTTAAGATAAGATATATTTACCTAATTTAATTAGATTAAGTAAGTTAGTTGAATTAATTAGTGTGATAGGTATTTTCTAAAACACCCTTTAATTCAAATTTTAAGAATACCATTTTAGTCATTTGAATTAAAAAATTACCCCTTCATGAAAGCCTTTTTAATGTACATAATCAATAGAGTGAGTTTGGGAAAAGAATAATAAATTTAGGAGACAAGAAAATAGATTTCTTATACTTAGATCAAACAAGCCCTTCTATGAACTCATATTTAGAATGAGAGGGATTATTATGTTCTCACTGTATATGCTCTCAATATATAGTCCATACCATTCTACTAATAGTACATTATTGTTTAACCCCTCTCAACAGCTCATATAGGTGCCTGTTTTGAATAATCTGCATGAAATTTATTTTGTATTTGATGGGAGCCCGTTTTATAGTCTGTCTTCATCTTCCTTTCCAATTCTATCATTAAAATAAGTAAAATAGAATTTTTATTCTTTCATTTTATTAGTTATTCTTTTCATTTTGAAAAGGAACTTGTATTGAAACCAGTGTAAAAAAATTACATAAATTGGTGAGTGGAAAAGGAACAGTTAGACATAGGTTGAATTTGAATTTCAAATGTTACATATTTTTCAGATATATATTCTTCTTTTGTTTTTTGTCCCGAATAACCCGTTTCTTCTATTCTTTTTCTTCTTCATCCATTTTTCTTTTGTGTTAATAATTGGTTTTCGCTAATGAGGTAATAAGTTTTTTAAGTGTATCATATTTAGCCCATATTGCAACCCAAAAAAAATAAAAAACCTATGTCTAACTATTTTATACCATCAGCAAATTATACTTTTCATTTTAATAAATAAAAAACTGTTTTAGAATTTTTTTTAATGAAATAGGACACTTTTTATTATGTAAAATTAAAATCTGTCTGACCCCTCTTCCATTCTCGTCTAGGCCATGAAATCTGTTGTGATCTGCAAATGGCGTGAGGCGAAGGGGTGTGTCAGAGAGCGGTGTGACCGTGTGAGTGAAGGAAAGAGACAGAGAGAGACAAAAGAGGAAGGGGGAGAGAGAACTTGGATACCCTTTAATTTGTTTTCCAAATCCTTGATTTTTCTCATATTTTTATGTTTGATTATCTCTTTCTTTTTACATTCAAAATATATGCTCTTATTTTTTTCTGGGGAAAATCTTGTATTATTTTTCAGTAACATGCATATTTAAAATCATTTTTAATGAAATATACATATGTACTTTTTAATTGTATTTTTTCAAATAAATAAAAAGATAAATAAATATTATAAACAAAAAAAATCCATATTGCATCCCTATAATAAAAAAAAATGTAGGCATGGACAAGGTCCATAAGAATAATTTCTGGCAAAAAAGAATTTCCTTAAGAATAATTCACAATTAAAAAAGAAAAGAAAATGGATACTTCTCTCTCTCTCATTTTCTCCTTGCTTTTAAGCCATCATGGTCGACCAAGGTCCAAATCGAATCAGAATCATTGTCACCGAACTACCTGGTGGTGGCCAACAAGCAATGTTATATTTTTGGTGCCTTCCAGGTTATAATTCCTTACATATACAATGCTTTGACTGGCCAACTCTGGCGGTGACTCCACCGCACACTGAAGAGCCTCAGTTGACCGCAGAGGGTCAGAGACCTCCAAATGGCCGCAGTCCAGTCCAGGTTAAAATCCATCCACCGGACTAGATCCCTTCCACGGAATATGTAAATTGGATTTACTGATTCTTCTAGGTCAATTAATAGTTTTGGAAAACCTTGGCCTAGCTCTGCCGCCCACTGAAGAACCTAGCCTGTCTCACTTCGTTACTAGAAGCACCTTCGTGATGCTCTGTTTCGTTTATGGGTTCTTCTATTGATCACATTGTAAGCATAAAATTATAAATTCTAATTTATGAGTTTCATTGCGTAACTCTTACTATAGCATATGTAGTCTTAGAGAATCTTTCAAAATACGAGAAGATACTTGAATTTTTTTGAAAGGCGAGATTGCGTGAAATGTTAAATACCGTCACTCGTCAGGGAACTCTTAATTAAACAAACAATGGTTAAAACATATTTATTCTAAATCTTGGTCTAGTCCTTATTTAGCCTCCCATACAAACTTTTTAAGGTTTTACCGACTAGATGCAACCCTTGAACGCAACTTTTAAATTAATCCGTGATCCAAATAATATTGTGGGACACATCCGGTGATTGATTTGTGATCAGATTGTGGTTGATACCTTTATTTCTCAAAGGTTGTAAGATTAAGCTTGGAGTTGATGTAATCGAGATTAATTTATTTTATATGATTGTTTTGGGCTGTAAGATGTTTTATAACCATTAATTTATTTAGTAATATTTATATGTGTTTTGGAAAATTAAGTGTATGTTTGAATATTAATTTGTTTCAGTGAAGAAGTGTACTTTCTAACTTTTATGTATGATTTGTGATTATATAATTGAGTTCTTGCTGTTATGATGATTATGTTGAAACGTTAGTATTGTGATATGCTTCTGAAAAATTATATTAAGCATATTGTGTTCTGTTATGAGATATTTTGGGTTGTGTGGAAGAGATATGGTGAGATTGTGTGCCCATTGGCTCTCTCCTTCTTGGTCCGAATTTGAGTTGAGTGTTTTGGGTAGACACCTCCTTGTTACGATATGGTAGTGGTGGCATAGGAGGGGACAATTTTCTTAAAGTAAATAGCTAACCTTTGGCCGGGTATACTAGCACTGATAGGCTGTGCCATGTCCAGAAGATATAAGGAGGAGTAGGATGGATGAGTGGGGATGGTTTAATTATTGAATGTATTACATATTATTTTATTATTGAGAATATCGTTATTATTATTGATAAACCTGCTTCTTTGACTTGCAATCCTTTCTTACATATTTTCTGAATTGATTTTGGTTAGTGAGACTTTATGTCTCACCCCGTCGTTATTAATATTTTTCAGGCAAGCCCCTAGTTATAGTCGGGGCAGGGAAACTGAGGGAGGCATGGGCATTGGTAGCCTTTGTAAGCCTCTTTTTCTATTGGTTTGTATCGATTATAATATTGTCATTTTAGGGTCCTCATATTTTAGAAATGTTATATTGATTTGGACAAATATTTAAATGTTGTTGGGTCAGAGGCTTCGTTTTGCACACTCTGACATATTTTAGTAGATCCATAATATAATATGCTTCAAAAACTATTATGTTTAGACCCTTTATAGTGGGATTCAATGTTATGTATGTGGACTAGTAGGCTAGGTTTCTAATCCTTATTCTGATTGCGTCCTTAGTCTTATATATGGTTTACTGTAGTGAGTTTGTGGACGGGATTTGTGCCATAAACCCTGATGTTTTAATTCTATTGGATTAGTAAAAAACAGTTTTTGGAAGTGATAGAGAAATCATTTTATAACCATGATAGACCTTTTAAATTTAGTTTTACTCTTTTCTATCATGGTTAGTTTTATTTGTGGCTTTAATCCTTTTAACCATGATAGTGTTTTGGAAGTTGTGGTTA
>JBAGKO010000003.1:7372478-7384146 GCA_037177275.1 Acacia concinna | reverse complement strand
TGTTGGATCATCCAAGTCATATATATGATACAAACAATAAAAATTATGTACTGACATGCATTGAAGAACCTGAAGATTCTTCGTAAATAGCACCTGTTTTAAAATTTTTTAACTTCCTAGATTCTTTTAAATCCCTTTAATTATAATGTAAATGCTCATATTTATCTTGTAAATAATCTTATGAAAATAATAAAGTAAAGCATTAATATAAATACTCTTATATAAATACTCATATTTGCCTAAATGCTCTTACGAACAATAATTGTCTTTGATATCCCCAGAAAAATAGCTCTTACTAAATTTGCACCTTAACCTTTTTAAAATATATTAAAGGGTTAAGTAGCAAATTTACCCTAGAAGTATAGGCCTAGGAGCAATGTTGCCTTGGAATTTTTTCAGACTCAATTTTGCCCTATAAGTTTAAGAATTAAAGTAGCAATCTTGCCCCTCTATTAAACTAAAGTTAAGTTTGACCGTTAAGTTTGACGTTGACCGTTGACTTTGACTTTTTTTTTTTCATTTTTAAGGCTTACGTAGATGATGACTTAGCTAAGGGTTTAGTCCAAGTGGCAGTGAATAAAAATAAAAAACAAAAAACAATCCATATCTACCTATTGATATTCATTTATTATCTATAAATCACTCTAATGTGACAGTTCTCTGTAACATCATATTTTTATATTAGAATTTAATTTCAATTACGAAAGAATTATTTATGATAAATGGATTTGTTGGGTAATTGTTAAGAAAATGCTCTATAAATGTATGAATTATAATTGTAAATAAACCAATGAATGGAAATATAGAGATAATAGTAATTTATCAATATTATATTGTTATTAATATATATATATTAATGAAACAAATGTGCATGTGCAATGAAAGAGAGGGAGGGAGAGTAAAGGAAAAGACATTAGCATATATATATTTTATTGTAAATTAGAGGTATAATCTTACTCTCTGTTTATGTGTATTATTTCAATGGAGAAAGGTACAATATATAGGCTAATGAAAGAAGAGGAGATCAATAATTACAATCAAACAATAAATAGAAAATTAAAATCAGAATATTTTCTAAACAACTTAGATCCTAAATCAGATCCTAGAATCAATAGATTCTTTATAACATATATATATGAATGAGAATGAAAAAAAAAAACTGGAACTAAAAAAATATGAAAGATATATAATATTATTATTCTTTTGTTTTTTTTAAATATATATACATATGTATATTATTATTCCCTTCTTTTCTTTTTCTATTTTGTTTTTCCTTTGTGTGTGTGTTTCAAGGGGCACGTATGTGAGGAGAGGGGATGTTATTATATATTAATAACGCAACCACCCCTAATCCCACGTTTTAAATCGAAGCAGCAGCTGTCGATTCATTGTTCACTCTGAGCGAAGCATTTATAAGAAATGAGTGTTTTTTTGGCTATTTTCTCTAAGTACTTAGAGAAAAAAACAATACGAAGAAAGTACTTTCCAGATGCTCTGTTTCGTTTCTTGGTTCTTCTATTGATCATATTTGTTTTTTTAGATCAACGTTGGTTTCTGGTTTTCATTTCATTTCCTATTATGCTTTCGTTATGCTCTGTTTCGTTTCTTGGTTCTTATATTGATAAGATATTTGTTCTATTTGAATAACATTGGTTTTTGGTCATCATTCCATTTCCAATAGTACTTTTTGTGATGCTCTGTTTTGGTTCTTTGTTCTTATAATGATCACATTTTCTTTCTATTAGAATAACATCGGATTCTGGTTTTCTTGTAGTTTCCAAAAGTACTTTAGTGATGCTCTATTTTGTTTTTTTTGTTTTGGTTCCCTTTCATAATGTGTATTAGAATTTATTATTGGAATCACATACCCAAATGCAGAAATCTTGATGAAGTTATCCAACGTTAGGAGTATTTTGAGTATCCTTCTTCATTTAGCACTTGCTGAGGAACATAGAATAGAGCACAAATTTGGAAACACAGAATAAACAGACATTAGAGGGATTGCAAAACTGGACAAGAGAGATATTGAGGATAAGGATGATTATGTAGAGAAGGACAAGTAATGTTCATCTTGTAGGCTTGTAGCTCCTTTTTTTTTTTTTGAAGGTCTGATATACCTAATACCTTGTAGCTCTTAATGTTCCATAGAATGTTGACAGCCATCCATTGTTTGATATTTGATGCATGCCCCCCTGTTTTAGGATTTTCTTTTCAAGCAGAGCCTTGTCGGTTGCAATATAGTGGAATGAAATTTGGACAGTGAATGCTCCTTTTGATTCTAAATATAGAAGCCAAATAATTAATTTTTACATATTAAAAAAATTAGTTCAGTTAATTGTTTATAAAAAAAAATATGTTAAGTTTTCTGAAGTACCTCTTAGTCATTTGTAATGAAAATTCCCTCCAATGAAAACCTTCTTAATTGTATGTGATCAATATGTACCTTATGTTTGGATGGAGAGAAAATTATGAAAGAAAACTCACAAAAATAATAATTTTTTTACCATTTATGAAAGTTTTTAAATTTATTACCCATTCCCCCCTTCTTTCCATTTGAACTTAGCTAGAGTTTGAGGAAAAATAATAAATATCGGGTCTGGGTTCTCTCAGAAGCTTTCTCTTATTTTCTTTCTCAGTATTCCATCTTAGCTATCAGATTATGAGAGAGAAAGTCTCTCTTTTATTTCCCTCTCATAATCTAATAGTTGAGATAGGATACTAAAAAAAAAAGGAGAAAAAGATTATAAGAAAATCTCTTTCCACATCAAACCACTACTCTCCTAGTTTTTTTTAAATCAATGTTACAGCTCCTACTAATTTAGGAGATACGCCTTTCCCATATTAAAATCAGATGAGCAAATTTTCCTTTCTCACTTCAAATCTTCTGTATTTAAGATGTGGAAAGTACTCTTTCTGGCCCTAAATATAATAACTGTTGACTTTTATGGAGAATTCTAAGAAAGTTAATTATATTATTTTAAAATATTAAAATATATAGTTTTTATTTAAATTATATTGTTTGACTTATGAACTAATATATAATGTAATAAAACACAATATATTATATAATAAAGTAATGTAATTAGCTTTCTTAAGATTTTTTTAGGATTTTCTAAAAGAAATCAACAAACTCTTATAATTAAAACTAAAGAGAGTATAGTGTTGAGATCCTGTCATGATTTGGCTTCGAACAAATTCAGTGTTTGTTTAGAGTAACTTATTTATGGGTAATAATATTTTATTTGTGGAAAACGAAGTAAGAATGTGAGATGAGCCTTTATCATATTTTATGTATAAGATCTTATTTAGCTTAAATAAGTCATACCAAACAACCCTACAATTACGTTTCAGGCATCACATGCATTGCTTAGTAAGAAGGGCAACAATTAAGTGAAGCAAGTCGTTAAAAAATGAAAATAATATAAAAATTTTAAAAAATAATATAAATTGGTGAGTGGTGGAAAAGGAACCATGAGACATAGTTTGAATTTGGATTTTTAAATGTTACATGACTTTTATTTACCCGTCTCTCTCTTCAAATATCATATTATCCTTTTGTATTTTTTAGTCCCGAATAGCCCGTTTCTAGTTCGATTAAAAAAAAAGAAGAAAACAAACAAAAAGCCCGTTTCATTATTGTTCTTCCTCGTCCATTTTTCTTCTTTTTTTAACCTGAATTTTGGTCTTCAATGCTTGGTTTTCGCTTATGAGGCTCTCTTTCTTATTCTAATTATAAGAGTAATTTAAAAAATTTTAAGAAAGTCCTAAAAAATTTAATTATATTACTTTAAAATATTAAAATTTATCGTTTTTCTTCAAATTATGTTGTTTAACTTATGAACTAATATATAATGTAATAAAACATAATATATGATATGATTAAATAATAATTAATTTTCTTAGAATTTTCCAAAAGGCCCTTATAATTAGAACCGGAGTAATAAGTTTTGAAGTGTATCAAATTTAACCTACATCTAACAATTTTTATCCCATCAGCAAATTATATTATTTTTAAATTTTTTTACATCATTTTCATTTTAACAAATAAAAAAGGGAAAATCTCAGAAAAAAGACTAAGGAAATAGGTAAAAGACGGATAGAGCTGCGAAGTATGAAAATCCCAGATAAAGCCTTTTTTTATTTTTTTTCCTGAAATTACGAAAATGTTACTAAGCTTTAATAATACGAGGCTTTTACTTTACAATAAAAGTATTTCAATTAACAACACTGGCACAATAACACACGATGTAAATACATAGTACCTAAATATTTATGGTATTGTTAATTGAAATAGTTTTGTTGTAAATTAAAAGTCTCATATTGTTAAAATTTAATGGCATTTTCGTCGGAAAAAATTATAAAAATATTTGATTTGGGATTTTTGCATTTTGCAACTCTGATATGTATTTTACTTATTTCTCTAATATGTTTTTGAGATTTTTCTAATAAAAAAACTGTTTTAGAATTTATTTTTGATGAAATAGTTCAATTTTTTTTTATGTAAAATCTGTTATCACTTATCCACTTTTTCATTCTCGTCATTCATCAAGGCCACGAAATCTGTTGTTGATCTGCAAATGGGGTGAGACGTGACTACGAGCCAGTTTGACAAGGGCGTCTGTCTGCTGCAGCTATGGGCGGTGTGGAAAAATAGAGAAGTGACTTCTCTAAATTTAAGTGTTTGGTAAAGACTTGCCGAGAAAGTAACTTGATAAAAGAAGTTTTTTTTTTATTTTGGTAAGTTAAAAAATGTGATTTTTAAAAAGAAGTCATTTTTTTTATTTCTCATAAATATTTTTTGTACTCTCAATCCAAACACAAATAAATTATTCTACTCTTAATAAGTTACTTTTTTTACCTCCAATCTAAATACAATTAACTTATGATAAGTTATTTATTTTTAAAAATTTCTTATCATAAGTCATTTATAAAAATAAGTCACTTTTCATAAATTACATTAAACGAGCGTGAGTGAAGAGGAGAGTGTGTAAGAGGGTGGTGAGTGAGAGAGAGAGAGAACCTGGGTATTTATTTATTTATTTATTATTGCTTCATGTTTTTAGAGGAAGTTTAACTATCATTTTTCCCAAGCTGTTTCTTTTTTCAGAATAAGTATATTTAAAATTTGATTTGAATTACTAATATAGAGTTGATCTAATAATATAAGGTCCTGCTATAATATCTCTTTAAAACCTCAAATTCAAATTTGAGAGAAGACATAGAAAGAACAATCGAAATAAATACTAAATAATACTATAAAAAGTAGATTTAAATTAAATAGGCATGTTCAATTTTTAATTCTATTTTTTTCGATCAAATCAAATGAAAAAATAAATAAATATTATATGAATTAAAAATATCTATGTTGCAAGGTTCGCTTGAGTCTATGTGGTTTGTTGCTATATGGCATATGCGTTCAACCACATTGCCCGAATTCGAGTTGGCATACCCAAAAAAGACAAGGTCCTCGAGAATAATTCAAAAAAAAAAAAAATCAGAAAAGCTCAGCCTGTCCGTGCCCAAAAAAGCCATAAGCTATTTGTACTCTTTCCACAAATTTTAAAAAAAAAAACAAAACGAGAAAGAAATAAAACTACCAAAATATATCCGAACCGTCCAGATTAGATTGAATCTGGTCGGTCCATATTGGGTTCCGGTCATGAACTGGGAGGGACTGTAAGGGAAGGCCGGTAACGGAATAACCTACGGCTGGTGGGTGTTAAGGCGGGAAAGTGTTAAATGGTTTATATCGCTATAAGCATCAATTTAGTCCTACTTGATACTTCTTCTGCCTTCTCTCTCTCTCTCTCTCCCTCGAACGCATTTTCTCAATTTCTCCCCGCTTTTGAGACACCATGGCCGACGAAGATCCATTTCGTTCACTCCACCGAACCACGGAAGTTTGAATATCTGCTCCTTTCAGATCATTCCATACTCTTGGGATTCCCTAACCGCCCAACTTCGGCGAGGACTCCACCGCACACTGAAGAGCCTCAGCTGACTGCAGAGGATCAGCAACCTCCAGATGGACGTTTTCCAGGTGGAGTTAAAATCACTGTCACCGGAGATTCATCCAGATCATTCCTCCATAGATTTCGAAAGCTTTGGCTGCTCGAGTCCGCCTTCCCTTGAAGAGCCTGAGGTGACTGAAGAGGGTCAGGAAGATCCAGATATCCCGCAATGCCGCCAAGGTTAGTCGAACGCTCCAAGAAATTCACCAAAGAGGACGCTATCCATTTAGTGCACTGCCATCGATCGATATTCCGATTGAACTTTCATTTTGTTTTCAAAAGCAGTTTCGTGATGCTCTGTTTTGTTACTTGGTTCTTATACTGATCAGATTTTCGTGCTGTTAGAATAACGTTGGTTTCTGGCTTTTATTTCGTTAAAAATAATACTTTCACAAATCTCTGTTTCGCTTTTTGTTTCTTGTATTGATCGGATTATAATAGGATCAATCCATTATGTTAGCAGTAGTTTCTGGTTTTCATTGCATTTCGAAGAATTGTTTCGTAATGCTCTGTTCGTTTCTTGGTTCTTATATCGTTAGGATATTCGTTCCATTAGAATAAGGTTTCTGGTTTTCCTTTTTGTTTCCAAGAGTACTTTCCTGATGCTCTGTTTCGTTTATGTTTTTGTTTGCTCTCATGATGCGTGTTAGAAATTGTTACTGGAATCATATACTCATATGAACACAAGCCTTAATGAAGTCATTCAATGTTAAGTAGGAGTCTTTTGAGTATCCTGCTTCATTAAGAACTTGTCTCAGGATTAACTGAGGAACATAGAGAAGAGCCCAATATTGTAAACACATCAGAAGTAGATAATAGAGAGATTGCAAAACTGGACCGGAGAGAAAATGAGGATAATGATGATTCTGTAGAGAAGGATGAGCAATGTCTGTCTTGTAGCTCCTTTTTCGGTTTTTTAGGTCTGATATGCCTTGTTGCTCCTTCAATCCTAATGTTACACACAAAATGGAGACAGCCATCTATTGTATATATCTGAGGCATTTTGGTTGGCAAAAAATAAAAGGAAAATTACACTTAAATACCATTTGAATTTACAAAATTCAAAAAGGTCTATTAATATTTCAAAAACACACTAAGATACTATGACCAAATTGGATTTTTCAAAATTACTGATGTGAAAAGTGATCCAAAGACTAGCGAATTCCATTACTATTATGTAAATCGCATTAGTCAACTTGCGAAAAATCCCTTTTCTCCCCTATTTTTTAAACTTGCTAATGTAAAAAGTGATCCACAAACTAACGAATTCCATTACTATTCTTACAAATCCCATTACTCAACTTGCGAAAATCCCTTCTCTCCTTTATCACGGGCAAATTGCTCTCTCTTCTGTCACTATGCGTCAATCAGTGTTAGATGAACAGTGTTGTTAAAGGGAGAAAGAAAAACAGAGACAGAAAAAACTAGCGAAATTCATTGCTCTTCTTACAAATCTCATTACTCATATTACGAAATCTTGCTACTGTTCACATCAGCAAATTTAAAAATATATAATTTGGTCATGGTATCTTAATGTCTTTTTAAAACTTAACAGATCTTTATGGGTTTTACAATTTTCAATGATATTTAATTGACATTTTTCCAAAAATAAAATGAAATCTGAGCATTTCCCGCTGTTTTAGAATTTTCTTCTTAGGCAGTACCTTGTCAGGAATATTGCACTGTAGTAGAATGAAAATTGTACAGTTATTACTCTTCTTGTATGGATTGTTATTGCTGTTCTTGTATTGAAAAATAGGAGCCAAATATCTAATTTGCCTATATTATGAAAAATTAGTTTTGTTAGTTATTTGTTAAAAATGTGTTTAGTTTTTAAAAATACCCTTATCATTTGCATTGAAAATTAGCCCCTGATGAAAATCTTCTCTATGTACCTAATCAATAGTTAGAGTTTGAAAAAAAGAAATTACAAATTTATGAAACAAAAAGGATTTGAAGTCTTATATTTATAATTAAAAGCAAACACGGAAAAAAAGAAGCAACTCTTATACTAACTCTTATATTTAGAATGGGACCATCATGTCCTCCCTTCCCAATAGTTCATGTCATTCTAGTATATTATATTCCCCCCCAAAAAAAAAACGCTCATAGAATGCATGGTGAATCATTTTCATGGAGCTTGTTTGTAGTTGATGGAGGCCCTTTTCATCTTCCCTTTCAATAAATCATTCAAACAATTAAAATAGAATTTTGATTCTTTAATTTTAGGGAAATTTGTATTGAGGTCCCAAATAAGAGACTTTACGTTAAATAGGTCCCGTGTAAGAAATTTATTACTGTCAAGTCTGACAGTAATAAATTTCGTAACTTGGGACCCGAGAAGAGTATATTTTTTTCACTGGATCTATTTGACGTATATTTCTTTATTTGGGACCTAAGTGTAATTTTCCCTTAATTTTATTAGTCATTCTTTTCATTCTGAAATGTACTTTTAAATAACTTGCTGAATATCTGACGCCAGGTCCATGTCCCCAATTTTCATGCTAATTGACTAAGTAATTAATTTATGAGACTGATGAAGTTTGGAGGAGTGTTTTTGTCACTGAGTGCTTATGTTATAAAGTACCTGGATTTAATTGTTTGGACTCTGAGTAAGGAGAAACGCCTTTCCCGAATTAAAATCAAATGAACAAATTTTTCCTTTCTGGCTTTAAATCTTCTATATTTAAGATGGGGAAAGTATAATGTTGAGATCTTTCCATGATTTGAATTCGAACAAATTCAATCAGGCTCTACATTGCTTTAGAAGGGCAAAAATTAAGTGAAGCAAAAAATTTCTACACGAAAAAGGTTGAATTTTAAATTCATAAACCCAAGTGCGTCTTAGCAAACCAAAATATTTCACTAGTTCTTCCCTAATTCATGTATCTTGAGCATAACAACTAAGTCATGACTCTTTGACTTCAGAATACAACTATATCTTGAGCGGAAAAAAGAATACAACTATATCATGTATCTAGAAAACCATCTGGTATGGTTATAAATTAGAGCAGTCTTCTCAAAGCTTTTTTGTCAAGCGAATGGTCCATATGATGTTAATTGCACCGTCTGAGATAATGCATCAACTCTTTCATTCCCATGCGAGTAAAAAGGATAGCATTTAATTCGCCTCTACAAGATGAAAAAGATCTCTCTTCACATGCGTGCTAATTGGAATCCACATGATCCTCTGGAGTTCGAATCTCTGAAGTTGGTTAAGTCTATGCAAAGTACTAGCTCTTGAGTGTTATATACATATTTTGTTGTGTGTGTGGGTGTCTACACTTTACATACAACAGGAAATACTAGCCTGCTAGTATTTCCTGCAGAACTTCACGAAACTTCAGAGGCTCAAACTTTGGAGGAACCAAAATCATTTTAAATAATGGAAAGCAAGTTCCCAGTTAATCACACCACTTTCTCCTTCATTACCAACATCCCTATAATGAGGATCTTTTAGAATCCTTGATTGTTAAGTTATAGCTTTTTCCTTTCTTTTCTTTTTTCCCTTCTCTCTTTTTGAATTTACAAGAACTTCAACATTGAAAACAAGGATCCATATTCAAGTCCCTCAGTCAGATCACACCCCCCAGTGAAATTAAAGACTCTTACCGTGTGAAATTAAATCCCCCAGTGAATTCTCCAAGCAGATACTCTTATGCCAGCTCAACTTCAAACTCTTCAGTCTTCAATCAAATACGGTAAGTCCTCCCTTGTGTTGATACAATGAATATGCCCTTGGCTACACCAAAAGTACTTTGCCAAAACTGCATAATCATTATCTTGTTTGTCAGTAATGAAAGAACTGTAAGAAAAGGAAACATACAGAAACTTGATTAGCTAGCCACGCTATTTGCATTGACAATTATGGGGGATCATAATTTAGTTTCACAAGACTTCCTCATCATAGGGAGAAAAAGGAACAGATAAACAAGCAATCACATAGCCTATCTCCCACTAATAGATCCCTACATAAAATAGTCACAAGTTAAAGCCAACATCAGATACATAAACAATAGCTAAAATCCTGAGATATCTGCCTTTGCCTGCATATCTATGTGACACTGACTGATTCCACATCTGCCTTATCTGAACTGAAGGGAAAAACATTCTTGCTAAATAATAAATTTCACACTTCCAGATTGATATTAATCGCTTCCTTGCATACTTTCCAAGGTAAATTATGTTACCTACGGGAAATTAAAGAGGAAATCTGACCTGCAGAGAAGTTGTGGTGGTAGCAAACAAGAATCACTTGTCTTAACCTCCTCACAGTGCATAACTCGTTAGATTCAGTTCTGGTCTGAAATCAGATAATTTCAATTAACATAAAACGTATTAGAGCCTGCACAAGGTAACAAGTTTATTGAACTATATATCATATATCATAGTATCCTCAGTAGACAAAATTAGTGCTTTAAGCAATAGTGTTCCGTTCATTAGATGAATAATATGTCTGAAGAATTGGCTGTTGGTAGAGCACCGTCATGTCGTATGATCTATGGAGCCAACATCACCTAGTAGAATTAGGCTTGTTGTCATCGTCAAAGAAACAGTGTTCATTTATTTTATGAAGATGTGTTAGAATATTAATGCATATGCAATCTCGACCCTTTATCCTTCAGGTTTTACTCAAATAAAAGAGTCAGCTTTAAATTTCTAATCTAGTAAGCTTCATCAAGACTAAACAAATAGATTAATATTATGGAAACCTCTCAGGTAAAAACCATATTAGAATGAACCTTCCAGTCCACCAAATATTCTCTTCACATGCATCTTCTATAACTCAAATTCATTCAATAATTTTTTCTCTATTGGGAATTGAAATCTGGCCTAAGAACTATCTAACTGAGCAGTAACAAAGAAAATGTCTAAAGTGACATTCTGAAGAAAAGCTTTGATAACATTCATTCAGAGAAGTTGAAATGAAATCTTAAGATGAGCAAGTTATATTATACCAAATCGTTTTCATGATTCTGCGACATAAAAATCTTCATCTACCTTACCCACTGCCTCAAGTATTGAAGTGTAGGTAATGAGATCATACTGATATCCCTTTGAACTCATTTCTTTCATCAGCTTTGCAGCCTGTTCAAACATGCCAGCCCGGCTAAGACAACTGAGAACAGTGTTGTAAGAAACTGCATCCGGCTTGATATTAGAATGATTCATTTTTGTGAACATTTCCATAGCACGCTTTGGGCCGCCAGTTCTAGCTAAACCATTTAGAATAATATTATGAGAATTTATGTCTGGAGTGCAACCACTTTCTTGCATGGTTCTAAGCAATGAATAAGCTTCATCTACCATGTTAGCCCTCACCATCCCTGACATGAGTGCATTATAAGCATATACATCAGGGGTGCATCCAAGCTTCTTCATCTCATTAAAAAGATCTACAGCTTCATTTAGACGTCCACATTTTCCAAAATGCTTTATCATTACAGCATAAACACGAGCACTTGAGCGTCCACAGTTCTCTTTCAATTCCTGGAATAGTTCATTGGCAGCCTCATAACGTTTTGCTCTTCCAAGGCTGTTGATCAGGCTGCAGTAGGCAGCAGGACAAGGTGGAAAGCCTTTTTCATCCATTTCCTCAAGAAGCAACAGAGCCTTCTCAACTCGATTTGTTTTGCAGAAACCATCAATAAGAATTG
>JBAGKO010000003.1:7345783-7361460 GCA_037177275.1 Acacia concinna | reverse complement strand
AATATTTCTAATGGCATTTACAAAAAAAATAGAGAGAGAGAATGGGTTGCACTTTCCATTGACAACTTTATGTAAGTTCATTGACAACTTCATGTAAGGGTATTGACAACTTTATGTAAGGCCTGAGACAACTTGAGAGAGAGAGAGTCTGACGCGTGGCAACCTTATGTAAGGCCATTGACAACTCCATGTAAGGGCATTGACAACTTTATATAAAGCCTGTGACAACTTGAGAGAGAGAGAGACTCTGACGCGTGATAACTGTATGTAAGGCTATTGACAACTCCATGTAAGGGTATTGACAACTTTATGTAAGGCTTGTGACAACTTGAGAGAGAGAGAAAGAGTTTGACTCGTAACAACTTTATATAAGGCCATTGACAACTTCATGTAAGGGCATTGACAACATTATATAAGGTCTGTGACAACTTGAGAGAGTCTGACGCATGACAACTTTATATAAGGCCATTGACAACTCTATGTAAGGGCATTGACAACTTTATGTAAAGCCTGACAACTTCACAGAGAGAAAGAGAGAGAGAGTCTGACGCGCATCAATCGTCAAAGGGGAGAGAGAAATATTAAAATATTAAAGAAATTAATTGCAAAAAAATCCTATGAGACCGTTTTGTCGTATATTTCGTTAGTCAGGACTGAAATGCAATTTTTCCTATTATATATTAGTTCATAAATCAAACAGTATTTTTAAGAAAAATGATAAATTTTAATACTTTATAGTAATATAATTAGTTTTTTTACGATTTTTAAAAAAATCAATCTAGTTTTATAATTAGAACAAGAGAGAGTACACAATAGTGTTAAATTAAAATAGGTTTAAGGTGTAAAAATAACTATACACTTTTTTTATTTTTTAGAATAAAAATAACTATAAACTTAAAAAAAATGTGTAAAACTATTAAGTTGTTGTAGTAAACCGTTAATCCCGTTTTAATAACCCTTACAAAAAATTAGTGGCGTTACATTAATTGAACGGTTTTACACTTTTTCTAAAGTTTATAGTCACCTTCAATCTAAAAAAAACGGTTTAAGATTATTTTTGTATTTTTAATAAAAATTTATAATTATTTTTACACCTCACCCCATTAAAATATGGCAAGCATGAATTCAGGAGTTCGCATAGTAACGTTGGGAAATGCCACAAGCTCGGTCAATATGCAGGAAGGTTGCATGTGACGGGGATGTTGCGGTGTGAAGACAATGGTCGGTCACTGTGCAATTAGGTGGAGGTGGACGGAGCCGTTGACTTGAGGTGATCAAGCGTACGTCACTATGGTGACGTGGCTGATGATGTATAGTGAGTAGGACAAGTACGATGATGAGTTGGGACTTTGAGACTCCACGAGGACGTTGATGTGGCTGATGACATGATAATTTCTCCATGTATTGCCCTGTTGCGACACAGATCTAGAAATGGAATGATGGCCGTTGATGCGAAGGTTGACGTGGAATATGATTACAAAGGATAATATGATGTGGCTTGTGACCAAAGAGATGAGGAGACATTGATGGTAACGGGGAGAGATAAAATGTTTTAATTATTTGTTTTAAAAAATAATTCAATGCAGATGAAAGAGAATAAATATGTATGTATTTTAAAATAAATATTAAAATAATATGGATGGAATAGTAGACTAACACATGTGATAAAAACTTATGAGGTGTCATAATTTTAGTGGTTAGTGCACAAATGAGATGGTGCATTGAGTGCATGTAAGAAATTCTCACGGCGTTGAATGACATGATGATGACTAGGACACATAGGATGACATGTTTGATTATCTTTATAATAATGTATTATTTCTTTGTTCCTAAAATTTAATTTGAGGATGAATGTTAGTTGTAAATGTAAACCCTTTTTTTTAAAAAATTTAATATTTATTACTGTTTTTTAAATTAATTTTTTAATTTATAAATTGGTATATAACATAATGTTACCTTGAAGTATTTTATATCAATCACATCACATTTTATAATATAATTAAGTGATTAGGAAATTGCTAATAAGGTGCTTGATGATATGGAGGATGACTAAGAGGTGATTTGGGGATTGACTATCATTCTCTGCTTTTATTGTTTTCTCTCCATTCTCTTCCCTTTTACTACTCATTTCAACCTTAAAATTGAAATATGAGCAGTTTAGATTTTAATATGTTAGAAAAAAATATTAAGAAAATTTCAAATTCTCAATTTTTTTGACAAAAAAGTTATGATAATTTAAGAGTGCAATAAAAAATATATAAAAAATATTTTATAAAATATTAAACCTTAACTACTCTAATTTCAATCTAAAGACTGGTATGAGAAGTGATGTGGGAAGAGAACCGTAAAAACAAGAACTAGCCGTGTTATTTGGTAACAAGAATAAGAAGTCAGCATTTGCATGATGGAGTTTGGGAAGCCTCCATCCATGAATGCCACAATATATACTTAATTCATAATGGAAGAATGGGAAGGGTCAAAACATGATTTGTTATTTTTAGGCAGAACACATCCCTACAAATTTTGTGGACGCATTGCATTATTTTTCCTACATTATCGCAGTAGAAATAATAGAAAAATAGAAATTACTAAGCGATGTCGTTTTGAGGTTATCAAAGTCCCCCTCTTCTTTTTGGTGTGAACAGAGGTCCCTCTCTCATCCCATTTGTAACAGAAATACCAGAAACATGCAAAGCTCACAGACAGAGAGAGAGGTGGTATCCAGCCCCAGGAGTGCCGAAGCAAGACGAAAGAGAATCGTCGAGAGAGGTTCTGATCGTCTCGCCTTGATTACCGGTCAGATCCAAACTCTTCCTCCATTACCGCCACCGCCACCGCCCTCTCCCTCGCCACGCTCATCACCTCGTTTACATATCACACCTCGTCATCATCGCCCCGAATCATTACCTGTTGAATTGTCTCAAGAATTCCATCCCGATCTCAGAAATATTCGTTCCTTTTCTATTCCAGGTTCCTTCCTTCATCCAAATATATCAACAATTTCATGTGCACTAAATATATTACCAACACTTGTTGAAATACTTTCAATCACGATCTGAATATGTTCATCGAGAATTTGCCTCTTCTACACACATAAATCACGATTTAATTCCCCCCCCCCCCCAAATAATGCGGTCTTTTCATTTCTGTTCAAAATGTGACTTTTGTTGTCCTCCTGCAAAAAACTCACCGCATTATATACATTTCAAGTGTATCATTGTGAAGAGAATGTAACTAAATTTTTGTGGTGTGTTTGAGAGAAAGAATGGTTCTTACATTATTGCATATAATTGTGGTTATCTTGTCATGAGAAAATTGTATTTACTATTTATAAACCAGCCTTGAAAACTGTTGTTTAATTTTTACTGTACAAAGACCCCATCATGGTAATAAGGAATTTAGGGAGGTCTAATTTGTGAATTCAATGGAATTTGCAGCTAGTGAAGAAGTCAGACAAAGCCCTAGATTTTCTTCAAGGCTAAAACACCAGTCTGGATTTAAGATTTCAAGGCAAAAGAACTTCGACATGACAAGAGAAGTGGGGTCTCTGTTCCAGGATTCTGATAATACTTTTGCAGAACCCACCGAACATCAAGTTCCTGTGAATGATGATGCCAACATAAAATCATCTTTAGACACACTATCACAGCTAAGTCAGTGCAATTATTTTCTTCTTACTCTTATAAACAATACTGTTTAATTTCCCTGAACATGAAATGTAGACCTTTTATTATTCCCCTTGTTTCAATCACACAGTTCCGTTTCTTACCTTTTGATACTGGTCTCATAAAAAATCTTGTCACTTCAAAACTATGGAACCAAATCAAACATTTTTTTTTTTCTGAAATTAGTGTGATCTAAGATATATTTACACCCATGTTGGCCATAAATTCGTTTGGTTTTTCAGCTGCTGCTGCCGCTTCTGATGATGAGGATTATTCCAGTGCTTCTAGTTACCCTAGCAGGCAAAATCCCCAGGGTGCGATTAAATTTTCAAAAAGAAAAAATTTCCATATCAGAACTAAAGTGAAGCCTGATTATGATATTAGTCATGAGGAAGCACAAGAACAAGAGGTTGTGAAATCATCTTCAGCGCCTCCAAGAGCTCAAATTACAGCATCATATGGCAAAAAGAAGCCTCCAAAACCTGACAACTTGAACCCCACTTTCTTCTCTTCAAGAAAAATAAAATGTTGTATCATTGCTTCGGCGAAATTCCGCGCTTCCTGTGCTCTGCTTGTAGCAGTGCTAGTAGTCTTGTGCTATAAGGCTTCTGAGAAAATTGCAGTTATAAGGCCTCTTTTCATTGTCCTATTAAATGATGTAACAGTTGTGCTTGCTCGAATGTACATGGAGAAAATAGGACTGTCAGAGGAGGAGGAAGACACTGAACATGGTCATGATTGGCCTGGAGTTAAAGTCTTGGAGAGAACTTTGTTGGCTTACCATACTATTGTAGGTATTTTTCTTGATTGCAGCATTTATGCAGTGATTGTCATTTCTTGTGTATCTTTGATGAAGTAGTTCTGGATGCTTTAGTCAGGTCCTTTCAATGTTCAGCCTCCATTACATGGACAAGTCAGTGTTGATTAACAAGTTTGTTTGTAAATTCTTACTTGTCCTTAGGATTTTGGGGACAAAAAAATTTGATTCTATTTTCTTATGTTCTGCATGTTGCTGAGATCTGGCAAGTGTAATTTGTTCATCTCTCAGGACACTCGACTGTGAACCCGAGGTTCTGTAATCTAATGCCCGAATGTGGATACAGGTTCGTAATTGTGGACAACTAATAAATAAATAAATAAATAACTATTTTTGAATTATTATGAATTGTAGTTCTCAACTTCTTTTGATAAATCAAGTAAGAATTGCCAGCATCTCATTGAGAAATCATTCGTAAGTTTGTAAAAAGATATAAAGGTAAAGATGCAATTTTAACAATACATTTTTATAAAAGCGGCATTTAATACCACGAAGCTTTTTTAATCCTAAAATGCACCTAAATTTAACAAAAGGTGCAATACGTTGACCGTTTAAGCTTGAGAAAGAAAATTTTTGACCTTACAAAAGATGATGTGGCCATGATATATCTTATGTGTCAATCGGAAAAGACTCGTAGGTTCATCATCATACGCTAAAGTGGGTCCCACTATCACCATCAACATTTCCTTCTGCTCCTTCCCCTCCAAAAACAAAAAACAAAAAAGAATTGAAAAAACAACAAAACTAAACAAATAAAATGAAGATCCAACTTTCGCCACTTGATTATGCTTTCCTAATCCAAAGCTTGCCACTCTAATTTTCGACAACTCAAATCTGTATAGCTTGTTTTCATCGATATGAATAAACCAGAGAACAACAAGAGTAAATCTAGTGGTAGTTCATTCCAAATTAATCTTTCTAGGTGCAAAAAACTCACAGAAAACTTAGTACAAACATAGAGTAAAACCCAATCAAGTCCAAATCCACCTGACGATGCAGTCATGAACGCATACAATTCAGTATTCTCTGGAAAAAAACTCTTAACTTAATTAGATTGGACCGGATTGAGAAGAGAGTAGAAAGGTAAGGGATCTGTTGGAATAGCCGCTAAACAGTAGAGAGAACTTACACAAGACAATGAAAATATGGTCCGAGTCCTTACGAATTATTCCGCCACACATTGTTATAATAAAATGTGGCACACCATAATTAAATGAACCTTTCTTGATATAAAACAGGGTGACAGAGTTACATAAATGAAATAGTAGACTCAACGATTGATGAAAAAAGTGGAGAGATAACATGGAAGTTATAGGTTTTGGTATATCATAAACTTTATTTCTCAATACCTATTTATAGGCAACAATACATAAGAAGATAATGATATAATAAATGTTAGATAAGGTGACAACTTAAAGGATAAGGTTGACAACTCATCTGGATAATGACAATTCGTGTGATAAAGTTGACAATTCATTTTGAGTCAAATGGATAATATTTACAACTTAAATGGATAAGATTAAATTAGCAACTCAGATACTACATCATCAATGACTCAGACATTGTATCATCAATGTCTTAAATATAAAGAAATGCGATGATAAACCTTTATTTACTCAAAGAGAGAATAAAAGAAGTGATAAGACTTCCTTTACTTAGATAAAAAGAAATGCTTTATTTTCCTTTGACAACACATAATAATTACGACAGGGTCCATGTTAAGAATGTGGTCCTTACTTCTGTTGACCTCTTCATCAGCTTCGGTGAGAATTAACATCTCTACTTCCATTTCTCTACCTTCAGGGGAGTTTAATTTCTTTCGTATAGGAGTTTCGAACAGCGAATCATAATACAAATGGGGAATACACAGGGAATCCTCCCAAACCCAGCTCAACCTCCCCTTTTTTCTCCTTCTAGTATTTGAGCGATGCCATGTTTTGTTGAATTACAATACATATGGTTTGAACATATGTAAATCTAATATATTTTCACTCTCTGAATCACTTTCTCTATTTTCTGTTGGTCTACTTTTATATGCCGGCAATTTGTGTTTTGACATCTTCGGAGGCCGTCGACGGTGAGGTATAAGGGAGGATAGATGAAAGATGGGTTGAAGAAGACGTGGATGAAGAGAGAGTTGGGACCCATAGAAGGTAAGTAACGACGTTTAGAGTGAGTCAATGGAAGTGTATTTCTGCCCCCTTTGAACAGCTTGATGAATATTTTTGCATCCAAATAAACTTTGTGATGTTAGGTGCCGCTTTGTCAAAACTTCATTATCCCTTGATTATAAGGAAAAATATTTTTTAATATTTAAATTTTATTTCAATTTAATTCACATTATTTCACACTCAATCACTTTTATGAGTTTATCCCTTGATTTTATTTTGTTTTAATTTAATCCTTAACATAATTTTAGATTTAATCTTGTTTCACCCATAACTAATGAAAATAATATTTCAATTTGTTCTAATTCACTTTGTGTAAATTTTATTTTGTTTCACCTACAATTAGAGGAAGAGTATTATTAATCTTCATCATCACCAGAGATAATGAGAGTCACGGCCTTTGTCTGTGGATAATATTGGCAACCGTGATCGAGGACGATGCTACGTGTGGAGGGTGAAAGAGAAGGGTGTTAAAACAAATAGATCTAAGTTGGCCAAGAAAACAAGAAAGTTAAAGGGGATTAAATGACAACAAAATAAAATATAATTGATACATCAAATTCGATATAAAGTTAATAATCAAATTATAAGGAGACATGGATGAAAATTAATATGAAAGTGAATTTAAGTTTTAGTTGTTTAAAAGTGTTTTTACTTTATAAGGTAACTAAATATGTGAGAAGAGTTTTATCTCAACTTACAGAAAATAGTTTCTAATAAAATAATTGTATGAAAGTTTTCCAAACAGGTAATTGCAGAAGGAGAACCATTGTCAGTCATAGTTCATTAGCCCTGTAATAAATCACTATTTTATATGAATTATTAGATTAATTAGTGTTTTAAATGTGAAAAATGGAATTAGAAATGCATTCTTGTAGATTAATTGAGTTAATTAAATGCATAGGGGTATTATTGGCATTTTGATGTCATTAAATGCTAAAATTGTCATTAAAATGCAATTATATGCTTGATCATGAGTTGGTGTAATTTTGGTATAGATTGGAGAAAGAAATTAGAAGAAATTGGGATTTAAAGTGGAAAGGACCAGATTGTGAATCTTAAAAAGTGTACAGAGGTCACTTTGTAATTAAAGGTGGAAAGAAAAAAAGGAGGAAGCTAAAACCATGAAGAAAAGCTGAGGCGGGGTAAAGTGTAATATTCTTGGGGCAAAACTGCAAATAATCAAAGCAGAAGCTCAAGTCAAACGCGGAAGAGCTGGTGGCCATTGATCAAGCCTACTCTTGGATTAATCTGGACCGTCCAACCAAACACACCATTTCACTTAATTAAAGAGTGATCTCTACCGTCTGTGTTGAATACTATGACCAAATGTCAGCCGTCCAATGCCAACGGATGTATCCAACAGAGCTTAGGTCGGGTCTTCTTCACTCGACCCATACTCGTCGTGACCCGCGATGAATACCGTGACCTGCCATTTAAATCTTCGAAAATCCAACTGATTGGAGTGTTCTGTTCAATTCTCTTGGCCCATATCGATTCGTCCAAGAGAGAGGAAGAGTTTGAGGGTGGTTTGGGGTGCTAGAGACGGCCTGATAATGGAGATCAAGCCCAGCTATGTGCGGTCGCCGGTGAAGCTTCGATCAACATTTTCAGAGCTGTTCTCCATGCTTCTGAGCTAATTCTCGCATTCTCCATGTGTTTTGTGAATGGTTTGAGCCTTGTATAACATTGTAATCAATTAATTACATGTATTTCGAATAGTTGAATATTCTGTTTCTGTTTCCGACGGTACTCGCGAGACAGAGAGTGTTGAGCGACCTGAGGCTTATGATTCTCGATGTGGTGATATTTGCTTGTTGTTAGAGTAGTTTGTGGCTTGATTTGTCTAGGTATAGGCACTGAAAGGGCATGAATGATAGATTCATAACTTCAATTGGTAAATTGATGTTTTCCTGCAAATTACATCTGGAATCTTTGGCTGGTTGTGATAAAAATTGTAAAGAAATCTGTGATTAACTGATCTCTAGTATGTTGTGATAACTAGGAAGCAATATACATGGAGAACGTATGAAGTTGGATATTAATTCTTGTGAGTTGAAGTGAATACTGAAAGTGATGTTGATGATTTTACTTCATTTCCATAGAATTCCGGTAGTTACTTAGGATCATTTAGATGAATATTGCAATATGTTAGTCTA
Source organism: Acacia concinna (assembly GCA_037177275.1). Classification (NCBI taxonomy): domain Eukaryota; kingdom Viridiplantae; phylum Streptophyta; class Magnoliopsida; order Fabales; family Fabaceae; genus Acacia; species Acacia concinna. Next base: position 7,352,651 of record JBAGKO010000003.1, on the reverse strand, counting down.
GCTTAATTGAACCTAGAAAGAAAGAGAAAATCCAATAAAAAGAGTGATAGAAAGCTATGAGGGGGAGAATGACCTACATTAGAATTTAATCTGGTATTTTAATTGAACTTCTAGAGTACAAAAATACTTTAATCACCCTGCAGATCAAGTAAGGATCAGAAAAGAAGAAGTGGATTGCCAGAAAAAGGTTTGTGAAGCTCTTCAAATTTCTATTTCTGCTCCGTTCCTCTTTTGATATATGTTTAAACGTTAATTTGGGTATGAACAAATGAGGAGAAAAAATTGTAAATTTTCATTACAGTTTCTTCACTTCCTCGTAACTTGTAAGTTTTTGTGTTGCCAAGTGTACATAAGACGCTCTTTAAGATACTTTTGTTGTTATCTTACAAGCAAGAACAGAGGAAGGGGGAAAATGAAGTCCCCGACCTTCTATAAATAATTAGAAGGATGATGAGCTAGAGCAATAATCCGGGTTTAACAATAAAGCAACAATTAAGAATGAAATAATTTCAACTCAGAATACTGGCATCACTCAGAATATGTTGCTTCAAGTGAGGAAGGCCATTAATTTCTGGGATTTCAAAAAGCAGTAGCCAGTATAGCTCCAATCACATATAGTTGACACTTACAGAGCCCAGAGCTTAACATTATTAGCAAGATAGTCTATACTCAGCTTCACCATAGGAAAAAAAGATGAATTAGAAGAGTATCAAATGGCAGAATTTGTTTACAGGCTAAGGATATAACATTACAACCACGGATTAATTTACCAACATGGCAGAATTTATTTACAGGCTAAGGATGCTTCAAGAAGAATTTAGGCTCCATTGGACTCGTAAAAGTTAAAACCGCTAAGTTTCTCTTATGTTCCCTTCACTCTTGTCACAGGTCCTGGAAGGCACAGCGAAACGGGCTGAGAAAGAGCGAAAAACATTGTCGGGGTCAACTGAATGGTAATCATCGAAGTTGTGCAAGTAAGAATCAGGATCATATTGAACATGAACTGAAGAAGAACAGCTGAAAAATCTCTTCTTTTTCCTTAAGATCTTCCTCCACAGTGATTTCCACCTTGACATCTTCAACCTACTCATAACCTCTCTGACACTTGGGTAATGATTTTTGCCAATTCTTATATAACTCAGATGCTCATTGCTATTTCTGGCGTTTAAACAGTTGCAATTCTGAAGGTTCATGGTATATGTATAGAACATACAAGGAAGAAGCACAATGGTTTTGGAATTGGAAACCAAGGTGTGTTAAGTGCATGAACTTCACTATTTATAGTGCTGAACCCCACCACACCGAAATAAAAGAAGCTAATAATAAAAATATGTCAATATATAATTTGGACAGGTTCGTGGAAATAGACAGAGAACCAAGCTTGATTGGTTTGCGTGAAATACTAAGAAGTTTCTGTCCTGAAATTTTCTTAGGGTATCAGAAACGGAATTGAAATTTGTGACTTTTCTGAGATTCGTCTGTGGGTATTAAAATATGAGAGTCAAGAGGGACATGGGGCCTTGTTTGGTGCAGTAAGTTACTTAGGAGGAAGCACGAGGATACACCATGGAATTGTACAAGGTTGTTTAAATACAAAGAAATTTCTAGTTTCAAAATGATTCGTCTATGTATCTGATGTGCCAAGATGTTATTAGCACACTTGTACTAAGTTCCATCATAAAAGTTCATTTAACTAATTTTCCTGTGTCTCCATAGAAATCAGTCTAATTAATTCTCATAATTCAATGCTCAGTGCCCTGCGTTATTTTGGGATCAGAAAGGAGACACTTTCTTGTGCTTCAATCTCTTATTTATACCTTCTTTGGCAAACTTCTCAAAATTCAAGTCAGGGAAAAATATGTAAATACATTCCACAACAGTAACTTACATATAATTCATAACAATGGGTGAGTATCACATGTAGTAATCAGACTGCCTTTTCAGGGCCCACAAAAGTGGGGGTTGAAAAACCAGTATCTTGCCTTGTTCTTCAAGTTAAATTTCTCGGTATTGTCTTGGATCCAAGGTCAATTTCATCATTCATTTCCTTTAACACACAATTCTGAGCAACTTGGGCTTCTGGTATGCCCTGACCATGATCTCATTCGGCAATGCTTCTGTTTCAATGAATTGGTTGATACTAAAAACAAAGCAACGAAAAGTCTCTCTTACGTAACTGTGTTTTTTGCATAGTATAGTAAGAGGGATGGTTTATTATCATTACTCATACCCTTAACTTCTTTTGATTTTTTTTTTTAAAAACTACCCTTATATTCGGCTTTCTGGATGTTGAACTAATCAGAAGATCTACACAGACTATTTGACACATATATAACAAAAAGGCTAGACTATAAAGTATTTTCAATCATTAATAAAATATAATTTTGTGTCCTGTATAAAGGACAACAATCCATTGAACCTCTTACAACTTTGCATTTGTATGAAAATTACATTCACTTTCATTAACATGGACTAAATATTTCAGGACTCATTTTAACTCAACAATGTAATATATAAAACAGAAAAGAATGTTATATATATTTCGCAAAAAGGGAAAAAAAACGCCAATACTCATGTCGAGCTCTGGTCTGCATTTTGGTTCTGTGATATATTCCTTAGCTCTCTGTACATTTTGGAACATTCAAGGGCAAAATCTGACATTTTCCTAAAGAGCTCTGGCAAACGATTTCTGAGACTCACTAAGGACTTCTGCCTCACCTGATCGCATTGCCTTGCATAGGCTTCTTCTTCATCTTCTAATCTCTTCTTCACTTGGTCAACCACAAACTGCTTTTCAGTGACAACTTCATCAATAGAAATTTTACCTTGTGGCCTGTCTGGATCAGGGTCATCTGGTATTTTCCTTTCCATATACTTGCGATACCAGTCTTCAAAATGCCTCTTCTTCCGGTCAAGCTCCTTTCGTGTTTCCTCACATTTGTGCTTCAAATGCATCTCGTCTGCTTGCTGATGGAAAATAGTATCTATCACAGCAGCAAAGTTGGATATAGCCGTTCTAGCGACTTCGTCAGGAAGTTTTTCCATAAGTTCCAGCCATGCGAGGAGGAGTCTCCGCATGGGGGGTTCCTTGACTCTTGGAGGGGAAGAAACCTTTTCCTTCAGATTGCTCTCAATAGGGACAAGATTTAGTTTTAACCAATTGTTTAGGGCCTTTAGATACTTCCTTTGATTGCTCATTAGCTTCTCAAATTGTGAATGCCACTCTTGCACAACCACCAATAGTTGGTATGTTCGATCATGATGGTGTTCGGTTGTCATCTTTGGTGACTGGGAATCATCCAGAGATGCCAATGCAAGTGTAATGTTTGCCTGCTCCTCATGGTGCATATGCATAATTCTCCACATGGTGGCCATCCTGCAAACAATCAACATCCATCAATATCTGCCGAAAGTTTTTCCAACTCTGTTCATGAATTTGAGCTCTTGAACTAATCCGGGCTTAAGTACAAATAGGACTAGTGAACAATCAGATATCTTACAAAGAAGAAGCTATCTAGAGAAATTTAAAGCTTGTGACTTCAGAGTTCAGACTATTGTTATTGAATACATCTGGGTGCCAAAGCAGCAACCCATTTAAAAAAATTCTCCAAAAGAAATTCAGCCCTTGCAAATCTAAAAGAAGTTATATCTACTGGTTCAGTTCAATATGAAGCATAACCCTCCCACTAAATTTATAGTGTAGTTATCTGATGAAATAATATGTAAAACAGCTCACCCTTCAACTAGCTGGATGAGCCTTGGGTACAACTGCTCATCACGTAAACGGTTAATTTCAGAGACTGTTGAGTCCAAAGATTGCATATCTACAATGTATCTTGTGTGCAAATGACTGACAGCTGCTTTTGCTCTCTCCAGTGAATCAGAGCTTTTACCTCTTTTCTTTAGCTTGTTAAGCGAGGCAACCTTTCTTTGGTATTCATATTTCATCAACTCACCAGCCTAACAAACAATATTAAGCAGAAAATTTTAGAATAGGAAGGGAAAAAAATGCGTGACAGTATTATAAACCAGAACCTTGCAGATAGATAAACAGGTACAGAAAGGGAAAGGAGAAGTATACTAGAGAACAAAAAACTTTCCAGAGCAAGGAGAAATAATGACTGAATAGTTAGAACAATGTCACAATTTATAAAATGTTCTGTAATCTCTAACAACTAAATGCAGGGCTAGAACTTAAAGCTAATTGTGTGAGGCAGATGTTCCAAACATAGGCCTTAGAGCTACATGGCTAAATATACAAGAACATTACTTGGACTAAGTAGAAGATAAAAGGTGAACCCGTGACATAAAACTTTGCCATCACAACAAAATGCATCTTACCTTTACTTCATCATAAAGCTTCTTTTCCCATGCAAGCAACTTGTCCAGAACAGTAGCATGAGTTTCCTGCCCCTCAAAGTCATGATCATCCTTCCCGTCGTCCATATTAGGCATCCCTCTAAAGGACCTATTCCATGTAATAACTCGCATGACCCTCGCAGAATGGTCAATGTGTCCTGCCAAAGGTAAGGACTTGAGCATGATCATAATCCATTTTCAAGGACAAATATGCCAAAAGGAGCACTGAGAAATAAGTGGATTAAAACATTATTTATTACAGGTTTGGTCAGTTTTGTTTTACTTTGATATGAAGAGTTCAGCATTCCCATCAATTAATATTAATTCTTCATTATTTTTAAGGAAATACTTGATCTCAATGTCCCCTGTTATATAATCGTTATCGTCAATTTATGTTAAAACGATTATTTTTTAGAAGAACAACAGTTTCTCAAACAAGTATCATCACAGTTTCATGATTACATTACCAAGTTTTGTACTTTTGAAACCGAAAGCCACTCGAAAAGTGTTTTCTATTCAGAATTAAAGAAATCCAGGACGTTACCTCTGTTATCAGCAAAATTGGAGTGATAGTGCATCCGCGTAGCCTCAAGGATCTTTGAAACTTCATGAGAACTCTCCGAAGCCGTCAGAAAATGGTCATCAAGACTATTGAATATCTCAATCAGATTCACTTTCTGTTTCTTTCCCTCCACTATCGAAACCTGTCCCTGCTTCGCCTTCTTTGAACTCTTCCCATTCTGTGCCAACATCATAGCCTCCTGAGGCGGCACCGGTGGCGGTTCCGCCACATTCTCCGGCATAGATACAGGTTCCGGCACCTCATCATTTCCACCCCTCACAATATTCGGCTTCTCGTTAAACTCCTTCCTCTCAATTTCCTCTTGATTGATGCTAACTTCTTCGGTGGCAGCGCTCAAGCTCGTTCCTGGCGTGTTCTCCATCTGCGGAAAGAAGTATTCAAAAGCAGGATGAGGCGTAGGCATAGGTTGATTTGTCTCAAATTGAGTCGCCGGTTTTGATTTTGATAGAGGAGGAGGAGCAGGAGGCTGAGCCTCATCGTCTTCACCTCCCATCTCCTTAGTCCCGCCTCTACTACTGCCTCCACTATTTCTATTACTTCTCCTTCTCCTTAATCTAGTATTCAGAGCACCATCGTTCTCCAATTCGTTATCACCTTCATCCTCCTCAGCTATGGTCTGGACCGGTTCCAATTGGGGTTTCGACTTCATCTCGGGCATAGTCGCAGCGCGATAAAGAGGAGCAGGGGAGATATTGGTAGGCGGAGGAGGCGGCGGAGGGATTATTTCGAAGGGTGGTTGCATAGCAACGGAGGGATTAGGGATTGTCGCCGGACTGAATTGGGGGTTTTGAACCTCGCCTTGAGAGAAGTCGCTGAGGGCGGCGCCGGTGTTCTTGAGATAGGTGGCGTAGGAGAAGTGTGCGGCGGCGAAGGCATTCCGCGCCGCGACGGTGTCTTTCATGAAGTGCTTGCGATCTTTGCATCGCGCCACTGCTTCTTCGTTCTCTATCTTGGATTGCGAACAACCCATTGGGATCGGATAGTGAATCTGAAAGATGGAGGTTTGACTGAATTAGAAGCAAAACTTATCATGAAGAAGTACCTTTATTATATGGAGTCGGAGACAGAGTACGGAGTTTTGTCGAGGAAGAATCTGACTTTTCGAGAGGAGAGAGAGTAAAAGGAAAAAGCTGGAATAAAGTACGCAAAAGAGTGAAGATGACGCCAAGGTGGGAAGTTTAAGGCAAAATAACGAATAACGACAAGGTTTAATTGGGGCAAACAAAGTCCATTACTATTTAAAAACGTGAGATTAACGCCTGAGCACCTATTATCAAAGTTAGAGTCGGTAATATAAATTTTAATTGTGGGCCGAGCCCGTTCAAATTAAAATATGGGTGGTTTAGGTTTAGAAAAAGTGAAACTATTTTTTAGCGAATTTTTTAGGCCCGAACTCATATGGGCTTAGCCCGTGGCGGTCCGGATTGGTGAGCTCACGGTTAACCGTATTTTAACCGTATTTTTTTAAAAAAAAATATGTGCAGTCCCAAGTTCTGGAGGTTAAGAAAGTGTTGCAGCTTCTTCACATCATATTTCAAATTGTGAAGTTTCAAATTCCAACACTATTAATATTGAGTGATTGTTGATTTGTTGATCACTTTGTAGTTTGTATTTCTGTAATACGTGGAGTGTAGACTATTAATTTATATCTTTTAACTTGTAACTTGTAAGTGAAAGTTGACTGATTCCAAACTTCTAGTTGACTTATTAATTATTATCTAAAACTTTGTAATCATTTCTTTATTGTTTGGTTCTGAGTTGTAACTTTCTGGAGAAAAAATTTTCGATGCCCATTTTTAAAAAAAGTTTGTAAAATAGGGGGAAAATATGGGCTGGACCGCCCAAACCGCCAGCCCAGCGGTCCTGGTTTGGGCTTGGCAAATGTTAGCCCATATAAATATGGGTCTTTTAGGCCCGAACCCATAT
>JBAGKO010000003.1:7327789-7343167 GCA_037177275.1 Acacia concinna | reverse complement strand
TTCAAATTCCAACACTATTAATATTGAGTGATTGTTGATTTGTTGGTCACTTTGTAGTTTGTATTTCTATAATGCGTAGAGTGTAGACTATTAATTTGTATATTTTAACTTGTAACTTGTAAGTGGAAGTTGATTGATTCCAAACTTCCAATGGATTTATTAATTATTATCTAAAGTTTTTTAACCATTTATTTATTGTTTGGTTTTGAGTTGTGGCGTTTTGAAGAAAAAATTTTTAATGCCCATTTTTTAAAAAAAAAGTTTGTAAAATAGGGGGAAAATATGGGCTAACCCGCCCAAACCGCCAGCCCAACGGTCCTGATTTGGGCTTGGCAAATGTTAGCCCATATAAATATGGGTCTTTTAGGCCCAAACCCATATAGTTCTAACCCGTGGTGGTCTGGCCCAGGACCAGTGGTCCGCCCATATTACCGGCTCTATCCTAAGTTAAAGCATTTCCTCCGTATTATAATAATATAAGGTATTTTAATTAATTTATGAAAAATAAAAAATAGTAGTTAATTTATTTAATATGTCCTAAATTATAATTTTTTTTTACTATTACCCCTTATTAGAAAATATGTTTAAAATTTTAATTGTGAGTAACTTAGAAATAGGTATTAATTTTGAGAATAAAATTAAAAAAATGAGTATTAATTATCTAACAAGCACACTGTATTATAGACAAAATAATTTCTCTATAAGTGCCGTATATTATTGACTAAAGGAGTAACATTAATATAATTATTTTTAATTACGCCCCTTCCAATAGCCCAGAGCTTTTTCGCAATCATGAGCAAGGGCTCATCAAACTGATTCAATTTAGATAGATTAAGGGTTAATAGGGATTTTTGTCCAGAAAATTTGTTCTAAGGGCAATTTTGTTTTGTAAGGTTTTTTAAGGTAATTTTGTCTTAAAAATTTATAAAAATAGAATAATTTTGCCATGACCGCTAACTCCATTAATTTTGACCGTTAATTAATCAAATATGTTAAACTCACAGTACATATGTTATCCACATCATTTTTTAAGAAAAATTACACTTAGGTCCCAAATAAGAAAATTTAGATCAAATAGGTCCTATGAAAAAAAAATATACTCTTCTCAGGTCCCAAGTTAAAAAAATTATTACTGTCAAGTCCCAATTAACAACCCCAGGGACTATATTAACAACCTTGGGACCTGATAGTAATAAATTTTCTACACGGGACCTATTTGACGTAAAGTCCCTTTTTTTAAGGTACAAATCTACCTCAGAAGTGTTAAATATAACTTTTAAAAAAATGTAGTAGATGATATATGGACATATCGAAGCAATTTTGCACATTAAAAAAATAAAATAGATGATACATGTGGATTGTCAGTTCATTGTATTTGGTCATCTAACAAGAATATTAATGGAATTAACGATTAGGAGTAGAATTGCTCCCTTTTAGATATTTCAGGGGAAAAATTGGCTTTCAAAAAACTTCTAGAGCATAATTGTCTCTGAGTGAAAACTTTTAAGGCAAAAATGCCTTTTAACCCTAATTTAAATTGACATTTTTTAATCCATTTTTATAAAAAAAAAGAAACCAATATTTTAATGGGGATAAAATTTAAAATAATTTCATAAAAAAATTTAAAATAAAGATAATCACTTAATCGTTAGTTTTTAAGTAAAATACTTTGACTTCCCATGTGTTTTGCCTTAACTACACGGACCTCCCTTCTATTTTAAAAACATACACTTAAGTCTAAACAGACTTAAATCCGTTAAGAATTTGAAAATTTTAATTAATATTTATATTTAAAAATATTTATTAATTTAGTCTTCATCATTAATAATTTTCTAATTTTGGCAACGGTTATTTGAGTAATTTAAGAGTTTTTTCTTAATTAATTTTTTTAAATAGTTCTTTGTTAAATTTTTTCCATATCTCAATGAAGATTTATTTAATCTCATTAATACAAACATAGAAACCTTAACTAAAAATATAATTAATAATTTCAATATATGCATACTTAAATAAACTTGTTTATAAATTTTGTGCAAAAAATTAATTTAAGAAATTAAAATTTAAAATTAAATTAAGTTATACAACAACTTGAATTTATATTATCAATACTATGTGGTGAAGAAAAATATTGAGAACAACTTATATAAAGACAGTTGAATTACTCATATTTTAATTTGAGTCACTGAACTTAATAAATTATATATTAAATTATACGTCCTAATAAGGGATTTTAAAATTTTGATCAAATTACATCTATATCCTTGAATTTTATTGAAAAGTAGGCTCTATTTTTTTTTTCCTTGAGAGAAGTAGGATAAATTAATTTTTTTAAAAGTAGTAGTAGATATAATTGAAAAAGGTGAATTCTTATGTAATTCAATGTTTGACAAGTATTTTTATATAAAATTTTTTGTTTTAGTAAAATAATGATCATGGATTATATTCAAAATATATACAATATATTGGATTCAAAATTTAAACTGGAGTTATAAAATTTTGAAAAAAATATAAATATAGAAATATGATGATAAATCTTCACGTAGATTAACTGTACAATATATTCCAATTTATTCTAATAATTTTTTATGTAGCTGAATATTGTATATAAAAAAACGTTGCATGTGATTAATGTTTGGAAGGAAGTATGAGAATAAGAACAAAGGAAGTCCTATAATATTTCTTAAGGAATTAATTGATAGAACAAATAGTATAGTTATATTTTCAAGTTTTTTGTTTTAATAAATATAAGATATGGATGTAATATTTTGTTTTTAATCATGGTGTAATGACAAGAAAAGAAAGAAATATGTTTTTAGTCATTTCAAATAATAATAATACATAAGGTTTAATAAATGTGATAAAAATTAAAATTTACTGATCCAATATTAATTAATGAATTTTATAATAAATTAGGAATTTTGACCATATATATATTGGAATTATTTTTTAATTGCATAGAAATTTATTCATTTTTTGAAAGAGGTGTATTTTGGTTAATGCAAATGTTTAATAGTCAATTTTAATTATAAATTAACGGTTGAGTGGATAGAAATAGAATCTCAAATATGTGGGGAGGTTTTTGTAATATATATTTTAATTTTAAGAAAGATCTATATGTTTTCAAAATACAGAGGAGGTTTGAGTAATTTAGCTATTTAGGTGAAATAGAGGGATAGTCAATATATTTTATTTTTATATTTTTAAATTTTTTTAAACAAATTTTTATTTAAAAATATTAAATTTAGACTATTGAACAGTGTTGTAAATTTCAATACAGGCATGAGCTCTTGATCCTTATCCCAAAGAAAAAACACTATTGTTTTTGTATTAAAAAAAATTATATGAATTAAATTTCAAAACTTACGAGGGTCAAAGTATGCCAGTAGAACGAGGATGCACTAATACGATTGCAAAACGAGTGTAAATAATAACAAATTATTCTTCAAATTTTTTTTAGTTATAATGACTTGAATTAGTCTATTGATACTTTTTATATAAAAAATCATGGAGGATGCCAATATGTTCTTTATATGAAAACGGAAGACTTTAGATTTTTTTTTAAAAAAAATTACAATTAGGTCTCAATTAACAAATTTAATTACAGTCAAATTCCACAAAATCACTAAATTGTAGTGAGATCTCAAAGGACCTAAATGCAGTTAATTCTGAAAGCGAAAAGACATATATGATATCTATTATGCAAAACAAAATATTGTCTTCTAAATCTAAAAATTGAAAAATTATCGTCAATCATCAAACGATTCTCACATTCTTTAAAGAGAGATATTTTTTTATTAAAAATGTATGCTATAAAATTTTCAGAATCGGTGTGTTCAATTTTAATTGAAGAGGGCATATTCATTTTTTCAACTTTAGAATTAATTGCATCCATGTCCTTTGGGAGCTCACTGCAATTTGGTGATTTTGTGGGATCTAGGTGCAATTAAATTCCCTAATTGGGATCTAGTTGCAATTTTCCGTTGTTTTTATCAATAACATTTTAAAATAGGAATTTTTAGTAATTTTGCTAAAAATTGTTGATTTTATATTACCAAATTGACTATGCAAAATTTTTTAACAACCCTAGGTCCTTAGTTCATTGTCTAGGAGTGCAAATAGTTAACTGATTTAACTTGTTTCCTTATTTTGCCTGTATACTGCACATATTAATATCAGTACTTTTTTTTTTAAAATGGAATTATGATAGGTGCTTGAATAGTAACAACAGCTTCTATTTTAATGTAACTCATGGGATAGTTCTAATTAATGTGAATATATACTCCCGTATGTGTTTCATATAGGAGAAATTAGGGGAGTTCTTATTGATTTTAAATATAAGATATAATTTTTTGATTAGTTAATTTTTTTTCTAATTTAAATTTGTTGATATTGTTTCTAATTTTAAAGATCTGTAAAAATTATTTTAAAAACTATTCTCCTAGAAGCTTCAAAGGAATGGAAAGTTGGAACTTGCACCCGCCACAAGCTTCAAAGGAAGAAGAAAGGGGCCCACAAACAGAGATCGATGCCAATTAGCTTAAAAAGCTGATTCTAACTGAAGTAGAAACTTCTGCTATGCCATTTTTGTCGGTAAGCCAGGTGTCGTGATTGGATCTGCATATGGATGGACCTTTTATTCTCTCCATTATTTATTATTTAATTATTAATTAAAAATATGAAAATAAAAGAAAAGAAGAATAGAATGCAGAATCCTACTTTTCACTCTCATCCTTTTCTTCTCTCTCTCTCTCAGTACTTAGCCTCGAAGGAACCAATGAATAGAGCAAAATGGAAATCACAGTTCACAACAGCCTGATGTTTATCACCAAAAAATAGTTAGAAACCGATATTAATTATCAGAGCATATTGATTTTTTAAAAAAATTAATTAAATTACTTTAAAATATTAAAATTTATCATTTTTTTAAAAATATATTGTTTAACTTATGAACTAATATGTTCTGTATAATGTAATAAAATACAGTATATGATATAATTAACTAATGTAATTAATTTTTTAAAAATTTTACTATGATTTTTTAAAAAGTCAATGGCCTTTTATAATTAAAACAGAAGAGAATATATTAATATCTTAATGGTTTTTTCAACTTTGATAGAAGGGGTAATTCTTAATGTACTCCCAGAGACAATTTTGGTGAAAAAAAAAACACGTTGATTTTATTTAAGATTTCATACAATGCGTTGCATATTAAACACGGAACTTCCAAAACAAAGTCTAAAATGAAAAAGGGGGTATTATATAAACGTGTATTCTATCAATAGAATAATATAGATGAACTTTTAAATACAATATATTTATGAGACAAGAAATTTGTGAATATAAAAAAAAAAGTGGTAAACAACCAGAAAAAGTAGACAATATGAGAAACATTTTGCCGTGAAATGACAGCCCCAAAGAAGATGGACCAAAATCTTATGTTTTGTTTTTTTTTTTTTTGTGATGTATAAGAACTAAGAAGGACCAAAATCTCCAGGGGTGTTCGCGAGCTCATTTAAGGAAGGAGCTATCACGCTTGGGATTAGTCAGGATGATTGAGATATTATTAAAGGTCCGTTCGGTAAACTCCAAATTTACGTTTATGTAAATTAAAACAAAATTCTTCTCATACGCTTATTTTGAAATCTATAAAACCTATTCTAAAAAATTAATCTAAACGTACACTTAAGTGTTGATGAATGAAATCACCGTTTTGGAAGTATACGAAAGTATTTTTTTCCTAAATATTTTTTCACTAACTGAGACAATATTATTTCACATAGTTACCAATTACTTCTAAACAGTTAAATAAGCATGCCCTAAATCAAAATTTTTTTTCAGTAAAACAAATGAAAATGGGGGTCAAAATCATACGTGGAAAATGAGGAATTGCACAAAATAACAAATTTAGCTAAATGGCTTGCATAGGAGAGATTTCTTTTTTGTTGATGCTTTCTGATTTCATTAACCCATTCATCACTATTCCTTATCTTATTTAACCAATGCATTAAGATTTGTCTTAATACTCCCTCCGGTTCTAATTATAAGAGCCTAGTTGACTCTTTTTTTTGAAGAATCATAAAAAAAACTAATTACATTACTTAATCATATCATATGTTATATTTTATTATAGGGTAAATGTGCAAAAATAAGAAAAAAGTATTGCGACAGGAGCATCCAGCAAAAATAGTAAGTAACATTTGAAAATGGAACAAATTTCAAAACTCCCATTAACTAGGCTAAACATCCTTTTTTTTAACTTAGGCAGCAAGTGGATCCCACTTAACGGATGTTAAGTGAAATTAACATTTCGAAATTTGCTTCACTTTTAAATGTTTATTACTATTTTTGCACCTAACCAAAAATAATTATATTGCTGCGCCTGACACAATTTTTTCCCTATTTGTGCACCTTTACCTTTTATTATAGTTTATATTAATTTATGAGTCAAACAACATACTCCTTTTGGTTCACGATATAAGGCACTTCTAAAAAAATTGCTTAAGATAATTAATACTCATTTTTCAATTTTGTCCCTGTAATTAATTCCCACTTCCAATTTGCCCACTCATTAAAACTTCAAACACATTTTTCAATAAGGGGTAAAAGGGAAAAAAAGTTACAATTTATGACATATAAAATGACTTAATTGTCTTTTCTTGTTTCCTCTTAATTAATTGAAATGTCTTATATTGTAGACCGGAAGGAGAAATTTAAAGAAAAACGATAAATTTTAATATTTTAAAATAATGTGATCAACTTTATTATAATTTTTTAGAAAAAGTCAATTAGATTTTATAATTAAGACTTGAGAGAGTATCATTGAGCTCTCATCATTTGTCTGAGGCAGACCAAAGTGCCCTTGCTAAAATACACTACCGTGACTCACACAAAAACATGCTCATCATCTTTCTTTTGTCTGAGCAAAAGCGGACAGAAGTCTAAATTTGGAATATGACGCTTCTTATAGTATCCCATGCAGGATTACTTTCATTGATGATTTCTTCAAGAGAGAGGAATAGTTCCCATTGAAAGAATAGACATTCCAAACATTATGCCATCCATGAAAATTCTTTATTCTCTTGGACGGTGGTAGGCTAAGTTGAGACAAGCAATACTATTGAGCCCAAAAATTCCATTTCTTCGGAGGCTCATTCTTTTTCTGCTTCTCATTCCTATTTCCCAAACATGTCGGAAGCTTTTTGAACAATAATCAATATGCAAAACTCAATATTGAATGTCCCGTACAATAATCGGGAATATATCTAGCTGTCTTCTGAAAGTAAACGAACGAGTAAGAAAGAAACAATTATCTTATTTTCACTAACGAGCTTACTTAAATGTATAGATAAGTCAGAGGTTTCACATGTCCTTAGTCCGACACGAATGCCTCCGGTCCAGAACTCTGTTTTGGTGTACAGTATTTGATCTCCCAAAGCTCAACATCATGTCCTCTATCATATTCTCTCACGTATTGTGGAATTTGAGCGATGGCAATCTGCTTCCCCACAAAAAAAGGCATGGACTCGGACTCGGGGCATTCCATTTCTGCAATTTAAATCTGGCGTTATATGTTGTGATGAACAATTTATCTGGAAATGGCACATCCCAAAAATGTAAAATATAATTTCCTTAATTCAACAATGTTCTCACCATTATCGCCCTCGAGATAACTACGAAAATGTGAATAACCATTTGCAACAACATCAAGGTCAGAAAGGCTGAAATTGTAGCGCTTCTCTAGTGCCATGTATAACACCTAGAAACAGAATGGAAAATCATTGGTTAATTTATTTTTCAAGGGGAGAAGAAATTATTGCGATGAAGTTCTCAAAAAGAAAGAATGAATGAGCAAATGAATGAGTAAATTGTGGGAGTGCTTATTAATATCGATGAGATGCTCCTCCTTCCCCCATTCCAACAAGAATATTAGAAAAAAAAAAAACCACTACCGAAAAGAATATGAACGTGAAAAAGTAGCCGTTCAATTAAACACGAAACACTTGAAATTACATGCGAGAACACTTTAATCGTGTGTTGCTGTGCATGAAAGCTTTTTGACTTGTATCTACTCATCTAATGCCCAAATTACTTGCATAGAAAACCATTTGATGATTCACTTTCAAATTTCAATACCCTGAAGATATTTCAGGGAAAAAAAAAACATGTACCGCGGTATCAAAATCCAGTAGGGCCATAAACATGTACCTTTCTTGAGCCCCTTGACATCAATATTTTCAAGGTGCTGAAAAACGCATCAGTCAGATCATCACTATAAATAACATCAGCAGCCAGCAAAAATGAAGCATTCTCTGCTTGTTCAATCTCCCCGAGGGTCCAAGAAAAACTGGAAAATGCCAAGTAAATGTGAAAAACACATCAGTCACAATTATATAAAAAAGAAGATACTCCTTTGAAACATTCAAGTCTCTAGTAATAAAAAGAAAAGATTTACCCCTGACTGAAAGGAGCCTCTGCACTACTTGCATCAGGAGGCCAGCCATTGAACCAATCAAGTTCACGCACAGAAATTGCAGCTTTACAATTCAATAATCCAGCATTAAGCTGAACATTTTTTGCACAATTCTCAAGTATCTCATTGCCATGGTCTGATCAAGGATTATAAATATTAGCTTCCATTTTGAATATCATATTTATATAAAAGACGCATTTATAATTTAAAACAAGGTTTAACTGCCTAAGGAATGAAATGCATACAGGTGATATGTCCAAGATCCCCACAAAACAGGACCTGAATGTGAAATGTGAATTGGTTTTAAAATGCATCAATGGGGATTAAAATGCAGAAGGACAGACAAATACAAGTCATAATAGCATGTGGTAACAACATTCAAATAAAAGGAGGTGCCATACCTGTTAGGAATACTGCATCTGCACAACGTGCAAGTAATAAACCAACCATGCCTGGTAAAGTTGTTGAAACTTGAAAACTCAATCATAAATCACCAAAGGAACATAATGTAACCCCAATTACCCTGTTCTTTACAAGTGACAATGTTCTTTGAAATTTTGAGTTTTGGTAGCTGAAATAAAAATGTTTAATTATTTATCTCCAAAGATAAATTAATCAACAGCAGTGCCACAAAAATGTTTTTTCATTCAACAGCAGTTGCAAAGAGCTTTATCTATTGGCTTATCCCATTTGTAACAGTAAGAGGATAAGAATCATAAAGCTATTCTACCCAAACTAAAGAACCATAAAACTTGTCTGTATACATGCACTGCAACAATTAATTTGAACTTTCAAGTCAGTACAGTATAAATAACAAGCCAGTTTGGATTAAACCTTATTCCAAGAACAGGCAATTCTTAAATAATTAAATTAACAGACAATTTTGAAGGGATATTTTGACCAAGTTTTGTCAGTATGATTATCGTTGTAAACTATGATTATACCCACCAAGACCTAAAACTAAAGCATAAGCAACTGCAATATAGTTACAAGATGAGGCAAAATATAAAAAAACGGCTACAGGCAAGGCAAGAAACCACCGACTCTTCTCAGAATATATGCATCCTAAGTAAATAGCTCATGCAAACTGCTATAGGTCATTCAAGCTCACAGTAAGGATGGATTCAAATTGAAGCAAGAGGATAAAACAGACTGCTATTCCCTCTGGTGAAATTGGAGTTAGAGTCAGTTTCCACATTAGCATATGTTAATATAAAACTAAACTGATATACATACCAGTTCCAGCACCAAGTTCCAATGCAATCGCTCCATGAAATTCAGACGAAGATACTATTTTGTGCAATACAAAATCAGATAATACTAACTCTGCTCTCCAAACCTGAAGGGGTTCAATTACAAAAAAAAAAAAATAAATCAAAAAATGAAACCATACGTAGAAATGTTATAAGAACTCAGTTATACTTATTATTACCTGTAGACCAACATTTGGAATTGATGATGTGATATTGTGCTGGATACACAAACTGCAGCTATCACTTGGCAACTTCGAACTTACTGAGCAAACAGTTTTACATAAGAATTTAGTAGCTAAGACAAAACATAAACATCTAAGCGTCAGCACGTCCTTAGGTTTGATAACAACAAACATTTACAAGTTTATTCAAGCACATGCAAAATAAGGTTCCACGTAAAACAGTGTTACTACAAGATTTTTTTTGTTGTCTTTTTTTGCAAACAATGTTTTTACATTGTTTCACTTTTTTGAGCTGGTATGGCATATTCACCCGAGGGATATTGGGTCCAACCAACATCATTGTGGTCACCAGGGAAGAAGTTCTTTTAAAAAATGCAATTATCCTGAGTTCAAAATCTATTCTTTTCTGAAGACTTATAAATAAGTTCTGTCCTTCCATTTATATATAAAGAATGGCCTTCTATGTTCACCATAGAAGCTCTGAGTTACATATTCCCATTCAAAATTCTCTCTTCAAATTGTACGAGCAACAACAACTTCAATTTTCTGATCATGTAAAATCTTCATAAATTACTCTCTAGATTAATCAATCTTCTGGACCAAATTACTGAGAGGGGCTGAAAAAAGCAACCTGAAATTTTCACATTGAAAACAAAAATCTGAGGTGGGATATATTTATAAAGGCTTTAGGTGCACAGAATTCTCACCCAGGCAAAGTTCCAGGAGCTTTGCAAGTAAACATGAGCCAGGCAAGAACTTCATATATTAAGAAAATCATTAAACGGATTCAAGAGCTTACTGGCACGTCGGGGAAGAACAAGGTCACCATCTTCATCCAACTCCATGGTTGAATTTGCCATTGCTTCATCTTCTAACTCATGACTCTGTCTGTTGTGAGCAACATCTAAATAATTAGAAATATATAAGGACTCAATTTCCAAGTTTCTAGTCATTTCATAAAAGAGATATTGCATGTCATTCATGATATCTAAGGTGGTAGCGAAATTTTTTTCTCATGACGAACATTTAGTATCTTACAATTGTGTGCATCTTAAAAACTAACATTCCCTCCAGTCTTAATTATAAGACTCTGTTGATTTTTTTGAGAGATTAAAGATATTAGTTAAATTAATTAATTGTTATAATATAACTCAATCTTCCAAAATTACCCTCTGCTCTTAATAACCATAAATAGATAAAGGAGTATAGACAGGTAATTTAGGAAAAAATGGTTAAATATAAGAGACAATATAGATAGGAGTCTTATATTTAGAATCAAATCAAGTTTCCGGAAGTATATATATAAGTTTTAACAACTGAACCTATCACACAGAACTCATACTTCTCCAATTGAATTTAAAAAAAATAAAAATTGACGACATGTTCTTATCTGTTTGGAAGTCAAACCCTAAGTACTACACTGGGGACTCTAGCGGATCTGATTTTCAGCTTGAAAGGACTATAGGAAGGGTAGAAACAACAATGCTTAGGTTGTATGCTTACAAGTCTAGATAATAAAATCCATGTCGGCGATGTACGCACCATTAAACACTTTAATAATCATCAGTTCACTGGTAATGATATTTTCTATTAATCCAAAGACAAAGTAAGGGTTTAGAATAATGCAATAATCTTACCAAACAAATACAAAATGAACATTTGTGACAGTATTCCAAAATTTAGAGACGAGCTTCTGGCCTAAAAACTCTCTTCTAAACCATTGCATTATGATAACAGTCATCTAAGATGGAACTCGAAGTTTTTGTTTCACACCACAGTTAGAAATAACGAAAAACGCTGTAAGAATGGTCCGATTCGGTTAATGAACATCGCAGCAAGTAGAGAATAATCTACCGTGGGGAAGATAAATGGTGAAATGGGATATATAGGGTCCGGAGAAACCAGGCGGGCAACCTAGGTGAACCTCGCTCATCACCTGCTCCTCCTCTTCCTCTCCATCGCCGCCATCCAACTTCCTTACGATGTCCAGAGTTTCTTCTTCCGATGATAACGGCGGAGGCGACGGCGGAGCTGAAGACTCAGTTCCACTCCTCATTGTCACAAAAATACGGGAAAGGCAAAGATTGAAAATTTGCCCCTAGTTCTGACAGCGATTGCTCTTCAGTCTTCATAATGCCGCAATTGGTCATCCATATCCATATCAATATGTTTAAGGGGAAAAGGGCGTATTTGCCGTGCAAGTACGCTCGTTGGTTAATTTTGTGTCTATAAGGTGTAATTTTGTCTGCGAAAGTTTAAAAAATAAGGTAATTTTATTTCTGTTGTTAGTTTATTGTTAGTTGCATGATTAAATATATTAAGATAATAATTTACAGTTCATGTATTTTATTTTTATTAAAATGAAAATTTATCTTAAAAGTTTTAAATTTATTAATTTTTACCATTAATTGATACTGACGGTTTACATATTATTTAGTTTATTTTTATTAAGATGAAAATTTATCTTAAAAGCTCATCTACCATTTAATTTATTTTTTTAAAAAGTTAAATCTAAAATTTTAAAGATAAATTTTCATATTAATAAAAATATAATAGATGGTATGTACAATTTAACAAATTGATCAACTAACAGTATAAATAAAATTGCTCTACTTCTAAAATTTTTAGAATAAAATTACCTCTTATGAAACTTTTTTATCTTTGGTCTGTGTTTAACTATTGAACACACTATTTATATAAAACTTTCTGAGGAAAATTATCCTTTACAAAACTTTAAGTAAAATTTCCTCGGGAATTGTACCCTTTTGTCCTAGGTTTACCTGTTGACGACACTACTTGTATAAAACGCCTGAACATGAGATGGTGGCTACTGCTAGTAATTTCACTGATTTTCTAGACCATCATTTCTTTTTTCTTTTTTCTTTTTTGGACCTGATAGACCATCATTACTAACACTAACATTTTTTCAGTTTTTCTTAGATAACCATGTTCTTTTATCGAGAGATAATTATATATTCCTTATTTTTTATATTTATTAAGGTTTTGCTTGATAAACTTGTAGAGCCAAAAGATTTTCATATCTCCCATCACACTTTTTAAACTTGTGCTATCCTCTTTTATGAGAAAAGAGGTGAGCCAATTTATTATCTCAACTAAGAACTGGTTTATAAATATAATTCAGATTTGAATTCACAAACATTTTTCATTTATTTTTTAATCATGAGGAAGGTTTGAGATACATCATGTACCACAGGTTACTTGGGCGGATGTTTGGATTAGGCTGTTTTAAATGTTTGGCCTAATTCGATTACACTAGCCAGCATCATAAATACAAATGGACTCCAACCCCTCATGTGTGTCCTTGAATTCATACCATATTTACAAGTAGCGAGTGGCTGGGGATAACTGAAGCATGCATAGGCTAAGCTACATAAGACAGGCTAAAATGAATCAAGTAATTAAGCCTATGTGATAACTAAGTAGCTAGTCTTATGACGCTAACAATCATATTGGTCATCGATGCAGAAATTAAATCAGTATATAAAGATATATCGAAGCTAAGATTTTCGTTTTATGAGCGTCTGAGAGATGAAAGTTGAGCGACCAAGTCATCATAATCTGGTAGTTTAGGATGAACATGTGAAAGGCCAGTTCTAACAGATGTTCCCTTTGAATTAGGTTCAGGCTCAGGTTTAAGCCTTTCTTCATTCTGCATATCGCTTTTAACTTGATGAGTAGGTTTTTCTGGTGTGAGGCGATAAGGGGCTGGAACACGGCCGCTAGAAAATGGTCTCTGGTTTTCTGGTTCGTCATCATCATCATCCTCAGATTCACTTGGGGATGAACTTGAACTTGAACTTGAAGCCTTCTTGCTATCTTGTGACCACATCTCTGTGCTGCTTCTTGGTTCTTCTTCTTCATCGCCACTTTCATAAATACTTACAACTTCCTTCTTTCCTTCTTCTCCTTTGTTGCTCATTTCTATTTCTTCATCTTCATTCCTCTCCTGCAACAAGCAAGCAATCACCTTGCTTTTATATTGGCACAGTTCAAGTCTTTCTGTTTTTAAAAATAGCCTTTTGTTTTGAAAAATCAAAAAATATATTTAAAAATGTGTTTTCTCCACCTGTTATGTATAATTAAAAAAGTATTAAAATTTATTTATCGATAGTTTTAAAAAAGAACCAGAACATGTTTTTAACGTCTTGTGTTACTTTTTATTCTGCAAAAATAGAGAAAAGCAGAGAATGTTGTACTTTCATTAATAACTACTATACTAATAAAGCACGCCAATTTTATTAGTAAGAGGATTTGATATGTTTCTATACCTAATAATTGACGGTCAGATCCTCTTTACTAATAAAAATTTTAAACAGAGACTTTTCACCTATTTTTAAAAGAAAAAAAAAAGCCCCTTGTGTTGGAAAAACAAATAAAGCTCAAGAATGTAAAGTAAAACTCACTGACAAAGGTGGTCTGAAAATTTGCTGAATCAAAGAGTCGCTATCCCACTGCAGAGAAAATTCTCCTGCTATATCATGCAGGAACCTAATGGTGGCTCCTCTTGCAGGCAAATCTTGCCTGACCTTCCATACAAACTGTGTAATGTTATAATTCATATTTGAGATTCGAGATAGCGAAATGTTAGGGAAAATTAAAACTATAATCTTTTGCTTCTCCCAGTTTTGACTCCTCAATCTTTATATTATGACACGTGCAACTTACTCTGTGTAATTATGACTAAGTTGTAACTTCAATCCTTAAATTTTTGCTCATTGCAACTTGATAGATATAGTTGGATTGCTTTCAACCATTTTATACTTTATTTACTGCCTTTATTAAAATTAAATTCTTATTTTTCCAAGATATGGATATTTAATTATAAATTGGTTAAAGCTATAGAAATTAAATTGTAATGAATTAAAATTTAGGGAACCATGTCAAAACTATAAACACTGAGTTACAAAATATTAAAGTGTAGGTGCTGAATCAAAACTATAGAATTAAAAAAATAATAATTTTACCTTTCCAGGGAAATAATCTGCAACAATTATTATAAAGGCAGGGAGTGTGTGTGTGTTTATTAGTTCACCTCTTGACTCAAGTAAGGCTCAAAAGAATTTTCAAATTTTTGAGTGAAGAGAGATCTGAGTTGACGTAATTCAGGGAGATCACTAAATTCTGCTGCTGCATATATCAATGTCTGTACCGCTTCCTTGCATTCATCTGGGCATTCCCTGCTTTTTTCAAAAATTTATGTCTTTTTAATTTGTGTATCCCAAGTTTAAGCTGTATATGACCCTACAAATTATACAAGATTTATATTTTATGCGCACACAAAAAAAATAATCATAATATAAACAGTATGCTCATAATAGTTTCAACTTCACACGCGGAAAAAAACGATAATGTCTAATTATAGTTTTATACTTATAATGATAGCTAAAAATACAGTATGGGACTTTTTTTTTTTTTTTTTGAAAAAAAAGCTTCCCACCCCTCTCAAAAAACT
>JBAGKO010000003.1:7286373-7297462 GCA_037177275.1 Acacia concinna | reverse complement strand
AAGAAAAATGAAGAATGTGGGTGAGTTTAAGTTTCAATATTTCATTTTCTTCTTAAATCTTGGCCTCCAATTTTTTCTAATAGTCATGACCCTCTTGTATTCATCTGTAGCAAGAAGAAATCAAGAGATAAAGGGGCTGTAAATTTTGGATTAGTGAGGGAAAGAGTAAAAATCAAGAGGTAATCACCTAAACCATGAACCTCTTATTGATTCTAGTTATTTTCTGGAGACAGTATAGTTTTGTGGTTTGTTTTGCTAGTCAAATGTTGTCCAAAATTTATGAAACTTTACAGAAATAAAGTAGACATATAGAGCTTTAATTTTATGGTTAGAACATAATTTTTGGACAAGTGGATCAAAAAAAATATGATTTTCCAAAATTTGGCCCTTTTTCTGGAACCAAATCTGGAATAGTTAGGGCTTGGTGAATTGTTGGAGACCTTGTGACCACCTTGTCCAGAAAAAGATATTTTTATTTGAAATTATACTTACATAGGTTTACCATATGCTTAGAATCAGTCAAATTGGAGTTTCCTAAAATTAATTAGGATTTTTACAAGTTGGACATTAAATCTGGAAGTTGTTATGTGGTATGCTGATTTTGAGATGTTTATTTCATGACAAATGAACTCCAATACCTTTGAAATTTCCCAGAAATAAATTAGACCCAACAAGCTTTAATTCAATGGGTAATTTATAAGAATTGGATAAATACATTGGGAGATACAAATTTTTAAAGTTTGGTAATGATTCTACAAGCTGTCCTATGATAGTAGTAGGTTATGATGGATTCTGGAATTTTGTGCATGATACCTTTAGAAGGAAATATTTTTTCTGTAAATTAGACTTAATAAGGGTCACATAGGGCTTTGAACCAACCAAATTGGAGGTTTGTGGAATTAGTTATAATTTTTCAAAGTTAAATAAAAAATCTTGTCAACACTTAGCCCATGCAAATTTAATGGACTTTGAACCTAGTGTAATCACATTAGATGCTTAATTGGACCTAAGGACTAATTGAAATGACAACCAACTTGACTAAATGAGATAATGAATGGTAGGTCATTGCTATACATTTGGACTTGTAGGATTACACAGTTAACAGTCAACGTGATTGATAGCAAATTACAGGATTTAAGGTAGTAGCACTTTCTTTCATACTTTATATGAATTTATATATGCACTTGATTTCCCTTTATGCAATATACATATGTTCATAGTGTTTGCGGTGTGCTTTGAAACACAATGTCATGATAACACATACCACGATGGACTGTGGTACGAAACAAGTAGGGGTTTTAGCTGCACTTGACCCTAAATACATGTGCTCATTCCGTTGTGTATGAACCAAGTAAGAGATTCCAGCGATAGTTGGCTCTGAATACATGCACACATTTCCGTTGTAATTTATTGTTTGTTGCTAATGTGGTGAATTGTATATCTATTTATCACATTTTGCATGATAGATTGTTGTTATTACTGGGACTCAATTGAATCTCACCCCGTATTATTTTTATACAAATTAATCCAGCTGAAGTCAGTAGTTCTAAAGGTAAAGCAATTACCTGAGGCGAGTGAGACGTGCCCGACAAAAATGAAGCTGGAAGCTTAATGCATTTCCTTTTAACAGATTTTTCAGACTGAATTTATAAATATTTGTATACCCTTTGATAAGGTCTTGTATTGTAAATGGATACTATATATCAGTACTACATTTTGATGTTATTTCCCCTCACCATTTAAATTGCGTTCTACTACTCTGATAAAAGTTGAATTCAATAGGAGGGTGTGACAACATGTCCTAGATTACTAGTACGTGCAATTATGTCTTCATTACATGCTAGCATTGAAGAATATTTAATCAAAAGTTTTATTCTTATAGAAAAAATACATGATATGAATATATATACCCCTATGATCTTATTATAAGGTACAATTGACTTTTTTTTAAAATTTTTAAAAAATTAATTATATTACTTTAATACATTAAAATTGATATGATTGAATTCTGTAATTAGCTTTCTTAAAATTCTCTAAAAAAATTAATTAAGTCTTATAATTAAAACTAAAACGAGTATAATCAAGTGTATTTTGCTCATACAAATGAGATCATCATCAACTACTACTAACTGTCAGAAAAACCATAGCAATGACAAGTTTCTACTCTCTCCTCTTTTATATTCCCATATATAACAGTGTTTTATATATGAACCAGAATGATAAAGAAGATAACCAAACAAGATAAATCTATAACAATCTAACAACAGAGGGAGGGAGGGAGAGCATACCGTGAGAGAGATCGGGGAGAGAGTGAATCTGTTAGTGAGTGATCAAAGTGAAGAGAAGAGAAAAGAAAAGAGAAGAAGAGAGGGAATGAAATTTGGCAGTGAATGGAAAAATATTGCTCTTATATAACACATCGATCATATCAGATTCATAGGATTTTGTTTTCTTAGGCCTAGAATTAATCGATAACTGTCAGAGTATTTAGTATTTACTTGTGAAATAGGAAATATGCATACAAAATGAGTTCTCTGCAAAAATATTTTAATTTGGTGGATCTCATAAATCCTGTCAATCAAATTTATTTTATTATCCTATTCGCAGTCTACTAATAAGTTGGTCAACAATATAATTTAGAACCGAAACAAAATTTCAAATTATTACCTTTTTCAAGGACTACATTGTATAATAAAAGTAAAAAAAAAAAAAAAAATCCGCAAATAATGGACGCAAACGGTTCGGTTTAGGAAGAAAGTGAAATATAGAAAAAGGAGGAAGTGTCTGTCATGTGGATGGGAAAAGCAATGTACGGATGCAAAAAAAAAAAAAACTGACAAGAAACTGTACAAACTAAAAAGCCTTTAGGAGCTATTGGTTTTGGGGCTTCCAACTACCTTACCTACATCTTTACAGTTTAACAGCGCCCATTGCTTTGAATTCATGTGCTATAATTCCCTTCTACGTAATTAGCTTTTCAAGTGTTTGCTTGTATTAGCGGTATAAGCTACTTGTTCAATGTGATTTATAGTAAATATGATAAATATGAGATTAGTTTTATATTGTCTTACATGAACATACTTTTCAAATAATAATTGTCAACTAAGGGTGTATTTGGATTAAATATTGTAATCAGTACTTTTGTAAAAATAAGATTGAGTAATTTGATTTGTGTTTCGAATAAAGACCACAGAAGTTCCTTGTACAAAAGTAAAACTTGTTTGATTAAAATTTTTTAAAAGTTACTTTTGATGAGAAATGACTGAGAATGGTATGAATCATATTATATAAATTACACACACATATATAAATATATTATGGTATTTATACTATCTCTAGTCATAATTATAAAACTTAATTGACTATTTTGGTTTCTTTAATCTCTCCAAGAAAATCAACTGGGTCTTATAATTAAGACTGAATGGAGTCTTATTACATGTAAATATAGTGTGATATTTGAACTACCTTCGATCATAATTATAAAACCTAGTTGACTCTTTTGACTTTCTTAATCTCTCTAAAAAAAACTAACTGGGTCTTATAATTAGGACTGGAGGGAGTCTTATTACATGTAATTATAGTGTGATATTTATACTACATTTAATCCTAATTATAAGACATAGTTGACTTTTTTGGCTTCTTTAATTTCTCCAAAAAAAAAAATTGGTCTTATAATTAGAACTGGAGGCAGTATATATTACATGTAAATATATTATAATATTTATACTACTTCCATTCCTACATATAAGACCTAGTTAAATTTTCTTAGACAAGTGAAAGAAGCAAAATAGATTACTTAATTATATCATATGTTGTATTTTATCATATATATATTAGTTCATAAGTCAAACAAAACAGTTTAAAAAATGATAAATTTTAATCCTTCAAAATAATATACTTAGTTTTTTTAAGATTCTTTAAAAAGTCAATTGGCTATTATAATTAAGACTGAAATGAATAAATTTTAACAGAAAATTAAAGAAAAAAAATTGTACCACAACACAATGCCCAATCAGAGGGGAAAGCAGCATTTTGATGCTTATGAAATAAACAACGATTGGCCCAGAATCATGATTCAATCCATCGTCACCTCAAACATGTAAACTATTTTTTTTTTTGAATCGCCATCCTCCAATATGCTGCCAATTGTACGATTTGAGGCTCTTGATCCAAACACGCTCTAAAACTCAGACTCAAGATGGAGGATTACTGAACTAGTGAACCAACTTTTAATGGGTTTGATTAAGAGTTTTAAATGGAGTGAGATGGTTAAATTTTATTTTATTTTTGTTGAACTTGAAATGACGTTTGAAATGATGTCCTTTTAAGTTTGAAAAAAAAAAACTTATCTATTAAATATGTGCTTTAGTAATTCTAAACTATATGCCATTTATACATATATTACTTTTTTCATGTTACATATACATACGTGTATATATATATTTATATATATATATTAATGAAGTTATTATTTTTTAATCATGATTGGATTGACCCTAATTCAACCACAATTAGGTCATTGACCTTTGAACCACTGTCTCAATTTGTTTAACTATGAATTGATCTAGTTCTATTTTCACCCCAGAACCATATGAAATCCTACATTATGACTAATTTAACCTTATGCAGATGCAATAGTTGTTTTCTATCATGCATGAGAGTATCATATGTTTATTTAAGAGTATTATTATAATACCAATCGATTAATGAAGGTTGTAAACCATATCAGGTGGTTGAATAAGAACTTTTTAAAACCCTGATTTGTTGAAGAGCTACTTGTGAGTCTATATGTATGATACTATTCAAGATCAAGCTACCAATAATGTTGTAAAATTTGATGCTCTTCTGCTGACTTTAATTTATAGTAAAAATCAAGAGCATGCACCATTCCGAATCTGATCAAAAGGGTGTCTTTCTTTTTTAGTAAAATAACCATGGAGAAGTGAAATAAAAACTGTGAGCTTATCGCAAAGTCAAAGAAACACAGAAAATTGTCACAACTAAAGCAATATTAACAAGCCTAACTAAAACGAAAATGAAATGCACTAATCACAGTGTGTACATATAACGGGCCAGTTATCTAGCATCTAGATTAGAAATGGTCACATAATTTGTGGAATAATGTTGTTGCCTGATGATGTCATTTAACTCTGACTCTTCCTCAACGTCACCAATAAAGTAAGCTGGCTGCTTTGGTTGAGCAAGTTGAATAGAGTCATTTGATAGGAAGGAAATTACATCTATCATGGACGGCCTTTCTTTTGCTTGATCTTGTACGCATAACAGCCCAATATGAATTCCTCTCTCCACTTTGGTTTGCAAAGTTGGTTCATTTAAAGCTGAGTCAATCACCTCTGAAGCTCTGCCTTCTTTCCACAACTGCCATGCCTAAAAACCAATCCCAGCATCCACCAAAAGTTTAACTTATCAATTATTATAATGATTTACATTTATTCTTTCAGAAACTTACATGTCCTATTAGATTTAGAGGACGATCTAAATCAAATTGATTGTTATTCTTTTTGCCACTGAGAATCTCTATTAGCAACACACCAAAACTGAATGTCTAATTTGATTGAAATGTCTCCATTAATTGCGTACTCTAGAGCCATGTAGCCACTTAAGTAACAACAAAGCAAATGAATGTTAGAATATCAAATCAATCAAGAGTCATATAGAAAGTGCTTAAACTTGAATGGTTTTGTTTATAAACTTACCGGGTACCGACTACTCTATTTGTATTTTCTTCAGATTCTCTCAATCCAAATATTCTAGCCAAACCAAAGTCAGATATTTTAGGATTCATTTCTTCATCAAGTAATATATTGCTTGCTTTTAAGTCACGATGTATCACTTTTAATCTTGAATACTTGTGCAGATAAAGGAGTCCTTGAGCAATTCCTTCAATGATGCTTAATCGTTTTTCCCAATCTAGAACATTTCCTCTGCTTGCATCTGTCACACGGATAGATGCTCATTAGAAATCTTGACAGTACACTAAAACATTAATTATTTTGTTGAATATAAAAGATGACCTACCAAATAGGTAGAAATCTAAGCTTTTGTTAGGCATAAACTCATAAACTAATATTTTTTCCTCCCTTTCGATGCAGAACCCTAAAAGTCTCACTAGATTAGTATGCTGCAGCTTAGCCATAAGTTTAGCCTCATTTTTGAATTCTGTAAGACCTTGTCCAGAACTTTTAGAAAGTCGTTTTATTGCTACTTCTTGCCCATCAGTTAGTGTCCCCTGAAAGTATTATTGTACAAAGCTCATATCCATGTAGTTTCACATTTCAATTATCACACACTCACTTGTATAACTTACCTTGTATACAGGACCAAAACCACCCTCTCCCAGCTTGTTAGAATCTGAGAAATTGTTTGTGGCAGCCACAATGCTCTCAAAAATGAATATTTCAACCTCATTTCTTTCCTTCCCATGTTTCCTGTTCCTTTTGGCTTTGCCATACACCATGGAAATCATTGCATTGCCTCCAATTTCATGCAATATCTGCTTTTGCTTCGTTTTTCGATCCACTGTTAATGCGACAAAGAAGTACAAGTCACCAAGAGGACATTAACTCAGTGCTTTATCTGGATATTTTGAATACTGTATGGTTGCTCTTACGTTCTGCTTTGTATTTTCTCAATGAGGCATAGCATAAGTAGCAGACCAGAGGAAATGCCAGGCTTGCTCCCACCCCAACGATAAGCCATATCCACCACCTGTTTACTACAGTTCACAAATATCTTTCAAGTCACTGATATGATAATGCAAATTTTAGAATGGAGGTTAGTAGGTCTACCATTTATCTCATACTATATTAGTACTATAGCTTTGATCAAGCATCTGAAAAAAATAGGCCTTGTTGTTTTTATTTCTGGTTTTCTCATAGGCTTTTAATGGCTTGGCTTATCTTTGGACTAAATATTTAAGAATATTCACAAAGACGACAATTTTATGATCCTATTAAACTTTTGAGTTTATTCCTTGGAGCTGGGGACATAATCAATTTGTTCACCCAAAAAATAGGAAGAAATCAAATTATATGCGATGCAGGTTGCAGTTATTTCTTAATATTAACTTAAAACTGCAAATACTAATATCAATATTCCAAAGATACTCCTACTATGTAAAAACGTCAACGTGCGTTGCAGAACAATAAAAGAAATAATTATAACATTATAGACTCCTGCAGGTTAGGAAACAGGGCCTACCTTTGTGTTTAACTTGAAGATTCGTACTATATCCACTCAATCTATCTTCGTTCCTTGACCACAACATTACACCTCCATAGTTAAGTGACTTCTTCACAGTGGGAAGTACCTTAGAGATTAACACATCAGATGGAACAAAGCCATATTTTGCTGCTTCCTTAGATGCTGGCAACCCCAGGAATACTTTCGATCTATTTAGTGATGTTGTCCAATTGTTCCATGTATTGAAAAACGCTTTTGTATTATCTGCTGAATAGGCGCAGGGAGGGTTGTTGTAGAATTGCTCCCAGACATAGTCAAAAAGGACTTTATCAATGACAGAGCCAAGAAAAGCATCAGGAAATAGGCATTGAGGTGCTGCAGATAAGTACACTTTTTGGCTTTCACTGCTACGTGACCTGATGGAACGAGCAAGGTCCTCCAGATGTGGTGTAGTAGAATTCACAATAGCAAAATCTATGCCATCTAATATGGCATCACCAAGCGGGCGTGAAGATGAGCTTCCGCCTAAGAAATTGTTCCATAAGTAATCAGCAACATTTTTAGCATCCTTTGAGGAAGATAGAGAGTAATTGGCATCTGCTCCTCCAAGAGAGAGCATCACCTTGATCCGTTGTTGTTGACAATATTTGATCTGAGTGCCAATGGTGGTGCACCCAGATGAAGGAGGGTTACAGTGACCTGCGAGGTTGAGTTGAGGGGTTCTGCCATCCCCGAAGCTCCAAAGGAAGGCAATCACTACAAAAGAGTATGTTCCAGTTGCACAGGTCTCTGTAAGATTACCTTCAGCAACGTTCTGACCCCAGTAAACTGTAATGTCATCGGATTTGGAGGAACAAATTTGGATGAGGAGCAGTAGGAAAGGAAAGAGTAGAAGAGGAGGAGATAGAAAAATTTTGGTCATCTTGCTCCAGTCAATTACCTAATCTGGTATCTTCTCTTATTAAACCATTGGCATTCTTGTTGTATCTGGCCACATCCATGAATAAGTCCACAACGGTTGGCCAAGCAGAAGCGTTTTTCTCTTTGTTGTTTATGCTGACTTTTCATCATCATCATCTTAACATGTCTAATTCATCCTTCTTTCAATATTCTTATTACTGACGCAAAGGGGGCTTCTAAAAAAATGATTTGATGTAAAATATAAGTTATTTATAAGATAATTCTTATTCTTTTGTTTTTTTAAATTTTGTCCATATAATTAATACTCATTTCTAATTTTATCTATTTATTAAAATTTAAAACACTTTTCCAACCAAGGACAAATGTGAGGGGTTAATTTAATTTAAAACATATTTAATAAGTTAACTAATACTTTTTGTTTTCATGAATTAGTTGAATTTCCAACTATACGAATCTGCATAGAACACATTAATGATACCGCACTTTTTTTTTTTCTCAAAAAGGATAATGATACCTCTTCATTAATTAGGAATATCTAATACCAGTGTTAAAAAAACCCAATAATGCGACTCGGCAGCGAGGTTTAAGGATATGTTTATTTTCAATTTTGAAATTTATATTTGTGCAAGTCTGAGATAAAATTTTTCTCACATACTTACCTCAAAATTCGTAAAAATTATTTTAAAAAGTTAATCCAAATGAACACTTTTTGTACGTAAAGAATAATACAACTCATTGTTTAAATTTAATACAAATTTGGGCTAAAGTTGTACATGTCTGCAGGAATAATGTCCAAAAATTGTTGGCGAAAATAAGATTTAGAAATCGGTTTACAATTAATGTGTATACAATATCGACATCATTTATAATTGTTAATTACAATTTACTACAGTTTAAATGATACTATTTTCATTTTAGGCTAATAAATATGTGATCATGTGTCATATTTATTGTATTTAAATTTATAATTAAATGAGAATAATTCAAATATAAAACATATATCCATATGTGATTAGACAACTTGACAAAATGGATGTAAAGGATTTAACTTAAATATTTTCTAAAAAAAGTGGTACTACTTTGGGACATTATTATTTGCTTTTTTTTCCATAAATAAGTCCAAATTCCAAATACATCACTACATAACGTTGTTTTACAAATAAATTTTAAAATTACAACTTACCAAATTATATAATATTTTAAATAACAATTTACCGTAGTTGAAACGGTACTACTTTAAGAAAATTGTATTTTTATTTGTCAAATAACATACGAAGAAAATTAATTTTGCAAATTGAACATTTAAAAAATTTAATAGTTGTTCTTGGCGTTTCGAGGCAGGCTAGTCTCCCTTGTTTGAGTTGTAAAGGCCATTTAAAATCTTATAAAAAATTTACCAACAGAAGTTGACGTAGATGGATAGGCATTTGTGTCACACTCATCTGTTTTTGGGTTCGATCCTAAAAAACAAAAGGTGTAAAGATGTGATTAACTTTTTGGCCTATTCGATTGGAGGCGCTTGGACTAGTTGATTTACGGGCTCACTAGATCCGGGAGTTCAGATTACGGCCAGATATCAGAACTCGTTGGGTTTGTGGACCAAAGGTCCACCATCGAAAAAAAATCTTATAAAAAATTATGTGGAATGGGCCATGGAACTTTACTATTTATGTTCAACTAGATGTCTATTGCATGAATTCTGAAATATACTCCACGTAAGCCATAATATTAAGGAAAATTCCAAAAAAAATATTAAGAAAATGATAAAAAAGACAATTCAGTATGCTAAAATGTGAAAATTTTAAATCAGTCATTCGTAGAAATATAGAATATAGAATTTTTTGAATCTTGAAAATTTTATAAAATTATCTAAATACCCCTAGATTTTAACAACTTGAATATAAATGACCTAAATGCCTCTGGAAATGTTAATATATATTTTTAAGGTGTTAATATGAATACTTAAGTTGTTAAAATTCAAGGGCATTTAGGCAATTTCACAAAATTTTTAATATTCCAAAAATTTTAGATTCTAACGAAGAACTAATCTAGGATTTTCACATTTCAGCATACTGAATTGTCTTTTTATCATTTTTCTAGAATTTTTCCTAGGGAAAAAGACAGAAAAATACCTTGGAAATATATAAAACCTTGGGAGGTGCCTCCAATTTGATAAATGACAAATGAGTGCTTGGGTACTGATATAGAATATTGAAATCTTGGGCAAATGACCAAACTGACCCTTAGTAATTTCGTAAAATGGATGGATGGAAGCTGACAGTTTTTTGAATATTGGTGGAGCCCTACTTTGTTGGAAGTCTTCCCTTCTTCGTTGAGAATCCTGTCGCGGTGGGGTATCTAAATCTTGGTAGAGCCTAAGCTGTCGGAACTCTTCCCTTCTTCGTTGAAAATCCTGTCGCGGTAGGGTATTCGAATCTTGGTGGAGCCTAAGCTGTCGGAACTCTTCCCTTCTTCGTTGAGAATCCTGTCGCGGTGGGGTATCCGAATCTTGGTGGAGCCCTAAGTTGTCAGAATTCTTCCCTTCTTCGTTGAGAATCCTGTCGCGGTGGGGTATTCGAATCTTGGTGGAGCTGACAGGTAACTGAATCTGTGTTCTTATTGCGTTTTGGTAAATACCGTTTGAATTTAGAGATTTGGATTTTGCATTACGGTTGGTCAATTTTGCGGCGTGGGAATTGGTACTTTGGGTTCTTTTGTGATTATTGTCATGCTTGGCCGAAGTGTAATGGATCATAGGGAGTCTCGGTTGTTTTTACCTTCTTTTAGGTCTTCTTGGATGATTGTATATGTTTAATCTTAAGAATGACAACAAAATGTGGATATTTGCGTTTTCCGATCGGGCAATTATTTGCAATTTATTGGTTCTCTCTATAAATCTATAATGTTCTAGGCAGACATGATCATATTATGGGTAGCTGGTATCATGGGTGCTTGCCAAAGTTTG
>JBAGKO010000003.1:7234914-7251949 GCA_037177275.1 Acacia concinna | reverse complement strand
TTAATCATGGTAGTGTTTTAATGGTAACTTGACAAGATATTTGGTTAATTATGGTTTATGGAAAAGAAACTTTACACATCATGTGAGACAGTAAGAATTCCCATTTCCCTTGTTGTGTAACAAGAGAAAACACTCGATTAAGAGGAGGAAGTGGATCCAGAATCATAATTTGGGATTTAACAATGGAAATATGTCATTGAGACCCTTTAAAAATCGAATTACATAATCTTGATGTTGATACTTATGTATTTTGTCAAAAGCACCACAATAACATTTAGGATCACAGCTACAAACAGGAGGAGGACGGAGATTAATCAATTCAGCCCAAAGAATTTTGAGTTTGGTATAATACTCACTGACATTGAGATCACCTTGTTTGAGTGATTGAAGATTATCTTGAAGGTCAGCAATACGGAAGATGTCGCTCTGAGAAAAACGGCCACGGAGATCCTTCCAAATATCAGAGGCATGATCTATCCAGAGAATACTCTGAGTAATCGTAGGTGAAATCGACCGTGTGAGCCAGGCAACCACCATCGTGTTTCATCTCTCCCAAATTGGAAATATCAGATCAGACATCGACGGAGGAAGAATCGAACCATCCACAAAACAGTACTTATTTTAGATTGCAGCGCCATCTTCATAGCTCTGGACCACAGATGATAGTTTGAACCAGTTAAAACGGGTGAAACAAGGACTAATGAAGGATTTTCGTTAGGGTGAATATAATAGGGATTGGAAGGGTTCTGTATCGCATAAGAAACACGAGATGATGAAGAAGAAGAATCCATATCTGAACCGAAGATGAAGAATCAGAAATAAAATTGCTTTGATACCATAACACAGTATTGAATATGTGATGAAGAACAAGACCTCCTGCAGATCGAGAGGGCTATCAGGAAAGAAGAAAAAGAAAATATCGAAAAATAGAGGAAATTGTAAAGCTGATAAAAGAAGAAATTGCATTAGATGTACAATACATTACACGCCTTTTTTATACAGCCACAGTAACAACTATTTTGACTATTTAATAGGAACTAACTAACAAATTAATATGAACTAACTAACAAATTAATTTACTAAATTACATAAGGGTTATTATGGTTAATCTTGGATATGGCACAGGTTATGAGGCTGAAGCTTGGGGAGTAATATGGGGGTTAAAAATTGCAAGGGACATGGGATTTCGAAATATAGTTCTTAAATCTGATTGTATGGATCTTGTGGAGCAGATGAATAGTTGTAACGATGAGCTTGATTAGATGGATTTAGTCAAGGAAGCAATAGGTCTTCTGCAGGATGATTGGAACTTTACCATAAAATGGCGCAGCCGTGAAGGAAACTCTATCGTGACACTTTAGCCAAAAAAGCGCTTGGTACTTCAGCTGGACTGGTGTGCTTTAGGGAATCTCCAACTTGCATTCGTGACACTCTGTGAAAGGAAGCTGAGGGCTTCATTATTTGATTAGTTATATGTTAGTTGTTCTTGTTTTCTTTCATCAAAAACAAAAAAAAAGGCAATGTGTAATCTTCTTCCATAAAAACTTGTTCAATTACTCGGTTTGAGCAAGACATTTATTTATATATTTATTTATTTTATAACTATTCTTATGAAATTATCTTTAGTTTTAAATCTCAAATTCACAAACCATCTTTTTTTAATCTTATATATATATATTACTCCTATAATAGAAGTTTTTTTTTTAACCAGTCCTATAATAAAAGTTATCTTAAATATTTCTACTTTATATAAAATCTTAATTCCACTGTCATGATTTGTAAATCGTCAAATCATCTTCTGAATATTGAAATAATTTTTTTACACAAGAAACAAAAATATTTTAAATGAGAAAGCAATTTATACACACACATATTTATATCTTAATCAATCACATATAACTCTTTTTTTAAAATCATTTCTTAAGATTAAATTTAGGAAAAATTAGAATGAAGGACAAAATTTTTTTATGGATAATGACCATAAAAGTTGTAATTATTTAGAAGAAGTAAATACAAAAATATATAATTACAAATACTAAAATACCCCTAAAAAAATTTATGTATTCCCTCCTACATTCTCTCTCATGTCCTCTTGTTAAAATTAATACAAAATTCTAAATTTCACAAATTAAATAAAAATTTTCTCAATTTTTATATTCACAACTTTAAAAAAAACTGTTCTTGACCTTTCAAAATTATAATTTTTTATAAACCAAGAAATTTTATATGATTTAGTTTTTTTTTAGAAAATATATGGGTTAAAAATATATTTAATGTTAATAAAAGTAAAATAAACATAAATAATATATTACACCTTGAAAAATATGAAATGATTTTATCTTTTATTGTTATAAAAAATCTTGATTAATTTTTATTAAAAAAGAGCTTAATTGATATGGACATTAATAATATAATTTCACAACGTATTGATAGTTATGAATACAAAGATAATGTAGAAGTTTTGTTAGGGGGCAATTTAATCATTTTAAATTTATATTATGATGTTTGATCCTTTTAACTAATTACGGTTTTTATGGTCATTTATCATAAATATTATTTTCTCTACGTCCCTTTATCATAATTTCCCTAAAATCTAATCCACCCTAGATAGATTTCTTAAAAATTATTATTGAATCCTAAAAAAATCCCAACTCTTAAATTCCCACCAACTTTTTTTGGGGAGTTTCTCATTGGTAAGAAAATTCATCTCCGTCGTTGGGAGGAGGTGTGTAGGCCGGTTTCACAAGGTGATCTTGGGATAAAGAGAATTGAACCTTTTAATTTGGAGGCTGTCGGCAGCTAGTGCTAATTCTATTTTGGCTCTGGTTTTGAGGCCAAAATATGTCTCTTAGTTTGAGGATGGTTGTCTCCTTAATCGTTTTGTTGAATCAGGTTTCTGGGAAGGAATGAAGAGTGTGGCACCTTAGTCTTAGATCATTTACGCTAGAGGGTGGATAATGGGAATTCAATAAATCTTTTTAGTCGTATTCGGTGGCCATGATTACTCCTATTAGTATATCTACGGCAGGAGATCTTATTCTGCAGCAGCATCGTGAGTCTTGGGATTTACCGTCGTTGAATCATCTGTAACCTCCTGAAAGTTGTATCTCATATATTGGCTACTTCCTTTTTCAATTTTTCCTGAACTTGATTCCCTTCCATGAGTGGGAAATGCTGATGGTGTGTATAGGATGGTTATCCTTTAAGCTTAAATCCTTCTGGTTTGTCTAATCACAGGATGTTCTGTCTTACGAGTTACGTCCATTGGCCGCAAGTGCAGAGTGATGAGAATGTTGTTGCTCATCATTCTTTGATGGTTAGACCTCCTTTGGTTGTTGATATTTGGTCCAACACTTTTTGATTCCCAGGTTGGATTTTGATTTCGAGATATTCATAGAGATTATTTCTCCAAGCCCATGAGGCTGATCTGGCTCCATTAAGATTTTGTTTCATCAGTTGCGTAAAGGCCTTCAGGTTATTATATTGGACAGCAAGGATCATCCAATCTCCATATCAGTTTTCTCTTACTCTAGCATTGTGACGTAGTAGTTTTGCTTGGATGATCCTTGATTTCCCGTAGAATATTACTTTCAGACCTAGGGAAATTACTAGTACTAGGTAGGTTCTCTTATTTTTGTTAAACCCGCGGGTTACTGAGAAATTGAGTATTGATCCTCTTCTCTAAACAATAAAAAATCGGATCACACAGCCGTTCAACTGGTGAACCGGCCTTTGTCTAGTTCGCAACAATTAAAAATTGGGGGAAGGGTTTGAACCGGCAAACCAATTTAGAAAAAATAAA
This sequence comes from Acacia concinna, assembly GCA_037177275.1. Lineage (NCBI taxonomy): Eukaryota > Viridiplantae > Streptophyta > Magnoliopsida > Fabales > Fabaceae > Acacia > Acacia concinna. The sequence continues at coordinate 7,248,147 of JBAGKO010000003.1, read as the reverse complement.
AAGAAAAAGAATGTATTTTAATTGATTTAAAACTTAAAACTTAATCCTATAATTCATCATTTGATTTATAATAGGTTAGATAAGTGTGGCATAATTATAAGTATTATAAATTATACTAACATAGTTTAAGCTATTTTTTTTAAAAGATTTCCATTTTATTTATAGAAATTATAAACAATATATTAATATATTGCTACTTATTTTATTATTTTCCTTTAAAAAAATTTTATTGTCATATATTTATTTAATTTTTATGTCTACTGTTATTTTGTTATTATCAATTAAATAATAATATTTTAATATTGCCGCCTGGTTAGACCCCGATTGAAGCATTCAACCTTAAAATGAGTGCTACGACCGGTTCATGGTCTAATCCGATTTTTTATTCCTTATGTTTTCTCTCTTCTATCAATGAAAATTTAATATTTTTAAGAATGAGTTTAAACTTCTAGAGAATTTGAGATAAAAAACTAAAGATAGATTACACGTGGCTGAAGAAAAATGTTTAGTACAGAGAGTTTATCAAATCTTATCAGTTCTAATTTTTAATGGTTCAGATTTGAGTTTTTTTTTTAAATGATAATTTTTTAAATAAAAAATCATTTTTTTGAAAGAATAATAATTAAGGGATTATCTTTATTTTAAATTTTATATCTATTAACATTTTTTGAAAAAAAATATAAACTTTTAACAATTTAGATATGAACGTCCAAATCAACGCTTCAAACGGATGACATTAAACATTTTGTTTGACAAAGAGTTTATCCGCCACGTGTAATCTTTGTCCAAGAACATTTGTTCAATTACCGGTGTAAGGTTTCTTTCACCAGACGCAATATATGCAGTTACATATTTATTTGTTTTAGGTAAAATTTTAAAAAAAAAAAAAAGATAAGAGAAATAGAGAAATTCTAATTTAAAACAGTAAAATCGGGAAATCCCAAATCAGTCTTTTTTTTGCGTAATTACAAAAATGCCACTGGATTTTTAACCAGACGAGTATTGTAATTCATAACACGATTATATAAATTAACAACTATATAAGCATTTTTTTTTGTGAATAACACCAGAAGCATTTAGGTACTATGTATTTACGCTGTGAGTTGTTTGTGCTGATATTGTTAATTGAGATACTCTTATTATGAATTAAGATAGTCATGTTGTTAAAACTTTAATAGCATTTTCGTAATTACGCAAAAAAAAAGTGTAAAAAGACTGATTTGGGATTTCCAATTTCGCTGCTCTAAATTGAAATTTCTCTATTTCTCTTATCTTTTTTAGATTTTCCCTTTGTTTTATAACTATTCTTATAAAGTCATCTTTAGTTTTTAATCTCAAATTCTCAAACCATCTTTTTTTAATCATATATATATATATATATATTACTCCTACAATAAAAGTTATCTTAAATATTTCTACTTCATATAAAATTTTAATTCTTCATTTTTGCAGGCATATAAAATCTTAATTCGTTTTTTAATATGGATATAAAATCTTAATTCTACTATTATGATTTGTAAATCTTCAAACCATCTTCCTAATATTGGAAAAAAAAATCCTGTAAATGATAAAGTAATTTATATATATTTATTCATATCTAACTAATCACACATAATGCTTTTTTTAAAAATCATTTCTTACAATTATATCTTTAAAATCTAATCCAGATAGATTTCTTTAAAATTGTTATTAAATCTTAAATTTCAAAATCCGAACTCTTTAAATTCTCAAATACGTTATCGAGAAATTGAGTGCTGATCCTCTTCTCCCTTCTCTCAAAAAGAGTGCTGGAAAATTTGATATCTTAAGAACAAGGTTAAACCATATACGTACAATGATGCTGGCAGAGAGAGAAGATACCGGATTTCTTCGGAGATTTCTTGCCAGCAGCTGGGGCGGCAGAGAGTTCGTGGCGGGAGGATTTGGAGGCATCGCCGGAATAATCTCCGGCTACCCACTCGACACCCTCCGCATCCGTCAACAGAGCTCTAACAAAGGCTCTGCTTTTACCATTCTCAGACATGTGGTGGCAAAGGAAGGACCGTTCTCTCTGTATAGAGGCATGGCTGCTCCTTTGGGCTCTGTCACTTTTCAGGTTATTATTAATATACCCTCTTCACAGTTAACCATATATAACAAAAATAACGTGTCTCGTATGATAAATCAACGGGTAAACTCTTTGGTTCATCTGTTGATGGGCTAACATATTAACTCCTGGAATAAACTAGAAATGGATAAAAAATCTAAACATACTTTAGTGAAAGTTACATGCTGATTATTTCCGGTTTTTGTGGTTGCAGAATGCCATGGTATTTCAAATAAATTCAGTTTTCTCAAGAGCATGTGACTTATCAGTGTCAGCCACCGACCCTCCGTCGTACAAGGGCGTTGCTCTCGGAGGATTCACCACCGGAGCGGTACAAAGCCTCCTCCTTTCACCAGTAGAACTAATCAAGATCCGCCTCCAGCTCCAAAACACAGGCAATAATGTGATAAAATCTCACAACGGTCCCTCACAACTAGCCAAGACTATATGGAAGAAAGAAGGTGTCAAGGGAATTTACAGAGGTCTGGGCATAACTATGCTCAGAGACGCCCCTTCTCATGGCTTCTACTTCTGGACCTACGAGTACATGAGAGAACAAATTCACCCAGGTTGCAGAAAAAATGGCCAAGAAAGCTTGAACACCATGTTAATGGCGGGAGGTCTAGCCGGAGTAGCCAGCTGGGTTTGTTGCTACCCTTTGGATGTTATAAAGACGAGACTTCAAGCTCAAACGCCATCTTCTCTGAAGTACGGAGGCATTGTTGATTGCCTCAGAAAGAGTGTGAAAGAAGAAGGGCACGCTGTGTTATGGCGAGGTTTAGGAACTTCTGTTGCTAGAGCTTTTGTGGTGAATGGGGCTATATTTGCTGCTTATGAGATTTCTCTTAGGTGTTTGTTTAACCATGGAAGTATTCAAATGGACATGGGAAGCTGAAGAAGCTAGGTAATATGGGAAGCTGACAGAATCTGTTTAGCATTCATGTTTGGATTTGATGTAAAATTGTAAATTGACAAATGTATCAACAGTTTCGTTTGTTTCGATAAAGACTGGAAAATTTTCAATTCTTTTTCAGTCCTTTATTATAAGAGAAAGGACTTTTCACTTGAGCACTGGGCCAATAGGCTAATTATTGTTATTGTTATTACTGTGCTTGATGATAGGAGAAAGTAACGTGCTACTAACTTAATCCTAATCACCCTACTGCTCAAATAACGGAAAATCTTGTATAAAGACGGTTAAAATATTTAAATTATAATTTAGATTGTTAAATTTAAGAAATTATGAATTAGGTTATATGATATAATTGTGAATTTAAAAAATTTGGTCAAATTACCTTAAATTACCTTTTTACCCATCAGTTATTAAAACACAAAATTATAGACTAAATTATATTATTTACACACTACGTGAGAAACCTAAAGGTAGATGATTCATCGGATGCCACAGCATAGTCAAAAAATCAATAAAAAAATGTCACAATAAGTTTGTTATAAAGCTAAATCTTCATTCCTTAATCCATTTATGTTAATACATGTAATTCTAACATAAGAAAAGAAATATAACCCATAATTATATTTAATATTTAATTACTAAGTCGTCAAAATTACGAAGATTCATTAAGAAATTCATCTTCTTTACAAAACGGAGTTAGTGACCTCAACCCACAATCCTCCAGATTCCTTCTACTAAAAATGCCCAAAATCGATGGAGGTAAAATATTTCCAAACGGATGAATATAATTCAAAAAAAAGTTGCAGAAATATGCTTATCTGAAATTTCACCTTTGTTCTTTTTAACAACTCGTATGATCCATAAGCTATAAATTGGTATTCTACTCTGTCCATTGTTCTTAGTTAAATTTCATAGATGTCAAATGATTTCTCTTCTAAACCCTTTTCTCTTTACTTTGCGCATGAGCTAGGAGTATAATTGAAAAATAAGTTAAATTTACATATCCTAAATTGGGTAATTGACCCAATTTAAGATTTGTTAAATTTACCAACATAATTTAAGATTTGGGTAATCCAAGCATCTTTATATGGGATTTTCCCTTTTTTTTTTCTCTTCCAAACCCTTTCCTCTTCTTGGACAATGCGTAGGGGTATAATTGATAAGTAATTTGTAGGGGTATAATTGATAAGTAATTTAATTTTAAAGATTCTAAATTGGGTAATTGACCTAATTTATGATTTGTTAAATTTACCAACCTAATATAGAATTTTTCTATTTCAACTGTCTCTATATGCAATTTTTCCAATAAAATATGTGTGTGTGTGTGTGTATCATGAGAAAGCATCCGTACATGCATGGCCATGAATCTTGAAAGAGGATGCTGAAAACCAATAGAGCTAGGAATTCGGGCATGAATCTTGAAAGAGGATGCTGAAAACCAATAGAGCTAGGAATTCGGGCGGGCCCGTTTAGGCCCGACTTCAAAAAATGGGGTAACTTATGAGGCCTGGCCCGATTAGTGAAAGGCTCGGGCTGGCCTGCAGGCTTTAGGCTCGTTTAACGTATTTTTTATTTTTTTATGCATTTGAAGTCTAAAAAATTTAATTTAAAACATAAATAATATCAAAACTAAGTTAAAACACTAAACAAATATTAAAGTCAAATTAATGTCTACAATCTAATAACTTACTAGATAAAGTCAAATTATAAGTTATAAACTAAATATTAAAGTCTAAACAATATAAATAACATTATCATTTTATTCATTAAGACCATCATCACTTTTAATATTATTTTTTAGTCCAAATAATAAGCTCATTTTTTAGGCCCGGCCTACCTCATTATGGGTCACGGGCTGACCCACAGCCAACGGGCTTCATGCTCATTTGCTCAATTTTTGTTTCTAATATATTTGAACACTAAAATACCTAATTTAAAACACAATTATTATGAAAATTAAGTTAAAACATTAAACATTCTCTATATTTAACCAAAATTCAAACACTACGTCTAAAAATTAATGTTTACAAAATCTCTCCTTCATTATAAACTAAACACTAAATAATATGAATAACATTATCAATTTTTTGACTTTTTTCTCCATCTATCCTTCAAGAGATAGAGATTCAACATTCTCATTTTTCAATTTGTGCTATTAGTTTTTCTTTTTTTTATAGTTTGTATAACATTTGGACTTCCTCAAATATAATTAAAAAAATTGTTCTCATTATTTATCAAAACTAAATTAAAAATTAAACATGGTCTACGTTTATCAAAATAAAAACAACATACACAAAGTCTAAAAACTAATGTCTTCAATCAAATAAATAATTAGATAAAGACATAAACTATAAACTAAATACTAAACAATATGAATAATATTATCCATTTCATCTTCTACATACCCATCATAATTATTATAATCTTATATCAAATTTTTGTTTTTTAAAAAATATAAACGGGCTAGCCTGTTTAAGCCCGCGGCCCTACAGGGTTAACTCGTTTAAGCCCGACTTACGAGCCTGGTTTAAAAGGGCCGGCCCAACAGACTCGGCCCAAATTTCCAACTCTAGCTCTTGGACGCTGTGTGTATGGTTCGAGAGTAGTTTTGGCGTTAGGATGAATTTTTGCAATGTCTCAAATTTTACTACATGGTGGCTAGATCTTGCAAGTGTAGAAAGTGACCTTAATGATGTAGCAATTGTTCATATATGATAGGTCCTTTGGTTGATTTGGAAACAAAGAAATGATAAGCTTTTTAACCATGCTGACTGGACCCAATTATAGTTATTGAGGTGGCCTCCTAATCCAATAAGGAATTATGGTCCTCACGTGTTGCCCCCTTCTCCTGCTGGTGGTGTAAGCAATCATAGGTGGGCACCTCCTCCTTCTGGCTCATTCAAAATTAATTGTGTCGAAGCTTATAAGCCTTACCATAATATAATCAAGCTGCAATTTGAATTACATATGTCAGGACAAACTAAAGAGCTTCTAGTGGGGTTTTATTGATAAAGTGAAGTCTCTCTCGGCTTTTATGACCGAAGCCCTTGCGTTGAATCGAGCCCTGATGCTTGCCACGGATCTAGGCCATAAGAATGTGATCTTTAAAATTGACTCATTACTAGCCACTGTATAAATGTGTGGAAAGCAAACAACCAGATTTATATGACTGGTGGTGCAAACGTATCATCCAAGATATTATAAATCTTGTTGCATCTAGAGGTGGGTTCTCTTTGGTTTTCTTCTCCTTGAATCAGATGCTTTTACGGGAGTGTGTCTGATAGGGTGGGCATCACAACCATTACTCTCTTTGCTTGATTTTCTAACTTCGGATGCACAAGAGGTTTACGAGATACATTCAAATATTCCTATGCCTGCTAGTAGACTGGTTGTTGGCTAATTATGCTTCTTTATTAGCCTAGTTTTCATTTTCAGTTGTTCTTATGTTTTGTTTCTTTAGTTTTCTTCACTTGTACTTTGTTATTTCCAAGGTGCTCTTTTTTCATTGGCTGATAACAAAAGTATCTCTTTCGATCAAAAATATAAACCAATAACTAGTTGATTCCAAGTTGGAAATAAAAAAATAACCGTGTTGATTGGCTGGAATAACACTATTCATGATATGGTTATATCACATCTATATCATAATATTAATCCGTCCGTCTCTATATATAAAATTATTTTTTTAATAGGTTTGTCTTTAAATATAATATATCTTTCTGAGTTTCTCTAGATAATAAATGCATATCTCCCCATTTTACTCTCAATTAATTAGTATACTATATATATGTTATCTTGCCTCCATTGCTTTTTCTCTCTCCCACTCATTTATAAATAGGGGTATTTGTTTAAAAAAATTAAATTTATTATATAATTATTACATTTAACTACCTTTTACTAATTTTTAGTATATCATGATTTAGTTGAAATGATCTTACCACTCTTATCTATATTATAAGTCATTTTTAACTAATTCTCACACGAGAATTAGTTAAGCCAATGATTGATGACAAAAAGAAAAGCTAATAATTAAGTGTCAAATTTGCAACTTTACCTGCATGTATTAATGTTATTTTTTTCAACTTTTTTTCTCTCTCATCCCTTAATTTAGATCAAAATTGAACCAATGTCATTTAATACTCTAAAACTATATTTATATTAAAGACCAAATTTTTTGATAAAAATGACTTATAATAGATATTAGAGTGGTATATAACAATAGAGGGGGAGTATAATACAAAGGCTCAATGACATATGTTCTTTATTAGGGTTTGTTGGATTTATTTATCTAAGCTGACTATTTTGTTTTAGCCTTTTTAGCTTAGCCTCCACTTTATATTTCCTTTAAAAAAATGTCTATGCCTAACAGAATGTATAAAAAAAAGGGTTAAGAGGCAGATTTGGCAAAAAAATATTTCATCAAGGGTGCTCAACACAATTAACTATTTTTTGGTACAAAAATAGCAATGAACAATTTTTTTTGAGGCAAAAATGGTAAGACCGTTAAATACACTTAACGGCCGTTAAGTATGGGTCTCACTACCTATTATTTTAATATATTTTTAAAAGGTTAAGGTGCAAATTTAACTACGAATTATTTTTTTGGAGCACCAAAGACAATTATTTTTTATAAGAGTATTTAGGAAAATATGAGCATTTATATTAAGGTCTTATTTTATTCTTTTTATAAGATCATTTATAGTTCGTAGTTAAATCTTCTGGCTAATTGTCTTTCCTATAGAGGAACCCACAATGAGTGGAGGATTAATCCTTGGCTTACCGGGCTGGAGGATACCTTACAAAAGTAAAAAAAAAGTTTATAGCTAAATTTGCACCTTAACCTTTTAAAAATATATTAAAATAATAGGCAGTGGGACCCACCTTGACGGCCATTAAGTGTATTTAATGGTCTTGTCATTTTTGCCCCAAAAAATTGTTTATTGCTATTTTTACACTCCAAAATAGTTAACTGTGTTGGGTGCCCCTAACAAAATAGTTCTTTGCCAAATATGCCTCTTAACCCTAAAAAAAACGATAGGGCTTATTTGAAATAAGCACTTCAATTATAAATTAGATGGAAAAAAAATTGTTTAACATGGTTTGGGGTGTAACTTTTTTGTCCAAAGTCTTTTATTTAGTTCTTGGTTTTTGACTTTTCTTCAAATATAAACATTCCTAACATTACCTTTCAATATATTTTTTAAACAAGGTTTTGTCCAATTTTTTTTTTATATATAAAAGCTTATCCAAAGACAAATCTTATCTCACTAATTAACTTCCATCTCAACTTTAATATGTAAAAGTTAGTTGAGATAAAAGTCATTGTTCATTAATCCAAATATGCTTGCATCCAAATGCAGGTATTTATTTGGGTTAAGAAACATCAATAAATCATCTATCTTGAAAATAAATTGATTTATTTGTCTAGGGCATCTTCTATACCTTTTATATTAGGAGTATGTTTGAATTAACAACAGAAGCTACTTTTGCCAACAAAGTTTACAGTGTGCGAAGTAGAAAAGTTTTGTATCAACTAAGATAAATATACTACTAGTTCAAACATCTCCTTAGACATTAAGTTGATTCAGTGGCCTTTCTTTTTCATCGGATTCTTTTAAAATTAAGACAATATACAAGTGAGTTTAATGTTAGTCCTAAACAAATAACTTTAAGGCGTCACTAGGGTAATTCTTTTTTTTTTTTGGGAGCAGAATCTAGTTCACTTTATTAATCATCAAAAAAATATTACACACACACACACCAATTCACTTGTAAAGAAAAACAAATCAACCTAGTTTACAACCTATGAAATCAAACAAATTTAAAAGCAACCTAACATACAACCTATTCTTTTTTTTCTTTTTTTTTTTGCCTGCTGACATATAACCTATCAGAAACAATAGCTAATATATAAGCCTATCAAATCTTGTATATTAATTATACTTACAATGAATTCAACCTTTACCAGATCTAACTCCACTTATAGTGCTTTCCTTGGAATTTTCTTCCACCAGTAACATTATTGCCCTTACGAGAAACTAGAGCTATCTTCCAACTGCCATCAGACTTGCCCAATTCAAAACACTTCAATAGAAGATCTTTACACTGCCAATCACAGCTCCTCACATCTTCATCAATCATTCTTTTATAGAGCTCCTGGCAATCAGTCTTCAAGACCATTATCCCGTCACTGAACAAATTTCTTATTCTCAAAGCTTTTAAGAGTGCCATGCATTCTGCCATGAAAGACACTATAGCTTCCACTTTTAATCCCACACCTCCCAAAAAAGTTCCTTCCTTATCTCTACCAATGAGATTGATGCCCGCCCCTTCATACATTAATCTTCACAGCACCCTCTTTTGGTCCCTTCCAAGTCAGGCTTCTATCTACATCTCGGGTATGAGGACTACCCTTTTGTCTCCTGCCTGTACACTTCTGATAGTCATTTACAAACCTCATAGTTTTAGAAGGACAAGATACTACATCCACCCCCACCCCTTCAAATACCTCATAACATCTTGCCTTCCAAATAAACCAGCAGATTCCTTCAAATAATGCAACAATAAATTCATTAACATCCTTGCCTCCAAAAATCCAATCTTCAAACCATTTATCAAACTTGGCTATATTTTTCTCATCAAACGTCATGGCACGAGGAGAGCCAAACCAGCACATTTTTGCCCAAGGACACAAAAAAGAGCATGTTCAATAGATTCTACCTGCCCTTTACAGATATAACACATTGGATCTAGTGAGCACTTCCTTTTAAACAATGCGAATCTGGTGGCTAATGCTCCACTTATCACTCTCCAAAGAAAATGGTTTACTTTAGGAGGAACTTTAATCATCCACACTTTATTCCACAATTTCTTAGACACCATATATGAACACACAAGATCTCCATTAAATATCGTTCCTTCCTCCTTCCTTGCCTCCCTGTATCCCATCTTTATAGAATAGGTCCCATCTTTACTTCCTGGCCATATTACTTCATCCTCCCCTTCCACTACTAGAATTCTAACCCTTCTAATCAAGTCTTTATCCTCCTCCGTTAACAGTTCTTCAACCTGTTCAAAATTCCAATGCCTTTCTTCAATAATATCTGCCTCTTTCAAATTGTTTACTTCTTTTGGCCTTGGTTTTAAACAAAGATTTTTTGCATTAACAACCAACGATCTTCAAATATTCTAACCTCATCACTTCGATTGACATTCTATACGAGCTTCTTCTTTAATAATTCCCTCCCCTCCGAAACGCTTGACCAGCACCATGACACTTTACTCCCTCTAGAGGCCTACATAAAGTCTTTGTTAGGAAAATAAATTCCTTTTAGAATTATGCACCATAGATCATCTTCGTTCTGACAAAGCCTCCATGTTGTTTTAGCCAAAAGAGATTGATTCACTTTAATAAAGTCCCTAAAACCCATACCTTCATCTCCCTTGTCACTACACAGTAAATCCTAGGACTTCCAGTGAATCTTCCCTTCATATTCCTTCTGACCCCACCAGAAACTAGCAATCATCCTATCAAATTCCTTGCAAATATTCTTAGAAAATTTAAAACAGGACATTGGAAAGATTGGGATCGCATTCGCTACAACCTTTATCATTATTTCCCTTCCAGCAAATGTTAACAAATGCTGCTTCCATCTCTGCAACTTCAAACTCATTTTATTCCTCAAGAATGACAAAACTTCAGATTTTGATTTTCCCCAAAGGACTAGTAAACCCAGATATTTACCTGGTTCTACAGTGGCCTTAATTCCCAATATACTGAACACATTATGCTTAACTTCACCTGTAGTATTCTTTGAGAACAAAAATACATGATTTATCTAAATTGATAGTCTGTCCAGATGCTTCAGAATAACTGTCCAAAATGCTTTTCAGCACACCACAATCCTTCCTTCTAGCATTAATGAAAAATAACGAGTCATCCGCAAAAAAACAATGAGAGAGGATTGGGCACTTACTTTGCCAACTTAATGCCTTTTAGTTTACTGTTATCCACATGCCACTATACCATCACTGAAAGGACATCTGCTGCCATTATGAATAAAAAAGAAGTAGTAGGTCTCCTTGTCTTATCCCCTCTTCATATCTAGTTCTGAATCTTTTTCGCACCCACTACCAAATACAAAGAGACTGTTCTGACTCGTTCCATAACCCATTTCAACCATCTCTCACTAAATCCCATCTTCCGCATCATTTCCTCCAAAAACTCCCACTAAAGCCTATCATATGCCTTATTCATGTCAAATTTCATTGCCATCTCATATTTTCCTCCCTTTTTCTTGTTTTTCAGGTAATGATAGGCTTCATGAGCTACTATAATGTTGTCCTGAATCAACCTTCCAGATATAAAGGCTCTTTGATTTTCTGAAATAATCCTAGATAATATATTCCTCATTATATTCATTAGGATTTTTTATATGATCTTGTGGGCAAAATTACATGGACTAATTGGTCTAAATTTCCCTACACTCTTGGCCGCCTCTACCTTCAGTATTAACACCACAGTAATTTTATTTAAGGCTTCCAATCCATTTCCAAGATTAAAAAATTCCATAACCATGTCAGAAAACTCATTTTCTACTACTGACCATGCAAATTGAAAGAACATACCTAAGAAACCATTAGGTCCTGGAGCCTTCGTCCCTCCTAGCTAGTTTGTAGCTTCTTTAATTTCCTCCTTGGTAACAGGTTTTTCCAACAGCAAATTATCTACAACTATTACCTTTCTCTGCACAAATCTCAACACCTCTTCCAGCCTTCTACCAACCATTGAATCAAATAATTTGTTGTAAAAAGAAAGAAATGCTTCATGAATCTCTTCTTCTTTTTCAAGCCATACGTCACCCTCCCCTTTTAATCTAACCACCTTATTTATCGCTCTTCTTTGTACTGTATTGGCATGAAAAAACTTTGTATTCCTGGCTCCTACCCTTAACCACTAAACCCTTGAGTATTGCCACCAATAAATTCCTCTCTATCCCGTGCCTCTTCAATTTTCCTGATTAGCTCTTCCATTATTTCCTTCTTTTCCTCAATTAAAAATCCTTGCCTACTTTCCTCAAGCTTCCAAGTCAGCTGGTCCACTAATCTCCTTGCATTAGGAAGCATTATCCTTTCCCATTCCACCAATATGTGCTTGCATTTTTCTAACCTCATAATAAACTCTTATACCTTATTGCTCCCAACATTATTACTTTCCTCCCATCCCTTCTTAACTACTGCTAGATATTCCTCATGTTCAATCTAGGCAGCCTTAAACCGAAATTGTCTTTGACCTCTTATATGTTGACATTCACATTCAACATTCAATATATGATAGTCTGACCCTATTGGCTCAATATGGAGAGTTACTTCTTGAAACCTTTCTCTAAACTCCACATTAGCCATTGCCTTATCCAATCTTTCCTTCACTTGAGCCATCCCTATCCTTTGATTGCTTATGTGTACAAAGAACCACTAAATTCCAGATCCAACAGTCCACAATTTGAAAGCATAATCTGGAAGTCTAATGATCTCCTTATATCAATTTTGCTTCAATCCTAGCTTCTTATGCATTGAGATCACATCGTTAATGTCACCAATACATAACTAAGAGCCTTGTACTCCACACGCAATCCTTCTCATTTTCCTCCAAACCTCCTATTTCTCCTCATCTCTGAGTGCCCCATATACAAACGACACAAAATCAGGCACCCTACAATTAGAAGCTTGCATACTTGTATGAATAATGTTTTTTGAGCTATGCCAAATGTTTATTATTACATCCTTCCTCCACCACAATACCAGCCCTTAACTCCTTTCTTTCAATTCTACACAAAATTCCTCTTCCATCTTACATTTCTTATGAATATTCAACAATATGTCTTTCTTCATTCTTGTTTCCATAAAAAAAAAATTACTAAGGGATTTCTTTTTGTAACCTCCTCCCTCAACTTAACTGTCAATGCCCTCCATAGGCCTTGATAGTTCCACATAAGGAAACTCATGATGACCTGGTGACTGTACAAGGCCAGCCACCAGTACCTTCTGTAGCATCCCAAATTTTAATGAAGTAATTAAATAATTAATATAGAAATTATAACAGATTAAATGGAGATCTCCCTAAACTAGAAAGTTTAATCAAGATCCTAGAAATTAAAGAGGAGGAAATCATGGGATTTGTTCTGATTCCTAATATATTAAGGATAAAAATTACAAAGAAAACTTCATCAAGATC
>JBAGKO010000003.1:7194709-7221696 GCA_037177275.1 Acacia concinna | reverse complement strand
TCAGGGCAAAATTGCCCCTGTGGCAATACTTCCAAAGCAATTTTGCCCTTTCACCCATACATATAAAAAGGAATGAGTAGAAAATTTGAGATAGAATATATAATAAATGATTATATGAGAAAAAATTGGTGGTAAGTAGAGGAAATTAACATATAATTATTTATTTTATAGGGATAAAAAAAGGGAATTTAAATTTTAAAATAAAAAAAATTATTAAAGACCAAACTTAAGAAAGTTGTTTAGAAAAGATTAGAGAGAGTAGTTTGCAGTGCAACTCACATTTTATATTAGATCTTACATTTCCTACAGGGAGATAATACATAGTTTAGTCCTAAATATGCCACTTTCAAAAAAAAAAATTCTTGTTTATTATATATCCCTCCAATTCTATTTATAAATTTATTTTTAATTTTTTTCCAGTAAATAATAATGACAATTAAGTTATTAAATAATTAATAATTATAATGATAAATTTTTTTTAAGTATATCCTTATTAAAGTTTCTCTCTCTTTCCATTTACAAATCATTCTCACATTTTTATTGAATGATAACATTTTTTAAGTATATCCTTATTAAAATTTTTCTCTCTTTCCGTTTACAAATCATTCTCACATTTTTATTAAATAATTAATACTTAAAATGATAACATTTTTTAAGTATATCCTTATTAAAGTTTTCCCTCTTTCCATTTACAAATCATCCTCATCCTGTGATCCCTTTTCTTTCCTTCTATTAAGAACTACATAAGGATAAAATTGAAAAACAATCATTAATAACCCTTTTAAGTGTACTTATATTTCAGTCAAAAAATTTCTTCTATAAAGGACTAGTAATACATACCAGATAATAAGTCATTTGGTGGGTCATTACTTAATAATGCACTTTTTTCAAACTATAACCACTATTAAAATTTGTTAGAAGAAGACTATAGTCTTAAATATAGACAAAGTTATATATATATATATATCATATTCAGATTCAATTAGTAAGTCAATCATTTCTCCTTAGTTTTAGTCAGTTAGATATAACTTATAATATAAAAGGAAGAGGCTATATGTTTTTAATCTTCCATAGAAGGGTCCCAAGTCTCAACTAACACAATCAACAATGGTTGTTATCAATGAAAGAGATTCAATTTTGGAAGAGTTAATTCTATTTCGGTTTTGCATTTATCAATACTTGAAGTCAGGAGACATAATTTGATTGGAACAATGTACGTAATGAAGCCAATAAACTTGATTTAAGTTTTTTCCATGGGATAATTATTAGAATTATTTATTACAAAATGGGGTCCAGAAGGAAAAAATATATTTGCATTTGGGATGATCTCCGCATAAGGGTTAACTTACTTATTTAATTATTTTAATTTGGTCAGAAAATATATCTCCCACTTTATACAAATAAACAATGAGTTGCGCTGCTTTTATTATATCGTAAAAATAATAGTATCGCTGGCAAAAACAAACAAAAAAAGTAAAAATAATAGTATCGACATTGATCGATTTCTTTTAACTTTTCAAACCAAAAATGCAATTTTTTTCAACCACTACAAGACATGAGGAACATTTTCATGTACAATTATTTTTTGCCTTTTCTTCCATAACCTCCATTTTGAACTAAATATCATAGGGAACCCCAAAAATATCTGCCTCGATGTTATAAAATTGGTGATTCACTAAATCATGGACCTCTTGCTTTTAATATCCTTCAACTTTCCCAACCTCGTACCACACTCAAATGAATCAACAAGTGGTTTAAAGATGATTATAAAATTTTTTATCCTAATAGATATTAACTTAATGACCATTCAACTCATCCCTGTTAAATTAATTAATTAATTAGTTCATATATTAGAGCAAAAAAGACAATTTAATCACTTGAGGACATACATAGGACTTTTAAGCATACATTATAAATAGTGTCACTAGTTATGTAGTGAGTGGTCACATACATAGCAGTGACTTTGCATCCAAGCAAAACTTGAATGGCGCCAAAAACAACACTATTAAACCATTATTAGCATACTAAGTGGTTCACCCACCAAAAGGGACCTAGATTTAATTTCCCATGTTGATTGATATTGATGTTATTTTGATAAAGTGATTTTATTTTTATTGGCTCTTTTTTATTATTTGTGAAGGAAAAAGAAGCTTTCAATCAAAGCATTAATATATGTAAATTCAGGTGAATTGACTTGGAACAGAGGAACTATTGGGAAGGAATGATTTAGTCAATAGTGAGTGATATCCATGTAATTTGAACATCATCTTACACTAATATAGCGTCCCCATTTATCATTAACCTAATTGATTTGACTCTTAAAAATAAAATCTCACTCTCTTTCGAGGTCATAATAATAAATGGCAATTGTCTTGGTGCCCCACTTCTTCTAGTGGATCAATGAGTCAAAGGTATCTTCTACATTTGTTCCACTAATCTATATCTTAAATAAAAAATTCGAAAGCTTAATTTTTGTAGTAAGATTTATTTGTTTTTTTTATTGTTAAATTAATCAGTTACTCACTCATTTCTTGATATCACATTTTCAAGGACGGACTATTTTCAAGGCTCCTATTTCAATTGACAGAATTTTTGTCCAAGGATGAACCATTTTCAAGGCTCCTATTTTAATTGACAGAATTTCAGGCCAAGGATTGACCATTTTCAAGTAAAAAATGTAAGAAAGGATCAATGACTTTTTGTCAATCTTGAATATAATTTTAAGCCAATTAGTTTAATCATTTATTTAGAAAAGAATTTCTGGAAAGCCGTTTATCTCATTGCATCGTTTCATGGGATCATTGCATTAAATTTCTAAATCCTTTTTAATTCAACCTCTTCATCTTCATGTATATTGCATAAGCAATCTCATTTTGCCACCAAATGGGACAAAACATAACTCAGCAAATATTTTATCGAGGGACATGTGTATATTGCTGAAGCTGTTTGATTTTTGAACAAGTATGTGGAGCAATGAATGTCAATCATAGTGTAAATAGCTCTCGCAATCATGCTCTTTTTTATGATTGCAAATTTCTGTGTTATTACCTTCGATTCTAAATATAAGATCTAAATGACGTTTTTTTTTTATAATCTTAAAAGTGAGACTCAGTAATTGGAAGACAAATCATTTGACATTGGCAGGTAGATATACTTTGGTGTCCTCAGTCATCAATGCTATATCTGTTTACTCTATGCAAACTGCAATTTTGCCGACCATGATATGTGAAGAGGTTAAAAGTAGAGCAATGAGCTTCTTATGGGGCTCTACGGCGGAAAAGAAGAAAACTCATCTTGTAGCTTGGGACGTGGTCTGTAAAGAGAAAAGAAAAGATGGGCTAGACTTATGTCATATGAAAATGAAAAATCAAGCATTATGTTTAAAGGGTGGTTGGGGCTTTATAAAGAAGAAATATGAGCTTTGGGTCAAGGTGATTAGAAGTAAGTATAAATGTGGTGTTGCTCTTATGCCTCAGATCAACAAATCAAGACCTAGATTCAGGTTTTAGAACGGTATAAAAAACAAATGGAATTTATTGGATAAAGGCATTGAGAATATTACACTTGAGGATGGGTAAAATGAAGTAAGATGGAAACTTGAGCCTCATGGATGCTATTCAGTAAAATCAACATACAAATTGATCCATACTCCTCCTTCTTTAATTTGGAATAAGGTATGGAAATTAAAAGTTCCGCAACGATGTGAGACTTGTTTATGGGCCATATTGCATAACAGGTTATTAACAAATGCATTAAGAGTACAACGTGGAATGACAGAAGATGCTACTTGTATAGTATGTGGAGAGAGTATGGAACACTTATTACATATTTTAAGGGATTGTCAAAGAACTAAAAGTTTCTAGAAGAGCATAATTCATGGCAAGTACAAGGTAAAGTTTTGTAATACAGATTTATGGGAATGGTGTACTTTAAATTTGTCTAAACCAGTTGGTTCTGTGGAGGACACTAAATAGGCAACATTTTTTGCCATGTCGTGTTGGTTGCTATGGAAATTTAGAAATGAAAAGATTTTTGAAGGGCTTAATACAGATCTTAGCTCTTTGAAGATCCATGTAGCCGCCATAACTAATTCCATACGAAGAAACAATAAGCGGTGTCATAATGTGAATTTGTAAAGGAGTCATAAAATGCCTAAGGCTCACTTAGTAACAATCCCCTCAGGTTCTTATAAACTTTTTGTGGATGGTGCATTTTTGAAACTTCTATGCTCGGTAGCTTATGGATGAGGCATATGGGACCTTGACCCACAAGGTAACTTCTATAGGGGATTCATGATGAGAATTCATCATGTGAGATCTTTAAGTGCTGAGTTATAGAGCTGTTTAACTAGTTTGAAGCAAGCTTGGGCCATGGGTATAAGGAAGGTGGTTTTACTTACAGACTGTCTTGATATCTGGAGACTATCAAGAAGAATGTACCGAGTTACATATGTAACGAAGCTTGGTGTTAGAGATTTGAAGTTTATTGAAGCGTAATTGGTAAATAGAGAGTTGTCACATCCTAGAGAATCTAAACATGATTGCAGATAACTTTGAGAAAAAAAACACTCAATATAGAGCTTAGATTCTATTTGACAAATATACTTGATATTGACTTAGTTCACATAAAACCTTGTTAGCAATATCATTTCTATTTATTTTTTTAGCTTTTATCATGTATAAAAAAAAAATAAACACAACAATCATTTTCAGTGAAAGGGGAAAGAAAAAAATGATGTTGAATAAATAAATAAATAAAGCGTGAGATTTTGGTCCCTAAATGATTCAGAAACATTGTGTTGCTTTGACTATTTGCTGTTGAAAGTGCAGTGGTATTCATTAAGATGCAAAGTTAAAGCTAAGGGATAAATAAAAGATTATTATAATTAGTGGCCTACTAACTTTTTTTTGTTAATAAAATTTGAAACCTTGGGACCCATGAGTCAAAATTAAAATGTTCCTTATCTAGTGTTACTGGAGAAGTATTTAGAGATAAAATTGCATAAAATCGCATAAGGAAAGAAGTCAAGTGAAAATAAGTGTAAATTATTCCATACTCTTCATTCACACCAAAAATATTTATATATCAAAAGAATAACATGCCTTAATAAATGCCAAATCAACCTATAATAATTAAAATATATAAACTAATTATTTTGCTAACGCGAAAAATAGGAAAATTATAAACCACCCCAAATCACTTGAGCTATCCTAAGGTTAAATAGAGTCATGATAAAGTCATCAGAAAAAGCCCAATTAGGGCCCACGAAGTAAAGTTATGGATCAGCTTTACTGGGCTTATGAGTTGAACCCATGGGCTTGACCTTATAAGAAATTAGCCTCAGAAGACAGAACTAAACCCTAAAACCTTTTTATTATGCTCATATAAAACCCATTCTGAACGCCGATTCTTGTTCTTCTATACTTCCTCGGGTGTGAAGCTGAATCTAGGGTTTCTGGGTGACAATGGTACTCTCTCTCTCTCTCTCTCTCTCTCTCTCTGTGTAACTGGATATGCGTGTATCCTGATGCTCAGTGAACAAAATGCTTGTGCCGTTCTTGAAGGTTCTCTGTTTTTTTATGCTGAATTTGCGCTCTGATTTTGTGGTGCTTTAAATGGAACGCAGGGGAAGGGAACAGGAAGCTTTGGTAAGAGAAGGAATAAGACCCACACACTCTGTGTGAGGTGTGGCCGTCGCAGCTTTCATCTACAGAAGAGTCGCTGTTCGGCATGTGCTTTCCCTGCCGCTCGCAAGAGGAAGTGTAAGTCTTCTTTTCGATAATATGTTTCAGTCAACTTGGTTAACAAGTTGATATGTCTTTATAATTAGATTAAGGTATTGGCTTTGAATTGTGATTTTTGTTTTATAGTCAGTTTGATTTGTTTCAGGGTATTATTCATGTGATTTCCTGATTGCGATTTGCAGATAACTGGAGTGTCAAGGCCATCCGTAGAAAGACTACTGGAACTGGCAGGATGAGGTACTTGCGTAATGTGCCTCGAAGGTTCAAGAGCGGTTTCAGAGAGGGTATGTAAATTGTTATCTATGTTATGATTTGATGAGGTTCGTTCATCTATGACTAATTTGTTCTTCTGGCCTTTTTGATTTAGGCACTCAAGCCGCACCAAGGAACAAGGGAGCAGCTGCCTCAGCTTAAGTTTCTGGTAGATCGTTGTTTTTTCCAAGTCAATGAATTATAGATTTTTGTTTTTATTGTGGGGGCAAGCATTTGGACAATTATTAACAGTTTCTTTAGCCTCATTGCATCTGTCATTTTTGTCTCGAGTAATATGTAGCTGCTTTAATTTAAATGAGAAGACTGCTAGACCTTTTGGTTGTTCACTGAGAGTTTATGGCATCTATAATTTTGGTTTTATATTTATTGGCTCAAAGGAAATACCTCGATGATTTAAAGTATTCGCTTAGATGTTTGTTTCGTAGTGAATTGTGATTAACTGAATCATGGTGCCCAACTAATCTATTCTGCATCTGACGTTCTATCCTCTGCTCACGTTTTGTGTAGTTTGCTAGCATCAGAATGATAAGGCTGGGATTAAAACCTGCCCAACTAATCTATTCTTAAACGCATGATGTGGAGATAACCACTAAAATCGATACCTAACTTGGATGTTTATTCAAATGATCTCCCGTTGTTAACTTGTCTGGTAATTAAATACTAGCACAATGTCTATTTTTTAGAATTTAAAAGGTTATCTGCATGTTTGAGGAATTGAGGTTATGAGGGGTACAAATCAGGAAGTTTTGTCAGCGAACTGATAGAAAATTGTGTTCACTAGTTGTGAACACAGGATAGAGGATCACTCCCTTTCGGCAAACTAGGGAGAAGGGTTCAGTTTGAAGGTTTAAAAACAAACAGTACTTTTTTATTATTTTGCAATGAACATCAAATGAGGATTACAGTTAATGACGTGGGGTGCATAATTAATGGTTGGATAATCGAACCCCGCCCAATGTACTGATTTCTACCTTGAAATGAGTGACTATCTCCACTTCCTAATGAAGTGTTAATGAGTTGGTTGTATTGGATTAAAAAAATGTAAAATCTTAGGTCATTCTGTCTCCTGTGTTTTTACGCTAATTTACCTTTTGATGCATAGGATCTAAGGTGTTCATGTTATATTTGTTTAAATTAATCAATTAATTTTATTGTTAGTATGCCTGAGTTAGTTAAGAGGCTCGTGCCAAAGGTTTTGGTTTGGTCATATTATATTTGTTCATGACCATCTTCGGTCTAATTGTCGATGCTGTTCGTGCGTGTTTTGGTTACTTTTATATTTTGGTTGCCTTTGTTATTGTGATATTAAAGTTCAATATATATTTCCATTTTGGCGAAAAAAAAGTAACTAGTGGGAGTATTTAACTTGAATTATTTTTCATCCACAAAAAACAATTCAATTATATTTCTGACCTTTTAAAAAATGAATAGCTGTTCAAGGTTGCTATTATTCATTATGTTCGTCACTTTGATATTGGAATTTTGATTTATTTTTAAGT
This sequence comes from Acacia concinna, assembly GCA_037177275.1. Classification (NCBI taxonomy): domain Eukaryota; kingdom Viridiplantae; phylum Streptophyta; class Magnoliopsida; order Fabales; family Fabaceae; genus Acacia; species Acacia concinna. The sequence goes on along the minus strand of JBAGKO010000003.1, from coordinate 7,214,180 downwards.
CATTTTACACTTATAATTTCAATCAAATGCCAACTGGTCTTGAATATTTTTAATCTTTCCCATTTAGTGTCGTTAACTTCATACTTCATTATGATACTCCCTTTGTTCAATAAAAATTGGCGGGGATTTACTTTTGTTAGTGTCATTTAACCTTTTGATGCAAGGATGAAGAAATTTAATCTAACGAGGGTTATAATTTTACCATTCAAGATGTGGCGTGGGGATGCTAACTTATAGAAGTTTACGGAAAAAAGAGGGAAAAAAAGGAAAATTGTAATGAGTTCTTGAGTAAAGAAATATATCTTAAAAGATCTTGTGAAATTAACAAATTGTCTTAAAGATAGCTTAAACACTAAGAGTATTTAGATAAATAGACAAATGGAATAAATGACAAAAGTTTTAAGGGCTTTTATTGCAATTTGTTGATTTTATAAAATCTGTGACAGAAATTCTCTTGATAGAGACCTCATTGCAATCTTTCAAAAAAAAAAAAAACATAGATCTTTGATGTTGTCATGTGAAAAGGAGGAAAATTTCTTTTCCAAATCACCTGTAAACTCTTTTCCAATTCATTTGTCATTTGTGATGGATGAGTTATACCGATTAGGGGTATTCTGGGACGGGGAGGGGATTGGGAGATACCATTCTCAATCTTGATCCTAAATAATTTTCAAAAAATCAGGATTGAGATTTTTCAATTGGGATCAAGAAATTCTTAAAAAAAAAAAGAGCATTATATAAAAAGTAAAAAAAATAATAAAATTTGTCAAAAAAAAATAAAGAAATAAGAATTTATTCTCTAACATAAAAATAAAATAAAATGAGCATTAATTTCTTCAAAATACATATTTTAAATTTTTTGTTAGTCTTTGATTTTTATGACATGAGTTTACAAAAAATAAAGAATCATATATACATTACTTTTTTTTTTTCAATACATATATGCATTACTCTTATATATTAAGTGTTATTTTAAATATAATAATTATAAAAAATTAATAGGCACACTTATTTAATTAATATTATAAAATAGAAATAATGAATGGCTTTTAACTTAATAGTAGTAAGATAATTTTAAGAAAATTTTAAAATATTTTTTTTTTTTAGGATCAGGAAGTCCCTTCCTATCCCGATTCTGAAATTTTCAGAGTTAGGGATAGGAACATTGGGATGGAAAAATATTAAACACCCCTAACACCAATAGCAAAAGTGAGTGTGCAAATAAGTTTAGTCAGAAATTGCAATAATGTAAATTCATTTTTTCCTGGCAAAAAAATCATCTTTTTTCTAATTGAATTCCTTTCATGCAATCCATGAATTTATGGCTCGAGGTACTCTCGTGGAAGGTGCACTTAATATCCCGCTCTACTTGGAGCAGTTTGGTTTATTATAAATTTTAAACATTCAAATAATTATCAATATATAATATTAAAATACTACCCATTAAGTTGAGACAATGAAAGACTATAATGGAAAGATGAAATCATCGCATTACTATCAAATTTACAAAATAGTTCCGGTAAGAGCCAAAATCAATGGATGGCGTGGCGTGCTTGTGAAAAACAAATTTAGAAAACATTGCATTCAAAACAATGTTTCACTGAAGCTAAATTGGAAGTAATCATCTTCACTTAGACTTAAACTCACCAAATTTGTGTCTATCTTCATGAAGCTGCTTAAAGGCGTAGTCTAGTTCTGGAAATGCCGACAATGTGAGTAACTCGAGAAGGTCATAAGACAGCTGCTTCAAGCATACCGATGACTGTGACAAGGTAGGTAATCAACAAGAGTCATTAACTCGCATCAAGCTAAATTATGATATAAGGAATGCAATAATAATTTCCTCTAGTCACCTCAATGAGCAAAGATTGTCATTCTTATCATTATTTGACAATACATCAATATCTTGATTATGTAATTAATGTTTCCATATTAAAACATATAAATAAAGAGAAGTAACAAACATTTAAACAATAATCTAGCCGTAGCACTCATTTAACCTGAAAAATTAAGACGCTCGGCTGCAAGAGCAGAGTAGAAAGATGGTATATCTAATTATAGAAATACATTAAGAGATAATCGTGATGAAGCTAGTAAATTAGAAGTGCATTGTTCAAAGAGAAAATGAAACAGATGCTATGGGTTGAGGTAACCATAAGTATAGTGTCAACGTTACCATCACTTGCAACGCAGCAGCACCAATATTCCCCTCCGATGACAAAAACATCAAGCATTTAAAGAGGAAATTACCTGTAGAAAAAAATAGAGATCCCTGGCACACTGTTCGTACTCCCTGCGACCAACAAGCCCCACAATTGTCGATGGTGCATGATCTGCAAGCAAGTGGGAAGCAGAACAGCAAGGAAGCAGAAAAGTTATTCATTTATAACTGGGATAAACCCACCTACTAAAATATAGATGAAATGGGGCAAATTGCAGTTTTCATCCCTCTAGTTTGTTTAGAAAAGCAAGTCCTAATTTCAATTGGAACAACGTTAACACAATGTGTACACTCAATAATGTAATCAAGGCCATTTTATCTTAATTAGAGCAATGCTGTCCATAAAAAGCAATCAAGGACAACTTTGAACTATTATTTCAGGAAAAATAGCTTAGGATTGTCTTTAATTACGTTTTTCAAGATGATTAGGGGGACAGCATCTTCATTAATACTTAAAACTAATTTGCTTCACTGTGCAATCAACAAACTAGAATAATGAACCTATTTTTTGCGGTTAAAAATAATGAAGTAACTGTATAACATGCATTACCTATCATTAGTGAATATACAAACTTGGCACGTCGATCTGCCTCCCTTAGCTGCTCTTCATCCCTACTAGGAGAAGATGCTGCCGGAGATTGTTGGCCAGGAGGTAAATTTTGTGATGAGCTTGGGGGTGGTCGTCTTCGTTTTGGATGCTTGGTTAAGAATATTCCATCAGGCCATAGTATCTATAGAGGTAGCACAATTGCTCGTATCAGCACATCATGTACTATCAAAGCATTGTAGAGCTCAATTATATCCCAGAAACATTATCAGAGTTGCATGAACATAAAGTAAACATTACAAGACAAAGACCTTCAGAGATTTATTACAGCTAATGCGTATTTAAATGGTAAGATTCCAGAACATTGCAACTTCTAAAACTTAAGCAGGTCATAAAATTACATGTTCAATTCGGCTGATCCCAGAAGCTACCACAGATCCTTTACGCAGGAGCTGGATTTTCTCTATCAACCAATCATCAAAGGCATCACCCATTCCTAATTGAAGAATCTGTTTAGCTACCCAAAAGGCCTTCCGCCTGCATCCAATACAAACTAAATATTATAAGCAAAACTTAGCTTGGAAACCTCAACCAAAAGTTTACATTTACGATAAAAGTGATTTAACAAGCTACCTAATCCAGCCACCGTCGTGAACCTGGAAGATAACATCAACCAGATCCAATATGGGTACACTCAAATTTGGGGGTACCCACTGCATCAAAGAATTCGATATTTATCAGTACCAGCCATCATGATTCACAGATATGATAAATGTTCTAACAGAAAACAGATCAATAATTGAATACTAACTTTCACTAAAGATTACAAAATGTCTTGACCAGAAAAGATAATGACAAAATGTATCTATTTCATCCATTCTAAAAACTAGAGATGATATATTAAGTGACAGCAAGAGAAGACTTGAGTCATCTTGGGATCACCTCGGTAGGAATGGTATCAGATGAAGTATTGTGAAGTGAATTAGGTTCTTTATCTGAACCATTAGGCTTGCTTCCTTTCATAGTCTTCTGTAAGTTCTTGGGAGATGGTGCATTCTTTGCTGCTTTAATATCTGCATTAATGCTAGAATTGTCTTTTGACCTTAGTCCATCAGCCTTATTTCTTGCTCGCAAAACAGCATCCTTATTTTCTGTGCCATGGTTTTCTCTCTTTGAGAGCAAGGGGCCAGTTGCAGGTGTGGACAAATTAGAAGCTCTTTCAGTCTTTTCAGATGGCTTGTTTCCCAAGTCAACTAGGATATATTTTAATAAACAAGAAAATGCAAAACAAGTCAAAAGGGGCTGCGCGGAATAAAATTGTTACCATCCAACACTATCGATCAAACATAAAATACCTGATAGTGTTTCAATGATAGAAAATGAATTTGTGAATACGTAAGTCTGCAACATAACACATAGTAATCAGAGATCATCCAAGAAAAACAAAACCATCAGGCAACACAAAGTTGATATGAGGGCCAAGAAATTGGACCTGCGAATCAACACTGAGAAAGTCCCATACTTCAATTGATCCTGAAACTGTTGGAAGCTGCATAAGGTTCTGAAGAAAAACAAACATATATCAACAAAAGAATAGAAAGCACGGAAGTGCATCATTAGCTAACACAAAAAACACACTATATAATACATGCAAAGGAAGCAATATCTTAAAACAGAGATTCACTCACTCACACACACACACACCAGTGGAACTAACACATTGATATTTCATTTTAACAGTGCTGAAGCCAATGAATTCATTCTTCTTTAATCAGAAGGAATGAGTTAGTTGAGAATGAGAATATACCCATTAACTAGGAAGATAGACACCAACATTTGATTATCTAAGAAACATTGGGCACTATAAAAAGGAGAAAATAGAGGAAATTTGTTCTGAATGCCATTGAACATATCTGAAACTTACACAATATCTGTATTATCATGCCATAGTAGCTGGATGGGTAATGGGAGGAACAAAGAAATGTCAGTTAGAGTTGCTAACCTTTACATATCTGTCCAGCAATTTACACCGCTCTCGAATGATAGGCATATCTAAGCCAGTTGACAAAAAATGCTTCGGAGGCAAATGAAGATCATATTCAGAAAACTCTTTCAAACGCCTATGTAGCTCCTCAAAATGGCGAAACCTTGGGAATTTAAATTAAAACTCTGTTATGCATGGCTCAAGAGTACAAGAAGACAGCACCATATTGGCAAAATAGTACTTCCTTTAGTCCTAAAAAATAAGACTCAGTTGACTTTTTTTAGGAAGATTAAGGAAAATAAATAAATTAATTAATCATATCATATGATATGTATCATTAAATTATATATTAGTTTATAAGTCATACAAATTAGTTTGAAGAAAAAATGATAAATATAAATACTCTAAAGTAATTTACTTAGCTTCCTTAACTTCTCCCAAAAAGTCAAATGGACTTATATTTAGAACCAAAGGTGGTATTAAAAAGTAAAAACACATGGATTAATGAGAGGGCAAAGGCTTATCACCTTCTTTTAATTGACCAACTGTTATTATTTACATCTGTCACAGATATTGAATAAACAGCAAATGTTCTTGAGTCACTCTTCACAATATTTGCGCCCAAGACCTGCACCAGTGAATCAACTTACCCTTTTTCAAACACAAATATATCAGAGAAAAAAACACTCAATTTTCATTGACCAAGGAAGTTATAGAAAATAATGAAAGTGTACCTCACATCTCAACTTAAAAAAGGAATCTGTTGCCAAGGAACTTTTCAGGGAATTAACAGAAGTTTCTGATTTCGAAATAAAGGATGCGGATGAAGAAGCAGCTGCTCCACTGTGAATTCTACCTAAATTTTCAGCATCAGCCTCATCACTTGAGTCTTCAGAGCTTGCTTGCTTTTTCATAGAACTAAGTATATCTTGTCCATCACCAAATAAAAGGCTAGTTCTCTCCACTTCCTGCCAAGTATGTGTGTTATGACCACTTGGCCTAGACCTTTTCCAGCCAGATTGAGATTTCGGTAGTGTCTGATAGTGAGAATGCCTCTTCTTCATTTTCTTTGTGGTACGACCATCAAAATTTTCAAGTGGGTGATGGATATGCGAAACTGCCTGATTTCTATTACTCTTTCCATCCCAAACTTTAGTTACAGGGGAATCAAGACCAGTTATAGTTTCATCATCTTCAGAATCATAAGAAGTAGTGCTACCTGAATCAACCGTCTGCAAATGCACGTAGTCTTGCCCATCATTGTGATGTGATATGACAGAAGGGCATATTGGTTCATTCATGTCAGCCTGAAATATTGTGTTTTCTCCTCTGTACTGATTGTTGGGTCTAGAATCAACATTGATGCCCATGGATGGATTAAGCTTAGAAGAAGTCTCCTTTTCATTTGGTCTAGATACGGGTGCCGCCATTTGAGATTTTCCTGTCACAAAATTCTGTGGCAACGGCTCATTTGATCGATTCTCTTCTACACTATTCTTATAATTTTTTCCTTTTGTCCACAGGTTATCAAAATGTTCTGGAGCAAGGGCTTCAGTCTTTCTGCGAGAGATTTGATCTAAGATCTCCCCCCACTCTCCTCCTGAGCGATGACGTTGAATACCCAGATCATCGCCAGTTTGGGACTTTGCAGGCAATGAGTTCCATGAACGAGATGATTGAGCATTAATTGAAAGTAATGGGTCTTTTGAAAATTTATCACTGGCATTATCTTCTGCAGAGGGCTGTGCTTTTTTGGAGGTACCATTTCTTAGCTGCACAAGCTCAACACCAGTAACAGAAGGATCTACAGAGAAGGGGTCAATTGAATCCGGCAACCCTTCCTCTTTGGAGTCAGATGCATCTTGAACTGCAGTAGTCCCTTTACTAACCTTGGTCATATTAATTACTACAGATTCAATTCTTTCATTAATAAATCTGCCAGAAGAAATTAGGCAAAATAAGAATATAAAATTACATAAAAAAGAAGAAAAATGAAACTAAATGGATACCTTGGACTAGCTAAGTTTAGGACAGGTCGCATCACTGCACATGACAGAAATTCCCTTACAGTATATCGAAAGTAAGAGCATTGCAAGTCCTCTGGCTTGAAGGTGACAGACATAAGAGCATCCATCAGATGCTGCAAAACCTGCTCATCAACAATACACAAAGAATAATACCCAAAACTTAGAAAGTAAAAACCAAGACTTATAGCATACAAGCAGATAATAATTATTAGTTATAAGTAAACCAATGAGATTCAAAACCTTGTGTTCAGCCTCAGCAGAAAATAGAGCTGGATGGAGTTTGTTCTCAGCAGCCAAGGCAAGTTTCAGCTCAGCATCTCGACCTTCAAAAGTAACTGAACCTGAAAGTTGCTTTTCAATCTTTGCTTGAGTAACACGATACAGCTCCAAATGTGTGCAGATGAGATGAATAATATCTCTGAACCATAAAAGAAAAGTTAACACCCAGTTTGTCAACTTATGACCTAAAAATAGAGTGAACTCGAGCAACAAAAAAAGCACCTTATTAAAAGATCAATTAGATTTATATTCCTCACACGTCCTGATATTTCCCCAATAACATCATTCATTGTTTGCACTAACTCCTCTGGACCCTCTCGATCTGGTGTCAAGCGAGAATACCACAGGTCTGTCACCCACTCACAAACTAGATGTCTTGTGAAGTGGTCTATGGCCTCCTCAACAATGGGAGAATTAACTTTCACTCTCCAATCAGACTTTTTAACAACTTTAGAAAATTCAGGAGGTTTCTTTGAAGACTGATCACTAGTGGAGCCTGGCTTATTGTTGTATGCAGCAGCTTTTCTCTTCATATCAAAATCAAGTGATAAATAACGCAGTATTATAATTAAGGAGGCTGCAGCAGGTAAGTTGACCCAAACTGAGGAACTTGTCACTGAAATGAAAGTTAGGAAAATGAATAAAACACCCAGGACAAGATATAAAAGCATGATCTCAAGCATGAGGGACGCACTTGAAACATATGAAGTATAACTTAAACATGTAATGGTCATTTAATAAAGGTAAGAAAAGATACCAATCAGGTAAACAAGAAAATGAGTTTAAAATACAGATATCAAATACAGAAGGAAAGGGTTAATCTCAAACTTCATTCTAAAGTTAAGTTTCCTGACACCTATTCAAGTAATTTTCTGATCATGCTGTTGATATATAGTCTAGTCAACCAATCAAAAAAATCCACTAACTAAGCAATGGACTGAGGTAACAAAAATTTACAACCAGAAAGAGAGTTATGCTTTGTTTATTTCAGTACCAAAACCTCAAAAACAGCATCACAGGATAGGATAACATGGACTCACATAAGCCATAGAGGAAAAGACAACTAGAACACAATGGGAAATGAACTTTTCAATGTATCAAGATAATTAAGTTAAAACAGTAAGAGAAGAAAAGATTATTTGCATGAAAACTTGTGTGATTTCTAAATAATGAGAACATCCGTTGTTTATGGGGAAGGATGATATCTTATCTTAAACTCACTCCATTTATTATACCTTTTCCCCAATGTATCACTATCATGACATGAACCTTACTCATAAACCTTCTACTTGTTCAACACTAAACTAGATTATGAAGGGGAACGAAGGTTGAGACTCTCAAAGGCTTTAGGTTTGACAAGTAACACCATCACCAAACTGAACAAAGAAGAAAGTATGGATTCTTGAAGTTGAAAATAGATCCATGAATTGCCAACATGACCATCTACTCTTGGCCTGTAAGTAAATGCAGTCACTCAACTACATTATCTCGGTATCCTACAAACTACGTACGCAAACCCAATAATTCAGCAAAAATGTTAGTAACTAGAGAAGCCGTCCGCTGCTAGCTTTGATAGAGCAACAATTTAGATAATCGGAGGCAAGCAGAACTTTTTCCATAGAAAAACCTTTCAATATAACTCCCAGAAAGGAAAGTTGTACACCTCGATCATGGACCACCAAATCGTGTGTTCTCATCTTAAACATGTTTTAATTAACCATGAGAAGTAACGATAAGGCCATGAATTGTGTACATTGAATTCATTGTTTACTATAGTTTCGCAAACCCAAGTTCAATAAAATAGGGTTGCCCAATGTAGTATGTAACTCGGGATAGATGCCAACCCGATGATCCTATCATTATTTACACAGATGAAATGAGATGGCTAACATTGATCGGCAAAACGAAAAATAGGCTGTTAAAGGAATGCCTAAACTATATGAACAACATAGAGCCAGATGCATACGCAAGTAGCTGCTCTCAGTTTGAATTAGTAAAACAAGCATTCTACCAAATAACAAAAATAGAAGCTTACCCCCGAGAAACTAAGGAACTGCAGAAACGCAGATGATCGATTTATGCCCGGCTGAACTAGAAGGAATCATAATTTTAAATTATAAATCAAAGCAATAACAGGAACTTACACGACATGAGATATGACAGTCCTACGACGCATATGACCAGGAAGACAATCCGTTTCTTCGCTTCGTCGACAAGGTCCCTCACCGTAGCCCGATTCGGTGTGCTCATTTCCTATCCTATATAACTCCACGATAGAATATTATATCAAATCAATGCAAATACCCCTATTTTTGCTCTGCTCCCATCACTAAATGCCGTAGAAGGCAAATTGAACACTCCGGCGAACAAGATCGTGCAATGAGTAGCTATTTCAAAAGCAATTGGATTAGTTGTACCGAGACATTTGGAGGTCAGAGAGAGGGAAATTCAAGAATTAGAGGGAGCAATAGACTAATGAGTCGAAGAGATTCAACGCTAAAAAGCATTAGGTTTTGTTTCTGGGTTGGCAATAAGATTGCTTTTGCTCATAAGAATACGGAGGTTACGAGTACATCTGAGTTTCTTCTGTTAGTTTCTCATTGCACTTTGCCCTGTGTTCGGATTTGGAACGCAGAATTTTCAGTTCACCTGCAAAGTCCTGCTGCCGTTCTCATTTTTTTTTATTGGAAGGAAAGAAAGATGAGGAGTGACCAAAAAAAAAAAATCTTTTAATACTCATCTTTCCCGTTTCTTAAACTTTTAAATTTTAAGATTTTTTTAAATTAGAGAAAACTTATATTTCAATTTAATTAAATTGTCTATTACTATTTTTTTATACTTCATAACTATTTACTTAACCTAACATTCTCTCTTCTGAAATTAAATAATTTCGTAGTCTCTCCTAATAAATTTAATTAACCTTACTTCTATTGAATCAAACACATATAAGGGTTTAATTAAAAATGTAGGTCAAATTATTTTTTCTAAGTTAACTTTCGTAAATTTTTTTAACATGATTTGACATTTTAGACGATTTTAACTTGATCATTAAATATCTAATTGAAATATTTAATTATTTTTCAATATTAATTTCATAATATAATAAATAATAGATTATGACAAAAGTAAAATATTTTTATGTTAAGTATGTTTAAACATTTTTAGTATTAAATAGATACAGGAATAATTGATCATTTAAATTTTTTTACATGGTCAACCATCCTTACTCCATCCTTGTCATTTTTTTTTCAGACAATATATATATATATATATATATATATATGATGACTGGTTTTGAGGAAAGGAACTATATAATTACACACACACAATTTTATTTTATTTTTCCTTGTATACACATGACTTTATTATGTATTTCAATATTTATTTTAATCCGTGTATATATATATATATATATTATTTTATAGTAGATCTTAAGAGAGTGAGGCCTAATGTAACAAATTTATATTATATTTTAAACAATATAGATTTTAGTGTAATGACAAAAAAATTGGTTTTGGAAAATTGAGAGTATTTGGATAAATGTATTCAGAATAGCTTTTTTTATGGTAAAATGACAAAAAATGGTATTAGCTTTTATAATAATTACATATAAGAGTTGTGATACAATATAAATTATTTTCACACTAAAATTCATAATAAACAACAAGATGTGTATAAATTGCATTAAAAAAACTTAAAATTACAACATTAGTTCATATTATAAGATGATAAAAAAAAGGTCAACATATATTTATGTTAAAAATTGTTGTATAATATATTTTACATGATAAAATGTAATTTATCCGATTGTTAAATATAATTTAGTGTAATATTTGTGCACTGATTTTTTTTCTATGGAATACAAATTTGTATCTAATATATCATCTAACAATAAAATAGTGCACTACAAAACACCAAACATAATTATTTTAAGGTAAGGCAACAATTACAATAAACTAATTGTATATACTATAGTACATAAAAGTATGGAAATAACATACGACTACGTGTTTTGTATGTATTGAACGATTTGATATCTTATAGTATCACAAATATGAGCCATGTGAGATGAACTTGATATTGCCGAATGTATCAGTGGAGGCTGTGGATCGTTGTCGCCATCATCACCAAAACTACCCCTTTCGTCATGGAATTGGAAGTCAGGATCAGAAATGGTTTATCTTTTGGTGAAATTGTGTACAACCATCGCAGCGCACACAATTTTCACCTGTGTCAGAAAGTTGTAGCTACGCATCTTTTATAAAATCCTAAACTTATTCTTCCATATCCCAAATGTTCTTTCTATTGTGCACCTAAGACTTGAATTTAAGTAATTGAAAGTCTCATTGTCATTTTCAAGCCTAGATGATCTATGAAATCAAGGAGATGGTAACGCTCGCATTTATATGGACCAAGGTAACTAGTCACTGTTGGATAACCAGAATCCATTAAATAATATTTACCTGCACAAGATATGTGAGCACTACCAATACACATGGTTGCAGTTAACAAAAATATTATAGTTGTAGGAAATAGAATAATACCTTAAGGTGGATGGGGAAAATTCAAAGAAAGAGTGGTGATGGCGTGATCAAATATGTGCCCATCATGTGCAGTACCTTCTGATCCAACTATTACGAAAGTAAAGCACATATCCCAATCACAAATCGCCATCACATTCTGTGATGCAAATCATTTTCTTCCAATATATTTCACTTTATCTTTGGCTCTAACCTTGCATGGAATGTGGGTGCCATCAATTGCTCCAATAGCATCTTTAAAAAAAATGATAATATTGAGGATTATAAAGAATCTTTGTGTGAATGTTTTCAAATTTTGAATCTTACAATTTGATGTTAGACATTGCAGAGTTACAACATGCCTGTAAAACAGAATGCTATAAGTATCTATACTATTTGAACCCCAGTGGGACACAAGTCACTTAAATTTATTGGGTATAAAAAATCGTTGTTGTCTTTGTTAAAAAATAATAAATTTAAGGTCAATGATAAAATTAAAAATTTTAAACTACTTAACTACAAGAATTAAATTACAAATTTAATTAATAAGATCCAGGCTAAAATATTATACCTAGATAGAAGTCTTGGTATGTAAATTTCAGCATTGTCAACCCAAGCACGAACCACGCTAGATATTAAGAAAATTATTAAATGTGAAAATAAAGTAATTTTTGCCAGCAATAAAAAAAAGTAATTTAATGACATAATAGCAACAAACTGAATGATCAGTGTCAGGGTATTGTAAATTTATGACAAGTTTTTATTTTGGAGAGAATTTTAATCAGAGATCACAATGGTAATTTATTTAAAATTGCCCCTAAAATTTTCTAAAACATCACTTAAGGACTAAAGATCAATTTGAACTTAAATAAAATATTTAAATAGTATTTTTTTTGCCACCTCCAATGGGCAACATGCTGGTTATGTCGTCGCTACAGGCTTACCTCGGGCATGAGGCTCACCGGAAGTGTTAAAAAAAAAAGTTCTGGACAAGGGGAAGTGAGGGTTCGAGCCCCCTCCCCCAAAGAATATTAGGGTTGGGCTTCATCTTTTATATATATATGCACTCAAATATATCTATATTAAACTTAAGTCACTATACACTTACATTCTAATGAACAAGTGTATTACACATCACAAATATGTAAAAAGGCCCTGTGAATAAGTCTATTTTTTTATTAAAAAGATAAATTAATTTAAATAATAAAAAAGTAAATGTCTTACATCATATTTAGTTCATATATGTAGTACAATATATATATAATAAACTTAAGTCCCTACCCATTTACACAAATACACTGCACATCACAAACATATAAAAAAATCCCATGAACAAGTCAAATATTTTTATTAATAAGAGAAATTAATTTATTAAAGAATAAGATATTTGACTTGTTCATATGACTTTTTTACTTATTCATAATATGCAACACACCTGTTAATGGTAATGAAAAGTGGATAGAGATATAAGGTTATTATAAATATATATATTATATTACATATATTAATTAAATATGATGTTAGATATTTGCTATTATTATTATTATTATTATTTAAATTAATTTTTATTTTTAATAAAAAAGTCAACCTGTTCACATGACCCTTTTACATGTCTGTGATATATAACATACTTGTTCATCAAAATATAAATGGGTATGCACTTAAATTTAATATAGATATATTTAAGCGCGCTCTCGCACACACATATATAAAAGGAAGCTCAGCCATTCTTATTTTTTAGGGGAGGAGGGTTCAAACCCCCACTCTAGTGGACCCCATATCAAAGGTTAGCCTGTCGGAATATTTAATTAAAAAAATAATGATAATTTAATCATTTTACTATATAAAATTAATTTTAATTTGATATTTAATGCTTAAGTGATGTTTCATAAAGTTTTTGAGGCAATTTAACCAATTTCTGATTGAAATTCTCCTTTTATTTCAATCCTTTTAATATTTTGACAGCGGTCAAACAAATAATAAAATTTTAAGCTAGTCTTGGGTTTGCAACCCTTTGAAAACTGGACAAAGGGTTGCTTGGGCCCGTTCTTACCCAAAAGAGGAACAAAGAAAACAATTTTAAGAAAGAAAAAGTAAAAATATTTTTTCCAAAAGTCCAAGAACTAACAAATAAGTGGGGTAGGCAAAAAAATAATAATAATTGGGATAAAATTTTTTGGACTTAAATTGGCATTAAAATTATATATGTGAATTTTCTTTGATTGGATAATTAAATTAGGATCATACTTACGTTAAGTTTCTTACATTCGTTTTATTAAATTCTTCAATCACATGTGACTATGTGTCTTATTTATTGTATTTGAGTTTATAATTAAATAATAATAATTCAAACATAAGACACATGGTCACATATGATTGGAGAATATAATGAAATGGATCTAAAGAAATTGACCTAAATATTTTCCTTTAAATTAAGCTGAAATTCATATTTATGTGCTTCCTTTTAAATATTATTCTTGGCGGAAGATTCTTTCCCCTGGTAACAAATTTACCCAGTTATATATGTGAAATTTTCTCAAAAGAAAGCAATTAAGAAAAAGTTGGCCAAAACAAGCAATTAAGAAGTGTTTTCAAGAAAAATACACATTCTAATTTGAAATAAGACTAAGAGCATGCTTAGATTAGCATTTTCTCATTTTAAGCATATCACATCAGAAAAAAAAGTCATTTTTTGAATATCTCTATTTGACATGGGTTTAAAGAAAGAAGCAACTTATAAAAATGGCTTATAAAAAAAAATCACTTATCCTACATCAAATAACTCATTTTTTTTATCTAATGTAAACATAAGTCACTTTTTGTACTTTCAATAAATCACTTATCCTTCTTCCAATCCAAAGACAATAATTTTTAATAAATCACTTTTTTTAAAGCCATTTAAAAAATAAATCATTCTTTATAAATCAAATCCAAACGACCCTCACCCAGGATGATGAACTCATATTTTTCTTTAAAATAAATAAAAGTAATTGTTCATCTGCCAAGTTTGAATTAGGATTAAAATGATAGAAGTTACTGTGTTTTTATTAGAAAGGGATGTAATAGTTTTGAAGAATGTAAATATTTCTCTTATTATAATTAGGTAAAAGTATAACTTTAGTTATTTATTTATATGAAGTTTTAATTTGGTCCCATAATTTTAGAAAATGTCTTCTCAATCCTCTATCTCTAACGTTCATCAACAAAAAATATTGACATGGAAATTTTAATGTTGACAAAACATTAGCAATACTAACATATATGGAGTTTAATTTTTGAAAGGCTAAAATATGTGTTTGGTCTTTTATGTTTGCCATAAATATTATTTTAGTCTCTTAAATTTATAAAATATACTTTTATTTCTCCAATCTTAACCACATTAATCTCATGTAACGAAAAATATTAACTCATCAAAGTTGCATCACAAACTTACAAATTACAGTTATTTATTTATTTTTTTTGTTGACCTGAAACTTTAAAAAATCGGATATGCACGTTGCTAAATCCTAACCCCTCATATCTATATTCTGTTTTTGATTGGACATATGCATATTCTGATTAATTAAATAATAGAAAATAATTGTTGTGGGTCCACTGCGTCCATTACTATTAAATCCAGTCTACAAAGCAAGTTAGTATTAGACGGTGGCCCAACTATGAGAAAATAGCACTCACATCCCAAAAATAAGAGAGGGAGAAAATAATTGTCGTTATTGGTCCATATTGGTTATTGTTTGTGATCGAGAGGTTAACGGTGCTACTGATGTCATTGCTGCTGAAGCTAGGCATATTCTAGTGGATTTTCAAGTGGTTTTAACTCCATCTGTGTAGGCTCAGGAAATTATTCGTCATGAGCGTTTGATGGAAACTATTATAGATAGTAGTTGATTAGTTAGTGTAGTTTCTTTTTCTATCAAAAAAAGATATCTAATTTAGATCGTTTAGATTTTAACTTTTACTCTTTTTCAAAAAAATAATTTTAATAGTTACATAATCTAAAAAGCATAACTTGACATTTTCTTTGTAAAAAAGAGGGAAAATTCCAAAAAAAATACAAAAGAAATAGGGAAATTCCATATTAAAACAACGAAATGTGGAAATTACAAATCAGTCATTTTATACTTTTTGTGAAAATACGTAGTACCTAAATACTTTTATACTTTTGTTATTGTTAATTGAGATATTCATGTTGTAAATTAAGATACTGATGCTGATAAAATCCAATTTCGTAATTTTACCAAAAAAAAGTACAAAATAACTTATATGAAATTTTGGCATCTCATTGTTTTAATCTGAAATTTTTCTATTTCCTTTGTCTTTTTTTAAAATTTTCCCCCAAAAACCAGAAATGAAATTGCTATTAAGATTTACTACCATTTTTTGCAACTGTAGATCTATGTTTCGATTTCCTTATGTGTGCTTTTGATCTTGCATTCGATGTTAAGATATGCCAACAAAAGATATCCCAGAAATTTATTTGTCCCATAATCAAAATCTTAAAATAAATGAATCTTAGTGGCTTGGTCATTATTATGTTCGGTTATAATTCTTATTTCCTCTAATCTGGGGACAGTGGAGTCCTGCTGGTGCACAAGAAGTTTTTAGCTAAAGCAAGTTTTGGCTTGTTGCTCATTTCACTTCAAATGCCTAAGGACATGATATAAGGGCTCAAAAGGACGAAGAGAAAAACTTAACAGTTGTTGTCAAACAATCTAAAGTGTGATGGATTCAATCCTTAAAACCAAATCAAGTGTGCAAATCAATGATTAAGATTTAGGGATGTGGATGTTGCCAACATAGAAAGAACACTAAACAGTACAAATACAACATGCTAGAAGCATCTGATTGTGAGTTTAGAAGGGGCACCAAGGACATTAAGAACAGTCAGGTAATCTAAAATTGTGTAGTACTCACTTTCCTTACAAGTTATGTACAAAGAAAATGTGCAAAGTATTGATTAAGATTTAGAATCAAGGCTCTTCAATGCCAATGTTGCCAACGGGTACCAGACTTTCTACATAATTAGGAGTAATTGAATAACAACTGCCAAGTCCACAGCTACCAAAGCTCTCCAATTCAAGAGTATTAAGATTCAACAGATGTAGAGCAATCATATCATCATCATAATCTTCATCTGTGAACACATCATAAACTTCGCAAACGATTTCATCTGACCAAATGCAGCTTGGAACCATAGCTGAACAGGTGCGAATAGAATACATCTTACTCCAACCCCATCTCTCCCCAGATGCACCTGAACCCTCATCCATCACCCACAAATCAATCCCACAAGATTCATCATCCCTGACCATGAGGGCAAGTATAGCAACTTTGTTCTCATATACAGTAAGCTTATCACATAATCCCAAGTTTAATAAGGTAGGCAATGATATCCATGAAAACACTTCCATTACTAAGTCAAATGAAATTATCATCCAATCAAGACCTTCCCCCCATTCACTCGGCTTGCGTACAATCCAAAACATAGCTCCACCAACAGTGACAGGTGGATCACAACGAAACCGTACCCGCCCAAAGGTTCCAACGTTTATTTCCTTCCAAGACCCTGTGCTTAATGAATAAACTTGTACACGATTATCCTCATTATCAGAAAAATTAGTTGCACCAGATATCACTATCTTATAATCATTAACACTTGAAATGAACCCAAATCCTGCTCTGAAAGCACCATGATTATTATATATAGGTTGGGGAAGCTCCCTTACCTCTCTAGTCGCAGGATTCCACAATAAAAGTGAAGGAAGAGACAGAGCTTGATTGTAGATTTTAACACAGAGCAAGCCGTTACTGGAACCGACGATCCTAGTCCACAATAAGTTCAAAGGAGAGGGCAGAACTTCAAGGACTCTCGACTTGTAATCAAGCATCTGTAAGTCGACCCCCCGATGCCAAATAAGCAAAGGCTTCTGATTACTGGAGTGTTGGAGGTGGTCGGCGATGAAGTATGGGGTTTTTATGAGATTTTTCCACTCTTTGCAGACACATTGAAATCGGATTAGGGATTTCACAGGGAGACGCTTGAGAATGTTGGTCATGATTTCCTGAGGAACAAATGGGCGGTCGCTATCCATTGAAATCGGCTTGGCAGACGTCTGAGAAGACAGGGGTGGTGGAATCTATGAGACGGAAGAATCAAGGGACTGAAGAAAAAGGAGAGGGGAGATGGAAAGGGTTTTGAAATTTGGGTTTGAAGCGGTCAACTTAGTCCTTAGACGATGCCATCATAC
Organism: Acacia concinna; assembly: GCA_037177275.1. Taxonomy (NCBI): domain Eukaryota; kingdom Viridiplantae; phylum Streptophyta; class Magnoliopsida; order Fabales; family Fabaceae; genus Acacia; species Acacia concinna. The sequence continues at coordinate 7,196,354 of JBAGKO010000003.1, read as the reverse complement.
CCATAGGATGCCGTGTTTGAAATATAGATTGAAAAAAAGATTTTTGAAAAAAATAAAATTAAATAGAAGTAAGATTGGATAATCTAATTTATATTTGAAATAAAAATTATATAAATTATTTATAAATTATTTATGTAAAAGTAAAAAAAATTGATAAACAAAGAGAAACCATTACAGGCTGCCCATTATCTGAATCCATAACTCTAACTAGCTCTGAAGAAGCCGATAAAATCGAATGAAAACCTCGCAAACAAGCGAGTCCTTCCTTAGCAAGATAATCCGCAGCATAATTTGTCTCTTGACTTACATACCGAAGATCAACAATCCAATCCCAAGCTAGCATCTGTTTAACCTGAGTGACAAGAGCATAATATTCATGTTCCTCGTTAATATTTTGAGTGAGTAGCTTGACAGTCTCTATTGAGTCAAAATCTAGCATAATTTGTCTAAAACCCAAATCTCATGCCATCCTGAGTCCATGCCAACATCCCCACACTTCAGCAATTAATGCATCCCCATCAGACATATTACACATAAACCCCTAAATGAATACACCATTTGCATCCCGAAGGAGACAACCACATGCAGAAAGTCTGTGATATATGAGAAAAAGCTCCGTCAACATTCAGTTTTACCCCTTTGTTCTGGAGGACTCCAACAATGAGTAGTAGAAGAAGAATTATTAGCCAACAATCTTCCTTTTTGAAATTTCACCATGGTCTCTCGAATACTCATAACTATAGCTCTAATGCTAGCAATAGTTGTATGATTTGAAATCCTCCTATATTCAAATACAAATAAATTTCGCCGCTTCTAAAGCCACCAACAAGTAATAGTAAGTACAGATCGCCATTCATCACTGCTCTTATTACCTCTAAACAAAATATTCAAGCGAAACCACTCTTGGAAGTCTAGTTAGAAAAACGTACTTCTAGTTAGTGTAGGAACTAATTCCTTCCAAAGTTGTCTCGTATGTGAACAATTATGAAGTACATGCAACAAGGATTCCTCATATCCATTATACACAGGGCATGCCACAGAATCAATTATCCCTCTCCTACCTCTTTCCACATTTGTTAGGAGCCTTCCATGTGCAGTTAACCAAGTAAACATACTACAACGCTCTGGAACTTTGAGCTTCCAAATTTGAGCCCATATAGGATCATGATGTGTTGTGACATTCGCTAAAGAAGCGTACGGAGATTTAACACTAAAAAATCCATCCTTTGACCATCTCTATTTGACCTGCCCTACTTGTGAGACTTCAATTCCCTCCCTAAGAGTGTTCCAGTGCTTCTTAATGCCCGACCAGACATTAGATCCATGTATCTGGGGATCAATAGAAGGGAGTAAGTCTGAGCCATAACGATACTTATCTCAAACAACATGGACCCAGAAATCACTTCTACGTCTAACCAAATTCCAGCCCAATTTCATCATAAAAGATTTATTTTGTTTACTGGCAGCTCGTATACCAAGGCCACCATGCTTCTTCGGTTGACATACAGTATCACATGCAACAAGATGGACTATATGATGTTCATCTGAACTCCCCCATAAGAAATTCTTGTTACATTTATCAAGAGCCAAACATGTTTGTAGAGGTAAAGAGGAAGTTTGCATTCCATAGCTCGGGATGGCAGAT
>JBAGKO010000003.1:7181754-7194609 GCA_037177275.1 Acacia concinna | reverse complement strand
AATCCTGGGGAGTTGCCGACTTGTGGCGGAATAACTCTTTAGGACAGTGTTCTCAAACACGACTCGGATTATTTTTGTACTAATAATTTATTTTGTTCTATTGTCTGCTTAATTTTTGTAACAACTGTGAAGAAACAATGGCATCCTACGCTCAATTATTCAAACTCTACGCAATAATGCACTCTGTCACTCTGCTTGCACTCTGTCACTCTTGCTACGCATGCACCATAAAAGCCTGCCACCTGCATAAAAAAATAAAAATAAAAGATACATGAATGCATTGTCATCTCACACAGTGAACGACGTACATGTCGTTCACAGTGTGAACGACATGTGCCCCATGTCACCCAACCTCCCCCATTTTACATGCAAGCTGTGTTTATGTTCAGTGATTTGTGAAAATCGTTTTTACTAAGTGTGATTTAGAGTGTAGCATCTCCTTAAATATTTTTTTATATTATATTTTGTTAATTATTTGTACTGTTCATCCGACTTGGTTAAAAAAGTCAAAGGGTGTGGCAGGACTTTCATCTAAACTTTAAAGGTTACTTTGATAAATGGACTGTTTTAGGCTCGATTCAGTCTAAGGTTGGCCCTATAAGACCTAGTGCATTTTTTTTGGGCCAGGGATCTAGTGCATTTTTATTCTTAGAAATTATTGGTATTTTATAAATTTTATATAAATCGTCATTAGCAATAAAATTTTTAATTGGGAGGTTTTCGCAGATCAAGAGTCGTGGGCTCTATATATTTCTTATAAGCTGAAATTGATTTTATTTTGTTTCATCTTTTGGTCTATATATTGTATAATTTGACCTATCAAATCTCAAATGTAACACTAACTATTGTTATATGGAAAAAAAAAAAGAGTTGTGGCCGCTTCCAAATTCCGACGGTTTAAATCTAAAATCTACAATTTATTTTAATTTAAACAAGATCACCAACAAAGATAATATCTTAACCAAATTTTCTTATATAATTTTATTGTTTAAATATCATCGATCTGTTGAAAATTGTAAATATGTATGGTTGAATAGTAGTTGATATGCTTCATACTCGGATCTCACCAATAATAAGGACCACGAATTCACGAGTCTGCGATGCATGAGCAACGGGTCTGACTTTTTCCAATTTTTCCCATTATTATTCTGCTCAAGGACCCATCGTAGGAGGGTCAATTGGGAGGCTGTTTCCATTTTTTTTTTCTCTCTACACAATAACATTTAAGTCCACGTACATATATTTTTAAGTAACGCCTAATATTTTAAAATAATTTTTTGTGTACCACAAACGATAAAATGATTTTTAGCAACACCTGAAATATTTAAGCAGTAATATTTTATATCTTAAATTAAAGTTTAGCTCATCAAATATTTATCCTAAATTTGACGTGGTCATTGCTACTAGAAAAATAATTTATAAGCTTCATGTTGTAACTAGCTAGAAAAATAATTTAGGATCATCTTGCTCAAGAATGGGTGCTCGTGACAAAATTATTTTATATTACATGATACTATTGAAAAAATTGTTGGGTGAGTTAAATTTAATTTAAGATATAAAATGTTACTGAAAAAATATTTTAAATACAGCTTGTCAGATACTGGATGCTACTAAAATTTATTTTATAGTTAGTTTAAAATATAAAATGTTACTAAAAAATATTTTAAGTGCAGTTTGTCATATCTGAATACTATTAAAAATTATTTTATAGTTCATATTATACAAAAAATTATTTTAAAATATTAGATGTTACTTAAAAATATTTGTAAGTTTGGATGTTATTTTATTAAAAAAAAAAAAACAAGGAACAGCCGACACCCAAAACGGTGTTATTCTAAACAAGATCAGGAAGAATCCAGATCCGACATACATCACCTCCTCGAGTTATCGTGGCTACAGAAAGCAGCTGGGCAAATGGAAGGAAATAAAATCCAACAAACAAAAATGATGGCACACAAGGAGGAGGAGGAAGAAGATGGTGGACTGGTAGTTATATCTTACAGCCATAGTCAAAGAAACTCAACTGTCAACTCCCTGGAGATTTTTCATTTTTCACGTGACACCTTGTTTTTCTCACTGTATATTCTTGGAATTGATAAGAGATACAATAATTTATAGTAAGTCATCGTGGAGTATATATAGTACACCACGTGATGCCCAAAAAGCCAAAACCAAGCACTAAATAAGAAAATGAAGTGTGATTATATCACATGTACACAGAGAGGGTTGGGACTTGGGAAAGCATATATTTGAGTTTTCTTTTTCTAAGCCAACCTTACTACCTGACTTGAGAAGCACTATACTGCAATCCTCAATTGGAGCTATCAGTTTTTGAGTGTGCCAATGGGATTGAAGTAAGCCTATTGGATCAACACAGAGCTTTGGTTTGATCTCAAGTCCACCAAGAGACAGCTTTATCGTTTTCTTTTGTTTCTGGGGTTTTAAGGATCTGCAGAAACCAAAAGAAAAACAGAGAGGATATATATATTTAAGCACAGTACAAAATGGGTGTCAATACGTCAAACAGGTGGACTTCAAGGTTCATACCGATTCTGATCTTAGTCTCAAGCTCATCCATTTCAACTCATGAAACCCAAAACATGAAGATAGCAAGTTCAACAAGCAATGATCAGATGAACGAGGTCGAAGCTATGTTTCTGCAGAAAATATTCAACCTGATGAGACCCTCAGGTCAAGGTTAGGATACCAACACACATGGCTTGTAAGTATAGCTCAACGAGGATGTACATTTCGGATTTCCATTATTTCAAATGATTCAGTTTCGTGTGTGTGGAAGAAGAAGAAGAAAGGATTATGGATATATGACGAGTTTGTTGCAGAAAATGAAAATTGGATGGAGGATATATAGTGGTCGGAACCTTAATAGGGTTCCTTGGAGCAGCTTTTGGAACGGTGGGCGGAGTTGGTGGGGGAGGCATATTTGTGCCTATGCTTGAATTGATTATTGGATTTGATGCAAAATCAGCTATCGCTATGTCCAAATGTAAGATTATATTCAAGCTTTCATTTCATTTTATCTTAATGCTTCCCTACCTTTATTCATTACAAAACTTGGACCAAATCCACGCAAGTAGTTTTTTATTCTGTCTCCTGGGCGGAAGAAGACATTTGGGGGAAAAAAAAAAAAGAGGAAATAGGGAATTTTTATTTCAATACAACGAAATTTAGAAATTTTAAATCTATCTTTTATACTTTTTTTAATAAAATTATAAAAATACTATTAAGATTTTAACAACACGAGTATTTTAACTCTTATTATGAATTAAGATATTCGTGTTGTTAAAATCCAGTGGTATTTTTGTAATTTCACAAAAAATACAAAATGTCTGATTTAAAATTTTTAAATTTTATTGTACTGATATGGAATTTTCTTATTTCTCTTTTTTTTTTTTTGAAAATTCTTCCAAGATATTTTCCTTTTTCTATTTATAGTTCCCCCCCTTAGTATCTCATTTTCACTCTTACATTAAAAAAAAGTGATTCAACTTTAATATTGTGTAAATTTATTGTTATACTATTTTATAAATTAATTTTTTATTATGTATATCACAGTTATGAATTGTGTGCGGATCATATTTTTAATTTTTATCACTAAATTTATTTATTTATGTTTAAAATAATAATTTTATATTTTATATTAAAATACCGAATCATGCAATTTTGTAATCTAAAAGGGTGATTGGTGATTGTAAAAAAAATATTTTTTCCTTTAAAAAATAAGGCATTTTAATTTGGGGAAACTTCATATAAATTCATCTAAAATGCTGAAATCTAAGATCAGTCCACCTAAGTCAACAAACCCCAGATTAGTTCAAGGGGAGCAATTTAGGATATATGAATGTTGTACTTTTTTACTACATTACCCCTCAATTTTCTTTTTATTTTTTAAAAAAAGAAATTAGCAAAGTTGGCCAAGGTGGGATCTCACTTCACCATGCGACTTTGGGTTCCTAAACTATGATAAATAAACAAGCATTGATGGAGGTTATCGGTATATTATAGTGAGATAAAATTCAGAGGAGTTATACCCTTATATATATAGGGAAAATCCTTAAAACAAAAAAAAACCTTCAAAATTTTAAAATCTCAAATCAATAATACCCTGCTAAAAGGAGTTGTGTGTTTGTGTTTGTGTGTAATGTAGGCATGATAACAGGAGGAGCAGCAGCAACAGCTTTTTACAATCTAAAGCAAAGACATCCAACGAAGGATCTGCCTCTATGATAGCCTATGATTTGGCTCTTCTTTTTCAGCCTGTTTTGGTTCTTGGAATCAGTATTGGAGTCGCTTTGAATGTCGTTTTTGCTGATTGGATGATTACAGTTTCCTTAATTGTCATTTTCCTTTGCATGTATAACAACAACTCACCACATCACCTATCATATCTCTTTAATTTCTTACCTATATAATTAATTTACTTTATATTTATCGTGTTTTTATTATGTGTATATGATCTGGTTATATTCATTATTCAACAGTCATTTCAACTAAGGCTTTCTTAAAGGCTGTTGAGACTTGGAAAAAAGAAACCATTCTTAAGCAGGTTCTTCATCATCTCCCACCTGTTCGAGATGCTCTTTAATTAATTGAATTTTCTCATATATATTTAATTTGGAACTTCATTTTGATGCATTAATTATTATTATTCCTTATTATTATGATTTCAGGAGACTGCTGCTAGACAGGCGATACCATTGAATGTTGGTAGGTAATCAATTAAGCGGGAATGAGATGATCAGATAAATACTCATATATATGATTGGAAAAATTATATTGATCTACAAGTCAATTAACTTATTTTTCTTTTTATTGGGTTCTTAATTATAGTTTTACCTGATTTGACTTGTAATTATTAGTTAATAATGAGATGAATGAAGAGGGAGGATTATACGAGCCTCTACCATCAGGTCCAAACGATGAAAATCACACAGCAACGCCACAAGAACCAAAGAAAGAAAAGGTCAGAAAAGTTATATATATGTAGCTTTCTAACAATAGAGTACATCGTTTAATTGCTTCAACCATATTATATTATTGGGAAAATTAATCTTTTGCTACTTTTAGTTTTGATTAAATTGTAACTTAATCTATCTATATACTTTGACTTAGTGTAACTCAATCCCTGAATTTGAACTCACTGTAACTCGGTCCTTATAGTTTTGACCATTTTATAATTTAGTCCTTATGTTCTAAATTAAAAGTCATGGCTAAATTATAAAATGGTCAAAACTATAAAGATTAAGTTGCAGTGAGTCAAAGTTTAAAGACTGGATTATAACCAAATCAAAATTATAAGGATTGAACTGTAATTTAGTCAAAACTATAAAGACCCAAAGATCAATTTTCCCTATATTATATTGTTTTGTCCTTAATATAAGAGACATATTTACCTAATTTAATTATATTTAGGAAGTTAGTTAATATGCATATATTTTTAAAATACTTTAATAATCTTCCTCAATTCCTTCCTCCTCTCTCTCCTTCCAATATTATTGAGATAGCATCAATATGGGGTTATGGGTAAATTAAAAAAAATATCGACAAATATAAAAATTATGTTTAATATTTAAAACTATGATCAACTCTATAAATATATTTTATATCAAGGACGAGAGAAAAAGCATGATATAATCCGAATGAAGTAATTATTATTAATTAATTGTTTGAGTCAATGAAACTGACGTAGGCGACGTATATATGGTTTCATGCAGGTTTCTCTCATTGAGAACGTTCGATGGAAGGAACTAGGGCTTCTTTTCGCTGTTTGGATCATCATACTTGCCCTACAAATTGGAAAAGTACAGTTCATACCCAATCATATGAATATATATATATATATATATATAGTTTCCATGCATTTTTTTTTTTGGTTACATAACATGTGTTTTTGGAACAGAATTACACCGTGACATGTTCAGCGGCATACTGGGTATTGAATCTGCTACAGGTATATATTATATTAAAGTATTACTAGTATGATGATGATGATGATGAATGAAGGGGAGCTTTGGCATGCACGTGACACTCACGTGTGTTTACAATTGGATAACATATATATATATATATATACAGATACCAGTGGCAGTGGGAATGACATCATACCAAGGAGTGATGCTGTACAAAGGGAAGAGAGTGATAAGATCAAAGGAAGGAAGAGAGCCACGATGGAAAGTGCATCAAATAATCCTCCATTCAATGTGTGGTGTTGTTGCTGGTATGGTTGGTGGTTTGCTTGGTCTTGGTGGTGGCTTCATTCTTGGCCCTCTTTTCCTTAAGCTTGGCATCCCTTCTCAGGTATGGTATTATGCATATAATCCCTCTAGTCTTAATTATAAGAGCATGTCCGATCCGCTGCCACTGGTATCTGTATATACATATATATAACATTCCTTCTACTTCTAAACATAGTAGATGGACAGTTATTTTGTACGTAGACGTTAAAAAAATAAATCAAAAATGTAACATGAAAGTTATGGGTTCAAATTTTGGAAACAATATAATCCCTAGCTCTTCTTGCAGGATTAGATTGGATACGTCTCTATCCTTCCTGATAACGTATCTTCTTTTTCTTTTTTGGGAATTGGCAAGCATTTATTGAAGACAGGGATCAAACCATGTTGAGTGTCATAAATGAATATCCCCTCCGGTCCTAATTACAAGGACCTTTTAAATAATCTTAAAAAAGTTTTAAGAAAGCTAATTATATTATCTTAAGATATTAAAATTTATCGTTTTTCTTCAAATTATGTTGTATGACTTATGAACTAATATATAATGTAATAAAGCATAATATATGATATGATTAAGTAACGTAATTAGCTTTCTTAAGATTTTCTTAAGATTCTCCTAAAAACCCTTATAATTAAGACCGGAAGGAGTAACTTATATGCCATTATATCATCAAGGCGCTGACTCTTAGGAGCTTTATACACCGAGTCACCTTTACGAAATTAGTTAAGTTAATTAATTATTTGTCAAAAATGTGTATTATATTGGTAATCCAAAATATACCTTTTAATCTTTTGTTCTAAAAACCATCCACTGATGGAGTTCCTTAATAAGTGCACTTAGTATAGATAATATGGAAAATAAATTATGAATTTGAGAGCTGAAGTGACTTTTAAGCCTTACCATTTAGGGTAAAAAAACAAACAGTTCTCTGTTAGTTCTTACATTTAGGAGCCCAACAATATAATCCCCACCACCCCCAAAAAAAAAATTAAGCTAGAGTTTTTGCAAAATTATGGACTAAAAATATGACTATGCATGCAGGTGTCAAGTGCCATGTCGACATTTGCCATGACATTTTCTGCATCAATGTCTGTGATTGAGTATTATCTTCTAAAAACGTTTTCCTATTCCTTACCGTAAGTAGTGTGTGTATCGTACGTTACTAAGCAAATTATTTTCACTGCATAATACTCCCTTTGTTTATATTTATAAGACCCTTTAAAAATTTTTTAAAAAAGCTAATTACATTACTTTAAGATATTAAAATTTGTCATTTTTTTTTCAAATTATGTTATTTGATTTATAAACTACTATATAATGTAATAAAACACAACATATGATATTATTACGTAATGTAATTAACTTTTTTAAAATTTTTTTAGGATTCTCTAAAAGAGTCTTATAATATATTTTCAAGCACACATGTTAACTGAATTTTTTATTTTTTTCTTGGCAGCTCTTTATTTTGTGGGCATATCCATTATAGCTGCAGCTACAGGACAAAATCTGGTGAATAAGTTGATAGGCATAGTAGGAAGAGCTTCTTTGATTATTTTCATTTTGGCCTTCACGGTTTTTGTAAGTGCATTGTCACTAGGCAAGTTTCATTACTTAATAGTAGTAGCAGTAATTATTTCTCCCCATATAGTATATTACTATTTTAATACTATCATATAATTCATATTTCGTTTTCAATTATTTTTTTGAATATGATTACAGGTGGCGTGGGCATTGAAGAAATGGTAGAGGAGATTGAAAAGGAGTACATGGGTTTTGAAAATCTCTGCAACTCCACCGGCTAGAAATTTATTAAATGATCAATTGATCTGTCTTTTATTTCTCTCTCAAGATATTTAATAATTTCTTCTTTTGCTAGATTACGATTCTTGGGCCAAATTTGGTCCAGTGGCCCCTAGGAGGTGGGTCACAGGCTCAAACATGTGTATGTGCTTCTGAGATTGTGTGTTATATTAATAGCTGAGTGCTTTCGTTTGATCCTTATATATATATATATATATATATATATATATAGCCCAATTGCCCAATTTTATAAACTTTTAGGGAAAAATTGCCCCAAATCATACTTTTGGGATAAAATCACCCCTCAGGCAATATTTTCAGAACAAATTTAACATTTAACCCCATATAATACTCCTATAGTCTTTAATACTCTCTCCAATTCTAATTATAAGATCTCATGAACTTTTTTAAAGGAATTAATGATATTAGTTAAATTAATTAATTACTATAATATGGCCTAATCTTCCAAAATTGCCCTCAAGTCTTAATAACAACAAATAAATGATGGAGTATTAATATGTGTAGTTTGAAAAAAAATTAGTTAAATATAAAAGTTGAGAGACAATGTGGATATATGTTTTATATTTAGGATTAAAAAAAATTTTAAATTAGGTTTTATAATTAGAACAGAATGAAATATAAAACATATTTGCAGATTTGGTTTTGTTCTTAAATATATGACATAATTTTTATGTTTGTGAATCTTTTTCTAATATAATTTTATTGATACTTCTTCAATAATAATCAAAGATGACATATAATGAGAAAATTAAGGAATATGATTAGAATATTTTAAAAACCACGTGTTAATATTAACTAACTCAACTAGCTTAGTTAATCTAATTAAATTAAATAAATATACTTTTTATTAAAGATAGGAGGAATACGATTCTTGAGGATGGTGAAAGATGGCTTTGGAAAAATGGGCCTTGGACAAAATCATGTTCAATCATTACTGGGCTGTATGGGCCCTTTGGATGACTTATTATTTGTAAAACTTAAAATTACAAATTATTAAAATACTGTTAGCTCAAGGATCTTTAAAAAAGTATACAAACAATCAATATGGTTAAGTTTAGCCGAAGGGAAGTAAGATTTGAATTACTATTTAGAGAGGTGTCGGCATTTAATACTTCTGAAAAACAATACACTTTTTTTTTTCTTTTTCTTTTTCTTTTTTTCCCAGAAAAATAATGTACACAAACATATAGCATTAACGTGTTTTGCAGAGGCTGAAGCTACAACAACAACGTGTTGTGTTACACTTTTTAGGGGCAAAAATGGTCGATTCCATCTAGATTCCCTCTTTTCATTTTTTCCCAATATCTTTTTATAAGTTTGTTTGTTCAGTAAACGATGCTCTATGGCTAAATTATTAAAGGTGGGTCTCTCATGGTCTGCCATTATAAACTCTATAAACCAGACGTTAGAGATCATGAGGTAGCATTTAGTGTCATTAAATGACTTGTTCATAAGCAATCAAATCACATACAGCTCCTGCAATTTTATACTAATGGGTATTTCACAATTTACAAAAGCATTAAATTTACTGTTATTAGCACAAAAGGCTCACAAACTCACAAAAAGAGAGAACTCATGACTGGTAGGTGCAAGTGTTCTTCTTGAACTTAATGGGTTTGGATCTGGAAGAGCTGAGAACCAAAGGGCAAGTGATTTGCTTGTAGTGCTTTGTCCTCACAAGTTTGCCAACCACATTTCCTCTTGAACGTATCTCAAACTTAAGTGTGAGTGGAACATCAACCCCTGTCTGGGACGGTGTAATAGTTGATCCAGCCCCGTATAGTGGAACCTTGTTGCCTTTCAAGTTCACTGACACAACTCTCTTACTTCTTCTTGGCTGATAATATTTCTGTAGCTGCATCCATACACATGAACAATAGATATACATGCGTGTGTTATATTTGCTTGAATTGAATAGTCTTGATGAAATGTGACGGTGAAGAAGCAAGAAGCAAGTGTCAAGATTTATAGTGAAGAAAAGTAAAAGCCGATAACAAGAGGCCATAAAAAATTGTTCTTTTTGGGTAAAAGGTCAATCGCCTCCAAAACCTCTTAAACCATGTCAAACATCCCTTTTTTAAAAAAAAAATCCAACTAGCTTTTTGTTTGCCTGCATAGGCTTCCTAAAATCATCCAAAACAAGTAGTAAATCAGTAAAAATTATGTTATTCACCTGACCAGATGCCACTGTGATATCAGTGAAGAGGAGATTGATGGGAGAGGAAGAGACATGGATTCCAAAAAATGTGGCAGGGTTATACACATTCATGTGCAATGATCCATTTATTGTGAGCATCTTTGTTGGTACTCCTGTAAAGTCTGAACCCTCTCCCACATACAGATTATGTACTGTCAAGCTCTGCAAATATCACATTTCATCTTAATTTCACAAGGTTCCATAACCACAAATTTTAAGACTAACTAGTAACTACACTTCCCTTGTTTTCCCTTTCATCCTTCTCTTGCATACCTTTAATTTCTTCAAATAACCTTATCAACTTAGCACCTAAGACTTACTACTTAGTTCATAGACAGTAAATCATAACTATGAAAAAGCAGAAAATCCAAGGAAACCATAAATTCTGGCGGTAAGATTGAAGATGGTTTTTTGAATTGAGAACTGACCTTTACGGTAATCTGTGTCTTGAAAGGTCTGCTAGCACCCCAAATGATCAAGCAGAAGACAGTGAAGAGGACAATGAAGCAAAACAGAGCAATCAGAGCCTGGACTCGTCTGGTGAAAGCCAATTCTTTGAGCTCATCATATTCACCTTCTTCCATAATCACATTACACTCGGGCCAACCCTTGTCATTCCTCTTCCTGCTTCCTCCTTTTCTGCCTGAAGTTGACCTGAAAATCCCAGAAAATCTGCTTGCCGACGAGTTCCTTGAATGCCTCCCAAAAGAAGGGTGTGAAGGAGATTCATTGGGACTATTGGATATAGGAGTCGCTTGCATAGACGATGACTTGTCCCCATCGTGAGAATCCCTTGAAGGACTCTGAACATAGTACACAGGTGGCTTCGGAGACCTTGAAGGTGAAGAAGATACTAAGCTGGTAATATCCGATTCTGATTTCGCCGAAAGCATGATGATGGTGGTGGTGGTGGTGATAATGGGAATCTCAACTAAAAGTCTAAAACCCAGTTAGTTTACTACAATAATTCAAGGGAAAGAAGCTGACTTTGAGAATTACAAAGAAATTGAGTCATACCCAGAAAAACTTTCAATGGTTTTGAACTGAGATGAATATAACCCAGAAAGTGAAACACAGAAAGTTCAGTGGGTAGTCACTGTGTTAGTGTGCATGATGGGTGCATGGAATGAAGAAGGGGGAGTTTCTTTTCCAAGTAGGAATGCCCAATGAAGAAGATAACATGCTTTTGAAGAGTAAAGAAAGTAAGGAATGATGATTTGGGAGAGAGAGAAGTGACCAGAACCCCATGAACGGACAGAAACAGAGGAGGTTGGCTCGTGAAGTGTCGGCAGCTTATTTTAGTGTGTTTAATACTTTAATGCATGAAAAATTAGTTTTTTTTTAAATGAAAATTCTTCTTTCTTTTTATGCGTGGCATAAACTTCGAATAATGATTAAATTGTATCACAGATAAGAACTTGACAAACTACCTAATCAGACTGTGGGTCCATGAGTTTGTCCACGTCTATTTAATTTTACTTGCTTTCTCAACTTTAATTTTGGAGTGAGAAGCGTGGCCTTAAGTCGAGGTAGAGCCTATCTTAGGTTAATGCCTTTTTCTTTGGCTAAAACTTAATGCCAAAGATATGTAAATATTTTAAATTTTAATAATTGATGCATGATATTATCTCTTTAATTAAGAAATATGTTGAGAAAAAGATCAACTTAACTCATCATTAATATAGACAAACTTTTTAACAATTAACCAAATCATAACTGTAACAAATTACATAATGCATAAGTCCATTTAAAATGATGTTGCATATTATATCAAGTTAAAAGAATTAAGCATAATTTACGTTACAATGAGAAATTACACAGGGATTTAATGAAACATGACACAAGAATGAGAGGATGTGGGATATTTAATTTGTTATTAGTGTGTGTAAAAAATGAGATCAGCGTCATATAAATAAACTAACTTATCCTTTTGAACCTATGTTATTTAAATAATGAATCGATGGGCAAGTTAAGGTATTTTGTGGGTCAAAGGCATGTCCACTATAGATCCCACTTATGATATACTCCCTTCGGTCTTATTTATAAGACTCATTTGACTTTTTTAGAGAATCCTAAAAAAATCATAAAAAAACTAATTACATTACTTAATCATATCATATATCATATTGTATTACATTATATATTAGTTCATAAGTCAAACAACATAATTTGAAAAAAAAAACGATAAATTTTAATGTCTTAAAAATAATGTAATTAACTTTATTATAATTCTCTAAAAAAGTCAACTGGATCTTATAAATAGAAATGGAGGTAGTATTTCTCTCTTGTTCTGTATGTTTAATTGAACATGCATTCTTAAATGATTTTTTTTAGCCCGGATAACCTTATTTTCAAAACTAACAAAAAAAATTAATATATTGTAAAAAAAAAGTAATATATTGTAATAGAGTAAATTTTAGAATTTTTACTTTATTAAATTTTTTAAGCAATCTTTTTTCCAAAATATACAAATATTTTCCCACCTCACTTACTTTTATCAAATTTAATTTTTTTTTTAGCGTTGTTCTTTCTATTTCAATTTAATTTTCCATGTCAATTATGTAGACATCAAAATTTTATTATAA
>JBAGKO010000003.1:7167966-7181654 GCA_037177275.1 Acacia concinna | reverse complement strand
AATTCCATCTATAATATGTCCCTAAAATTAGAGACAGAAATTTCGTCGCTAATCCGTATCTGATTAGTGACAGAATTAGAGACGAAATTTCCATCACTAATATATTTAGTGACAGAAATTCTGTCTCTAATTTTGGGTTTTTTTGTAGTGCATATCTAGTAAAATTTGAAGAGTATAAATAGTAAGAAGATTATCAACCCAACAACATTTTAGCCTTTTGAAGATTAAACCCAGATCATCAAAAGATCAAATTCAACGCAAGATCAAAACAATCAAAATTATAGCAACATAAAAAACAGAGCAATGCCTAAATCGAATGATACTCCATTTTGATTACCCTCAACCATCTCCATGATGACCCACTAGCTAGAAAATTGTTTTCTTAAGTTTGCAAATTCTTCTACTCCATCGAGTTCAACCACTGCAAATTCATCTAACCACGTGTTTTAGAGTTTTGTAGAATGTCTTCAGCCATTATTTGTCCACATCACGAATCGATTTTTCACTTTGTCCTAGCGTGGAAGACAATGCACTGAGCTCAATCTCAGTAGCTTGGCTAGAAGCTTTTCACCCAAAATAGGTTGTTGAATCTAGCTACAAATTGCTCGTGCTTAGTGGAAATTAACTTGTCAAATCGGACGAAGCTCATTGGATCATCTATCAAAGCATCGTGCCATGCTCATTGTTGAACATCGATCTCTTTCCCTCTTCGATTTAGAGAAACCCAAAGGTTGACCTATCTTCCTCTTTAATCTCTGTTTTTGCTCTATCATAGATAGACTGTAAAGAGTAATGAGTTGCAGAGATTAGTGATTTTGAGGATGAGGAAGAAGAGAGGATGCATGGAGTGGAAGAGGAAGGTGGAGTAGGCTGCCTTCGAACTTTGGAGATGAAGACAATGAGGCCGATGGTAGAGGAAGAGAGAGGGAGGGAGTGATGTGGAAGATGAGGTGGATGGGTGATAAGGTGGATATGCTGAATGTAATATTACTATCAAACTAACGGTCAAAGTTAACACTGGGGTAGAATTGCACCACCTTTAATATTTCTAAGGCAACATTGCTATACAGAAAACTTTTGGGGGCAAACTTGCTCTTTTTTGAGAACTTCCAAGGCAAGAATAGACTTTAACCCTTTTCTTAATTTACCCATATGTGTACTCCCTTGAGAATAGCTAATGAGGAAAGAGAACGAAGAAGAAGTTAAGGAATTGAAGATGACTATACTATTTTAGAAAATACATGTTATATTAACTAACATAATGATAAGCTAAATTAGTAGCCTAATTTAGTTATAAATTCTAAATTAAACACTAACCTAGTTCAAATCCACCTACATGCTTTCAATCACTTCTTTTGTTTTGGTTTTTCTAATTTTCTTAGGTTCAATTTAGCAAGATTAATTAACTAGCAATTTAAATTCTATTCAGATAGCATTATGACAGCAAAATGATTCCCAAGTAGCTACTAGAAATTGGAGAAAAGGTAAACATTCACTTAATATGCAAAAAGAACAATTCTACTCTCGGTTCCTAGATTTAAAGAATTAACTACGTCTACTTTCCATGCAATATACCCATAGGTTATCATTGCTACCTCCTCTTAGTTGTTAGACAATTACAGTTCTCATATCCGACAGAATATCACTGCAATTCTTGTGTCAAATTGGCAAGAATAACTAGTTTAATCAAATTAGCCATTGGATTATCCTTCCATGCTTTCCAGCACCTATATCTAGGTCAATTTAGTCATGAAATACTCTAAGTGCATGCCAAATACTATTATATGATGAATTACAGTGGTAAATGTTTATAAGCGTCTCTGTTCTCAAAACTCATCAGAAAATACGTAGATCAATAGAAACAGATGAAAACGTAGATATCCTACATCACAATACATTCCAGGAGCTTCAATCTATGTTACACTGCATGGAAAACACAAGGATCAGCCGAAGACCATCAGAAACACGGAAGAAAGAGGTCGCAGGAGCTTCGCTGGATTTTGCATTTGGCTCAACGTGATCTCCATCCTCAGGCTCTCCCTCACGCTCAAAGGACTTCCAAACCCTTCCTCTCTCACTCTCGGAATGATCTGGAAGGAAGAAGTGGAACAAAATGCTTCAATCACGCTGGAAATGGGACTTTTGTATCACAGGTTGACGAAGCTCTAGTGGGTCACCATTAGGTCAAGTGGGTTCCAGCTGGTGCTAAGGAAGATGACCGTTAGGTCATCCAAGGCTCCAGATTCAAAGGCACGTTGGAGATTAAAGGCTACGATGTGAACGCGTGGCGCCATCCGTTTTAATACCTGAGGTACTGAATCAATGTTCATGATCAAGACAAGGTGATTATTACAAACAGCGCAGATCATCCTGAGTAAAGTGAAACAGTGTGCTTCAATTGAGGGCTTAGATCAACTCGCGGGAAAGCTTGATCAACAGTTTTGATTTTCCCCGCGTTTGACCTTACTTTCTAACTTGTTTATTTGCATTTTGACCTCAAAAATATTACATGATCACCTCGTCTCATCTTTTCCTTAGCTTTTTAGCTTGAACTTCTTTATCCTTTTATCCAGATCCCTTTTTGAGTTACAAAAGTACCCCTGGCTACTTTTAAGCTTTCCATTGAGTACTTTAAATACCTTCAAACCTCCACCAAAATTCCACCAAACTATGACAGATGAGAAGTTCCAACATCTGATCTTCTCAAATCAAACTCATTCAGAGTCTAGATGGACCTTACCGCCAGTAGGCTTTGTTCGAATAGATGTTGATGGATCAATGAGCTCATCTAGAGTGATGAAAGGGGGAGGCCTAATCCGAGATTCTCATGGGAATTGGCGGCATGGATTCCAACAGACATTTGGATATGGTACTCCCACTATGGCAGAGATAAGTGCAATTAGAGCAGGACTGAAACTTTGTAAGGATTTGAGGTTACAAAAAGTTAAATTGTATACGGACTCCTTTGAGGCTATTACTCTATTGCTATCTGGATGTAGTCTGGACCATCCTGGTATTGATATTATAGTCGACACTAGAATGTTAATATCTTCCTTTGAAGAGCTGGAAATTAAACATGCGTGCAGAGAGACAATATTGTGTGCGGACTTTCTTGCTAGGACTGCGCATGAAGATGATAGAGCGCTGGTCATATTACAGGAACCTCCTGAAGAATGCATGGAATGGTTGCAAAAGGATTTTTTTGTATGTACCCAGGGAGATTGTACCCAGGGTTACAATGCTGTCATAGGATAGGATAGTTTCAAGCTGTAGCTTGCCTTGTTTATTCAAAAAAAAATATAAGACTACTTTTTTTTAAGAGACTAAGGCCTGTTTGGTATGAGGGATTTGGAGGAAAGGGAGGGGATAAAAAATTTTTATAAGTTGAATTTTAAAAAGAGCCAAAGTGTAAAAATACACATGAGTTTTAAGAAGAGGGGCAAAAATCACAATAGCATTAGTTTGACTAAAAATAATGATGTGGATGATGACTATGTTAATTTTAATCCAAACCGGCAGTTGGAAAAAAAAAAATCCAAATGTACCCACTTAATCTTCCTCCTATTGCTTTATCTACATTGATCAAATTTACCATCATCTCCCATTGCCTTCTCACAGATGCATCAAAATAAACTTGAGGCCATCTAGAAAGAATCCCAGCCTCTTCATCTTCATCTCCAGTCATCACTATCAACATGAAGAAAGTAGACATTTAAATCAGTCTCAGATCAAAATAACCGTTAAGCATTTATAACTGAAATTGTTGATCAATCTGTTTAGACTATAAGAGATCTAACGTCCAATGAAGACAATCAAACCAACATTTCTAAAATTACAAGAGATTGGAAAAGGGAACACACCGAATCTCGATGACAGAGAACGCCAAGAGTAACACATGGCAGAACATGGAACCATACACCTCCGTAAATGAACTTGAAATACCTTGATAGAACCACCCTAGCTCTAACAATTTCTCTTTCTTCTAGCGTAAGAACATTAAACTAGAGAACTTAGCATCTTGTTTGGGGATTTAAGGGAGAGAGACATAGAGACTGAGTTTTTTGTCAAGACTAGACCAGGGGTTGATACCTTCATGTTTGAAATTGATTGGCGGAGGTGGCAAGGAAGAAGAGGCCGACGTTGGTGCTGTTGAGGATCTAGAAGGAGAGAGCTTGAGAGCAACGAGGGGGGACACACAATAAATGACGGCAACTTTGCAAGCTGAAGGAAGGAGTCCACCGCCATTGTCAGGTTGAGGGAGGAAGGAGACAAAGTGTGGCAGGAAAAAAAAAGCGAGATCAGGGAGGAGGGACATCGTTTCAACTTGTGGCGTGGCAGCTATGGGGAAGTAGGAGTTAATGGTGAATTTTCAGAAGCTAATTGGGTTAGGAGTTTTTTATTATTTAAATAATAAATTAATATTAATAGGGAGTACAAGTGGATTTTTTTTTTCTTTTCTCCCTCAACTGCTAGTTTGGATTAAAATTAAGCCAATCATCATCACATCAGTAATTTTAGTCAAACTAACAGTCCAACTAATGGAACTTGATTTTTGCCTCTCTTTTCAAAACTCATGTGTATTTTTATATCTTAAAAAAATATTTGATGTTAAACGCTTATAGGATAAAAACTCATATAGATTTGTACACTTTAACCTTTTAAAAAAATTAGAAAAATGGAGTTAAAAATTTTTAATTATTTTTTCATACTTTTATATATTACATTTTCACTTTATTAACATTTTATAACCGTACTTCTTCAATTTCTTTAAATATAAAATTTTTATTCCCCTCCCCTCATACCAAACAACCCCTAAAAAAACTAAATAAATTATAAAATATGATCCGAGTCATATAATATCATCCTTCTCATAAAAAGGATGAAACTGAGGAGACTGTGATAGCGTACATCCATACTGTGACTGAACTTCAATTAGATAATTATAACAGAGATGAGATTTGAGGATAAATCATAAATGAAGGATCAACGGCAAATTTGTAGGAAAAAACATAATTTAAATAATTTAAATCAGAACTGCCCCATGGACAAACGTTTGGGTTAAATAGAATTAGAAAAATAGTGACAGTGAACCCGACTGGATCAAAATCTTTCACCAGCCACTTCTGTTTTTAACGCGATGAGAAAAAGTGTTGCATCCTTATGGAGACAGTTCATGTGAAGGAATCAATACCCCAATAATTACTCTTCTCTTAAATCATGGCTCCACCATGGGCATGGCTACAAAACAAACAACTATTCATAGAGTTGTTTTTAAAAAGTAACATTAAATTGCTGGTCACCCTAGATTGCTCCAGCTTCTAATTAAAAATATAAAATTGTTGCAAGTTGGTGAAGCATCAATAACCACAGTTACTTCCGGATGAGAAACCAGATTCACCACTCAATTGCTCATACAGAGAGAACTCCTGCAGAATACATATCAATCGAGTGCGAAGTCAAAATACCATAATGTAAATATGCTGCTAAAAAAAATAAAAATAAAAATACAGTTTTCTAAATACTACCTCTGATCTTAACGATCTTCACTTTTTTTTTTTTTTGAAGTTAAGGAAATAGAATAAATTACTTGATTATATCATATGATGTATTTTATTATATTATATATTAATTCATAAGTCAAATAAAAATAGTTTGATGAAAAATAATAAATTTTAATGCTTTAAAATAATGTAATTAATTCTTTTAAAATTCTCTAAAAAAATCAATTAGGTCTAATATTTAGGATGAAAGGAGTATCAGCTATCAAATTCTTTAATACTACAGTGCCATGTTGTGAAAAATATCAACTCATCGTAATGATGCTAGTCAGACTTTAAGTTTCGTCTGCATCCATGTTCTATTAAAGTTTTTGAAATTTTAATGGCGATATATGCCAATCTCCAGAAATACTAGCCTGAACTTATTTTCAGGCTGATGAAATGTTGGAAAGGGAACACCTAACAAGTTTTAAGAAGTCATGGTCACATACCTCTATCAATTTACTGGACTCAAAAGTGGCTTGTTGAGGAAATGTGCCTCTAAGTTTTGGATCACAAGGTCTGCCATTGCCTTGCTAGTTTCAATGGTGTCAGACCCCACATGAGGCAAGAGCACAACATTTTCAAGGCCAAATAACTGTTCAGGCACCTCTGGTTCATCTTCAAACACATCGAGCCCTGCCCCAGCTAGTCTTCCTTCAATTAGTGCACGAACAAGCTCAGGTTCATCGATGTGTTTCCCTCGCCCGATGTTGATGAGTATGCCTTTTGGTCCCAATGCATCAATAACTTCACGATTAACAATGTGATAGGTCTCTTTGGTAAGAGCACAAGAAACAATAAGGATTTCAGAATTGGCTGCCAAGTCTAAGATATTGGAGTAGTACTTATATCCAGCGTCTGGTTTTTCAGTTCTTGAATGGTAACTAACTAGACACCCAAAAGCCATAGCTCTCTTTGCTATTGCTGAACCAATCCTTCCCAAACCAATAATTCCAACTGCTTTGCCGCTGAACTGAAATGCACAATATTATTCAATACAGAAATCTAGAAGATTATGTTGAAAAGCCAGAAAATCCCCATTTTCCCTCGTTACAAGAGAATTTAGATTAGAAGCACTAATGTTAAGATTTAGGTCAGGCAAACTTCACAAATAGTTCAGGCAGTCAGGAGCATTCATGACAGTGAGTTTTCTATTTTTCAATTGTTATGTCAATATTCTCTTGATGTCTAGGTATCCCTAACAAAATATAGTATAATAACACCAAAAGATAATCTTTGAATGAGTGAATTTGAACAGAAAAGTTTTCAATCCATCATGAACCTATAATCTCAGGAAGGTTTCTTACACAAAACCAATGAATTAAACCACAATTTCAAGAGGCAAATGAATTTCCATGGCCATTGCAGTAACCTCACACGATAAGAGGGATATGGGCAAACCTTTACACCAAGTTCGAAACCTGATTTTTTCCACAAGCCATTCTTCACAAATCGATCACCCTCACAAATCCGCCGCAACACCGTCAAAGCCAACCCAATGGCAAGATCGGCAACGTCGTCCGTCAACACATCGGGAGTGTTGGTAACCCTAATCCCTCTTTCTTTGCATTTTGCCAAGTCAATCTTGTCCAAACCCACACTGAACGTAGAGACAATCTCCAAATTGGGTAGCGAGTCTATCATCTGGGCGTCCGCACCGATAGTAGTATCTCCCACCACTGCACGAATTGAACGTGAGTTTGATTGTGCGAAAGCAGAGAATGAGGGGCAATTCCACAGTTTGAAGAGCTTGAAGCGCCTTTCGAGTTCTTGTTCGAGGTAACTCAGCATTGGAGTGGTCATAAGGACCCCAATGGATTCCATTGGGGGGCCGCAGAGAACAGTACTGAGTGAGTGATGACGGATGGACCACAAATCCGCCATGAGTGGGCAATTTTATTAAAATACTCCGTACAGTAATTTTATTCTCCAAAATACTACAAAGTAAAAAATATTTATCTACATACTGCATTTAAAATCGCCAATGGGAAGGGCGGGTTTAAAATTGTGAAGAACTCGCCCTTCACATCTGCCTCTGACAGAGAGAGGAAATGGGGAACTCGCCCTTCAAAAGGGCGAGTTCCCTATTTTCTCTCTCACCCATTTTTTTTATTTTTTTTTGGTGAGAGAAGGGCATTAATCTCTCTCGCCCCCTTTTCTATTTTTTTTATTTTTTTTGTTTAGGTTAAAATTACAGCTAAATACCCTATTTCTTTTACTTCATTTTTCATTCTCTTTTTGGATTTAAACAGAGTTGCAATTAATTCCCCGCCACTTCAATATTTACTTATTTCATCCACTCTTTATTTTATAAATCTAAGTTAACAGGAACAGATTTAATCTCCTTAATAAAAAGAATTTGGGAGAACATCGTAAAAAGAAAATATTTTATCTTAGCAACTGAATCACTTTGCTAGGATAAAATATTGAATCATGTGATTCAATATTTTATAAAATAAAGGGTGGATGAAATAAGTAAATATTGAAGTGGTGGGGAATTAATTGTAACTCTGTTTAGATCCAAAAAGAGAATGAAAAATGAAGTAAAAGAAGCAGGGTATTCAGTTGTAATTTTAACCTAAACAAAAAAAATTAAAAAAAAATAGAAAAGGGGGTGAGAGAGATAAAGGGGAACTCGCCCTTTAGGAGGGCAAGTTCCCCTTCTCTCACCAAAAAAAAAAAAAAAAGGTGAGAGAAAATGGGGAACTCGCCCTTTTAAAGTTACTAATGATAAAGCCATATAGCTGATAAACCGGATAAAATAATATGAGGATATGAATTAACAGATCTATTAAGTTGACTGTTAAGTGTAATATATGACTGTTAAGTGAGGTTTGTTAACTAATTAACGTTATTTATTTGATGCAATTTATATCCCCATCATATTCTTTTATCCTATCCATCAGTCATATAGCCGCATCATTGGTCAACAAACTTATTTAACAGTCAACTTAATAGATCTATTAGTGAGGATATGAATTGCCTCAAATAAATAATGTTCGGACTAAAATTGGGCAAATAAATGTTCGGACTAAAATTACTCCTCCATAAAAACGTTAAAAGGTAAATTGCAATTTAACCCATATTAAATTTAATAACTTTCAAACTGTACATTTATTTAACATATATTATTTCACGTGAAAACAAAATCAATACAACAATAAATGAAGAGTAAATTTGTACATTCATGCAAAAAATTTCTCTTTTTTTTTATAAATATAACCAAAATTGTATTTTCTCTCTCCCCTATATATTGGACCTAAGGCATATATATTATTTTAAATTTTTCACATGAATATACACTTTTACTTTTATTAATTATTGTGTAGAGTAAAGATTTTAAAGCAAATTTAATAATGTTTTAAGTTTTTTTTTGTTTCTAATGAGACATGTTGAAAATTGTTTATAAAAATATACAGAGTAGTAAGTCACTTACAAGTGTCAACTCTCCTAAGTAGCACTAAAGAAGAATATTTAGCTCATTAAATTGTTTAAAATTGAAAATATTTGTTAATTTTATCCATTTAATATGACGTTTTGAAAGAGAAAGAAACCACAAATAAGCATTAACTACATAATAAAATGGGTAAAAGAGCAACTTTGTTCTGAAAGTATTTACTTTAGGGCAAATTTGCTCTGAAAGTTTCAATTGAGGCAAATTTGCCTTGGAAGTTTCAGAAATGAGGCAATTATACCCCTGCCGTTAGTTGACCGTCAATTAACCAAATATGTTGAGCTAACAATTCATAGATCATCCATTGTATTTTTATTAAAGTGAAAATTTGTATTAGAAATTTTAAATCCAACTTTTAAAAAAGATAAATTAAATTACCAAGAGACTTCTGAGACAAATTTTCACCTTACAAAAATAAACTAGATGACATATGAACTGTCTATCATATTTAATCAACTAACGATCAAAATTAATGGATTTAAAACTTCAGAAAAAATTGTCACTTTAACAAAAATAAAGTGGATGACCTTTAGATTGTTAGCTCAACATTTTTTATCAACTAACGGTCAACTAAAGGTAAGGGCAAAATTGCCCCACTTTTGAAACTTCCAGGACAAAATTGCCCCAGTTGAAACTTCTATGGCAAATTTGCTCCAAAGTGAATACTTCTAAAGCAAATTTTCCCTTTTACCCTAATAAAATTAACAAATAAGCATTAATTACTATTTAAGTTACTCATATTGAGTAAAGAATTCTTTTAGGATGTAATTTATGCTTTGAATCCTTTGGCTTCTAGAAGGTCTTTATAGTTCTAAATAGCACTTTGATTCTTTGTAGAATAACTTTTTTTTGTCTTAAATATATTGCTTGTTTAGAATAACTTATTTGTAGATAATAAGATCTTATTTGTGGGATACGAAGTAAGTATGTGAGAGGGTTATTTCTCGTACTTTGTGCATAAGATCTTATTTGGCTGAAATAAATTATAACAAACAATAATATTATTATGGGTTAAGGTGTAAAAATGCACATGTGATTATTCTTCAGGAGTGTCCAATAGCAAGTGCTTTTTTTTGTGTGCAAAAGTAGACATCTGGTTATAAAATATGAGCAAAGATAGACATGTGGTTATAAAATAAGAGGAAAAGTCGCATTTGTCGTTCAAGTCAAAATGTTGACAAATAAATTTTTTAATAATATTGATGACCTAAATGATGACTTGGCTTTAATTTATGATTTTGAAAGCCATGAATCCCCAAATTAGCATTGGATAGGTTGGGTGGAATATCCAAAAATGCTTTGAGCTGAAAGTTTAGAAAGAGGAAGCAAAATTAGGGGTGGTTAGTGGAATGGCAAGAAAGAAAAAAGGCGATTTGAGTATTCCTGGCCTCTACAATTATAAATCAAAGTTAAGTCACCATCAAAGACAGATTGAGACTTCAAAATACTTTCAAGGCAGATTTGTATCTTGACCCTTTTATTTATTTATTTATTGGGCTTAGAAGACATTTATAAATTACTGAAAGCACAATTTTTGTCTACATTGTAGTTTCAAGGGTTTGAAATACATACTACAATAAATCAGAGTTATAAAGAAGAGTTCGTTAAATATGCAAATTTAGATAAAATTAATGAGTTTGACTTCGGTAGGAATTGAAGTACAATCCATGAACGGAAGTAATTCAAGGCCAATCAAAAGCAAAACCAACTAAGACTTTGTTTGGTATTCTGGAAAGGGAGGGGAAATTATTTTTTTTTAAGTTGTATTTTTTAAAAAAAATGAAAAAGTGAAGGGGTTATAAAAGTTTAATAAAAAGAAGATATAAGATAAAACTGTATGTAAAGTTAATTAAAAAAATTTAACTCTACTTATCTAATCTTGTTAAATTCAATTGATAAAAATTTTCAGACGAACTCTAGAGCTTATTTGGTATAAGGAATTTGGAGGGGAGAGGAAGGAAAGGAAAATTTTTATAAGTTAAATTTTAAAAAATTAAAGAAGTGAGGTTAAAAATTTTAAATTATTTTTTCATATTTTTTTAGGTTTCATTTTCTCTTTATTAAAATTTTAAAAATTAAAGAAGACTTTGACTGAACTTAAAAAACCAAAAATATACTTTGACCTATAAAAAATTATCTTCTCTTATTTTGCCAGCAAAAGATTATCTTTAATTTCTAGTTTAGGAAAATTCAAAGATATGGATGCGAGTAGCGGTGACCAAATCAAATCGGTTTTCAGTTGAAGGTTCAATTATCATTTTTGGAGAATTTCAGTTTCATTTTTCAATTCGATTATTAAAAAAAATTCAGTTAAAATCGGAATATATATAATATCTATATTTAATAGATATTTATTTGATAATTTCATTTTTTAGAATTACATGGGTTTAAATTTTGAATTGTATTAGATAAAACCTATATATCTTTTAAATCTATTTTATTTATTTTATACATTTTTTCCCAAAATCTAATCTTGAGGGTAAAAACTAAAAAGTAATACTTCTACAAAATGTATTCATATATATTTTATTTTATAAATAAAAAATCGATTGAACCGGAATAATTTGATTAATTCGGTTTCAGGTTCCATTTTCAGAATTAGCTTTATTCATTTTTCATCAAGAACCTGAATACTCACCGCTAGATGCGAGTGAGTTATTTTTTTGACGATGCTAGTTATTTTTCTTACTTTAATTGATTGTTTTGCATATAAGATATAAAGGGGTGAGAAAATTTTTGCGACACTAGTATTTAAAATAATAAATTAAAGTGGGACTATAAATAGGATTGACTATTGTTATCTATTTTTATCGATTTCTTCCCCTCCGAGCCTCGACTACATCTTAACTTTTATATTAAAATTGAACGGTTTCAGATTTAATGTTTTATAAAATTATTAATAAAATAAAAATATTAAAAAAGAAATAAATAAATTCAAAACTTGTAACATTTAATTATAATAATATAAAAATACAATGAAAATAATTTTAAGAAATTATAGAATATTCAATATGAATCCCTTAAATTGAGGAGTAGAGAGGAAGAGCAGGGAAAGAGAACGATGGCTATTGATGCCAATTTAAGTAATGAAAATATATAAGATGAATGAATATAAAAAGTATTCCCTTCTATCCTTTTTATAAAAGACTTTCTCATTGCAGAAAACCAACTAGTTGTTGAGATTAATTAAAAATAATGATTGTGTCAAAAATGTTTTATTTTTTTTAAAATATGCCCCTGTTTATGAAAAAGAATAGGAAAGAGGATGAATATAAAATACATGAGAGAATGTGTGATAAATGATTATATAAAAGAAAATGAGTGGTAAGTTGGAGATAATTATAATAAAGGTATTTATTTAATAGGAGTAGAAAAGAAAAATGTATTTTAAATTTTGAGATAAAAAAAGAAAAAAATTTATATTAAGGACCAAGTATAGAAGAGAAAAAGTTGCTTATAAAAAGGACTATAAGGGAGTAATAAGAATTTCAACCCCACTTCTCTAATTTTATTTAAGTAAAAATAAAAATTAAAAAAGCATTTCATCCACTCCTCTCCCCCTCCAAATCCTTCGTACCAAACATCCCTCCATTCTCTACTGCTGCACCAAATGGGCCATCAGTTATAGACCAACACACATACAAAAACCATCCTAACTCAACAGGAACTATGCTACTACTTTTCCAACAGAAACAGAAAAACCACTTCCTTTGGGTAGAAAGAATTTTGTGTGTTGGAGTCAGTGAGAGGGAAGCTTCCCACTGGCATCCAAGTAAATCAACAAAAGTATAGTGGGAATGACTCTTGTCACTATCTGCTTATAAACAACTCTTCTCAGCATGTTAGGACAGAAAATGGTAGTATCCATCACTGAATGATCATGCTCCAAGGATCTATGTACACCATAATTTCTTCTTTGTTTTGTTCTTTAATACATAGGATTCTCTTAACAAACAAATTCGTTATGGTAATACCAAGAAATGAGAGAGGAGATAAAGAGAGAAGAAACAGAGGATTGGAGAAGAACAGAGGCAGAGGAACAGAGAGAGAGAATATGAGAGAACACGAATATGCATAATCATTCTATGTCACAAGTCTGATCACAATAGGGAATAGACTCCTATTTATAGGCTTTATCCACGCCTTTCCTAACTATTTCTTCTTATCCCCTTATTCTAAGGGCTAACTCTAATCAACTGTTGCTAACCGACTTCTAAGTCTTTATTACATTTACATATCATAAAACCCCAACCAAGATATTGAGAGCTTCTGATAGCCTATGCATATCAACTTCAAATTTTACTAAAGATGGCTTACAAATTGTTTGTATTCCAAAAACAGGGTCTACCATGAACCATTGGGAAAAAAAAGCCTGATCTACTTGGTGAATATGAGATGGGAGAAAGAAGTAAAGGAAGTAAAATTATAATGCATTCAATTCATGCATTAATGCATCCTCTTTACATTGTACAGCTATATGCAAGCAATATTATCAAAGTAACTCCTCTATGTACAGCTATCTCTAGGACACTCTTTGGCGTCCAAAAGGAATTATTTAGAAGTGGATCTTTAAAAACCAGCATAGTAAAGGAACATAAGTCACAAGTATTGTTATGATTATTGATAGAAAGATTAGAAGAGAGTAGAAGGAGAAGAAGAACAGAGAGATAGAGACAGAGGAAATCAATCGGTAA
>JBAGKO010000003.1:7127974-7148832 GCA_037177275.1 Acacia concinna | reverse complement strand
TTGTTAATTTCCCCTGCGAAGTTGTTAATTTTTCACTTTTACTTTGGGACTTTTAGGTAAGAGATAAAATTAGGATGGGACTTCTTAGTAATGTTGAAATGGAGTTGTTAAAACCTGCTACTAAAGTTGTTAATTTCTCATGCGAAGTTGTTAATTTTTTACTTTTTTTTTGGGACTTTTGGGTAAGGGGTTAAAATTGGTGGGACTTTTTAATAATTATGTTTTTTTCTTGGGACCTAGGTGCCATTTTCCCTAAAAATTAACAATGATCATATTGTGCAGGTTTTTGTTTAATGAAAGAAAAAAGAAAAAAGACTCCGGACATAATTGCATGAATTAATTAATTTAAAGGAATGGAGTCAAAAGAGGCTTGCCCATAAAGTAAGCATCCAAGTTTGCGATAACAATGTCAGCCATGGCAATGCGGGTTTCTACAGTGGCACTTCCGATATGCGGCGCAAGAACCACATTTTGCAACCCAAACAACTGTTGAGGCACATTTGGCTCATCTTGGAACACATCTAGTGCAGCCCCACCCAATCGACCTTCAAGCAATGCAGATACCAGCTCTGCTTCATCCACATGTTTCCCTCTTCCAACGTTTATCAAAACACCCTTGGCACCAAGTGCATTCATCACTTCACCGTTTATAATGTGTTCCGTTTCCTTCGTAAGCGAGCACGCCACGACGAGGATGTCACAATTGGATGCTAACTCCACAACACTTGGATAGTACCTGACAGTGACACACAACAAAAGCTAATGAGTTATATATGGCTTGTTCTTTCTGATATGAATTTGTAAGGGAGGAGGAAATAGTAAACATGGGTTAATGAGCAGAGAATTGAAATCTTATAGCATACCTGTATTTGGACTCTGGTTTTGCTGTTCTTGAATGGTAGCATATTTTGCAGTCAAACGCTTCAGCTCTTTTAGCAACTGCCTTGCCCATCCTTCCCAGTCCAACAATACCCACTGTTTTACCAGAGAACTGCAAGAAAGTGTTATGATTTATGAGCATAGCTAAATGAACAAGTTCTCAATTAGACTTGCACAAAACCATTTGCCACTTATCACATTGTCCTGGACTTTTACAGCTCTTTCTGTTCCATTATTGTGTATAAGTCAAATTATGGTATGGAGATAAGTTCATCACAAGGAAGAAGAAGAATTAAAAATGAAGCAAAGTTGAAAAGTTGAAGATTTCGTCAACAATTTCTCAGAAATCAGCATATCCAATGCCTTTTTTTTCATTACCTTGGTGGTGAGGTTGAAGTTAGCTCGCTTCCATTTTCCACTTCTGACAAACTGATCACAAGTACAGAGCCTCCTCAAGAGAGCCAAGATCAATCCAATGGCCAAATCTGCCGCCTCATCAGTCAGCACATCCGGAGTGTTGGTGACCCGAATCCCCTTCTCTGCGCACTTGCTCGTGTCGATCTTATCCACCCCTACGCCATAGCATGACACGATCTCAAGGTTCGGAAACTTTCCGATCAGATCCGCATTGGCGCCGTCGACGGAGTTTACAACGACGGCGCGTACGGAGCTGGCAATGGCATTGTCGTTGTTGAACTGGATCTTATTCGGATTGTCCCAAGGGCGGAGTAGCTTGAAGCGCTTGTCGAGCTGTTCCTCTAAGTAGGGAAAAGTAGGGCGAGGCATTAGAAAACCGATGGATTCCATTTTCCGGTTAGGTTTAGGGTTTTACCAAATGGTAGTGGCAAAGGACGATGTTGACAACGAGTGGAGTAGTTGTTGATGGAGAAACGTGACTAAATAACACTTCTTTGGGTTTTTTGGGGCAATTATTATCTTCTCTCTCGTATCACAGCAATTTGAACGATAAACTTCTCTGCAAGCCTTCCATCGATCACCATTGTTGAAACTTGGAAGCTCTCTTTCTCTTATTTCCTATATCTCAATGTGCATCCCCACAGCGATTTCTCATTTCCAGAAGTTCATCAGTGGCTCAATCAATCCCTGGGTTTAAAATTCTCACGCATTGCAAATTTCATAGGCTTGGTTGATACTCGTTTCTTAGACAAATTTGGAGCTGAGGGTCAAACAGCGCCTATATTCGGGCTACTCAATACAACAAATGATGAATGAATCGAATCATTTTAGTATTCCATACACGTAGGTTCAGGCACAAGATCATCCATCTTAGTGCGAGTTTCAACAGAGCCACTTTCAAAGGAGCAACAGAACAACGTTCTACAGCCCAAGCAGAGCAGACACATAAGTTCTAGTTCATCCACATGTTTGCCTCTTCCAGGGTCACTAAAAAACCCTGTAATACCAACAATTCCAGCAACTTCAGCCTGAGAGCTTCATGAAAAATTACTCCATGTGAGAAGCATAGACTTGGGGGTGGATGACATGCGTTACAAAGATTGAAGGTTGGGTTAAGCTGCTCCAAACGTATGTTGGCGTTATTTTGTTCATAAACTGAAAAAAATTAAGCAATTTTTTTTTCCTGATCCTCATTCTAATTAACTTTGATTATTAATTTACTAAATACGTTGAACTAATCATTTATATATTATCTATGTCATTTTTACTAAAATGTAAATTTTTCATTCATATATCATTTAAAACTTCAAACAAATTTCTAAAGTAACATGAATGAGATAGACTACTATCTGCCAATAGGACATTTTGCTGCTAATAGTCAATTTGGTTTGGAAAAGTTTTTGCATGGAGTAATGGGAATCTGAAATTTTTTTTGGGACCAATTTAGCCCCTACAGTAAGGAGCAACATTACCTAAATGAATTTTAAAAATGTCTATGGTCGACCTTAGATTTTAACAGTTCCAAGTACGAACTTGACCCTAAACTAACAAACAGAATCATACCTTGACCCTTCTTTCTTATCTTCGCAAAGGAAAAGTTATTTTTTTCCCCCAAATTTTTTCTGAAGTTTTCTTCTCCCATGTTTTCTCTGGTCCAAACATGAGTTATCGTCACATTTGGACAATGAAATCATCATCTTTTGATTGTGACATTGCGAGACAGTTGTTTGATCGTGATTTTCTGCAGTAGCCGGTAGGGACGTGACAGAGATACAAAGAGCATAAAAACAGAGCATTCTCGTGTCATTGCTGATTCTTCCTTGTCTCTATTTATCTATTGGAGTGGTTATATATTTTACCCTCATGTATCACAAATTTGTTTCTTTCTTTCTTGATCATAACATCATTTTGAGATGATCTGGCCAATTCTTTTATTCTTCAACATAAATAATTCAAAGTAGTGGATTGAAACAGTTGCTTTTATAGTTTAATTTATGCAAACAGAGTTATTGATGCACACGCAAAACTTATCCAAATTGGACAACACATAATTTGACCTGCGGTTGTTATTTTTGCCTTGATTTAGAATCCCTTAGTTTAAGAACATCTCTTATTTTATTAACGAGGAACTAACAAATGAGAAATAAAGAATTCTTTTGCGCTTACCCCGAAAAAAAAAAGGTTCTTCAGAAATTGACAATTCAGTTAAGGAAAAAAAAATCAAGTTCAAATAAAAAAAATTCCGATTTATTTTACATTATTATCATGAATTAGGTTGTTTTTTTTTTTCAAGGAAGACGAGAATTTTCCTTCCCCCACTGGCCACTAGTTTAGATTCCTGAAGACAAGTTGTATTTACTATTTAACAATTTTCTTGTCTTCCTCAAAAAAAGAAAAGGCAAAAAAACAAAGAAGCCTTCTCTATTGGATAATAAAATCTAGTAGACAGAATCTAGTTTGTGTGGCAAAGCCACAAGTCAACCCAAGAAGATATTGGTCCCAATATTCTCTCACCTCAGTGCGAAACCATCAATAGAATATTCTGAAATTCAAATATCCTTTGACATTTTTTTTCCTACTCAGGGTTATGCGCCGTCCAAAAAACACCTTTTGATTATGGTTTTTACTTTTAAGGTGTTTGTTATTAAATTTTAACATATGGAGAAACTGATATGATTAAGAATAACAAAGCGTTGAGATATAAACTTGTTTTGTTTTTGGTTGGAAATGGCTAGAAATATACATCTGTCTTTCCTGGTTTTCAGCAACCTTTGACCTTCAAATTAAAACCACAGCCATCCAACATGTTTAGCAAAACAGATTCCTCCTTAGACACAAAAAAATAATGCAAATTTCTGTTTTTTTTTTTCCCTTCTCACTCTTAAACCCACCTTCTTTCATACAACATGCACCCCACGTTCTATTAAACCCTAAACTTAAAAATAAGGAAATTCCAAATCAAACAATCACCTCCCTCCTTTCTGTCAAATTCTTCACAGACAATGTCCTAAAAAAAATTTTGGCTTTTCATTGCCCAACTCTAGCTTCTCCTCTGAATTTTCCTCTTCTCTCTCAGGAAACAACCCCCGAAAAAATTTAGAGGAAAAAAGGTGCTCTTTCTGTCTTTTTCCCCCCTTCTATTATCTCCCAAACAGGTATTGGAAACCTCATGTTCTGTTCGTCCTAATTCAGAGTTAAATCCCTTGAAGAATCTTCCTTGGTGAAGATTTTAAGAAAATGGGCCGTCCAGAAGAGCAGGAAACATACAAGTCCAAGCTCTTCAATTTCAAAGGCAAGTTTGATGTCCAAGGGAGGCATGCAAAGAGTCTAAGTGCTGAGAGTGCCAGAGTTACAGATCCAACAGATGAAGCATCATCAACAAGTCAAGGATCAGATAACCAAATTAAGAATGCTTTAGATAGACGTTTGAAATCACCAAAAACCAGAGAAGAACAAGCAATCAAAGAAGTCAGAGAAAAGCTTGTTCAAGGTAAATGCAAAGTATCAAGCTTTATGTACATATCATTCATCCCCCCGGGGGGCAAAAAAAAAATCTGTGCATAAACTTGGCTGAATTATCCCATAACCTGAATATTTATGTCTGGTTTTAATTCAGAAATGGAACAGATGAGGGAGAGATTTGCAAAACTACTATTAGGTGAGGACATGTCTGGTGGAGGGAAGGGCGTTTCTTCTGCTTTGGCCTTGTCAAATGCATTTACAAACCTTGCAGGTATACAGAATTCAATTTTCCCCTATTAGTTTTTTTTTGGTATACAGAGGTTCATGAATTACATAAGAATAATTGATTGACTTTCTTTTCTGAGAGTGCAGCTTCCATTTTTGGTGAACAAAGACGCCTAGAGCCGATGCCGGCAGAAAGGAAAGCAAGATGGAGAAAGGAAATTGATTGGCTTCTATCAGTTACTGATCACATTGTTGAAATGGTTCCTTCACAACAAAAATCCAAGGATGGTTCAAGCATGGAGGTGGGTGACCCTTTTCTCCTCTCTCTCTCTCTCTCACACACACACACATTCCACCGGCTATATTACCAAAAACTTTGGTTGAATCAGGTCATGACAACACGACAACGAAAAGATCTCCACATGAATATCCCTGCCTTGCGCAAGCTAGATGCAATGCTAATTGTAAGACCTCAAACCTCACAATGTTCATGTTCATCCCTCTCCGGTTGAGAATGTTCAATAATAACTCATGGTTAATAATTGATTTATGAACAGGAT
The DNA here is from genome assembly GCA_037177275.1 of Acacia concinna. Classification (NCBI taxonomy): domain Eukaryota; kingdom Viridiplantae; phylum Streptophyta; class Magnoliopsida; order Fabales; family Fabaceae; genus Acacia; species Acacia concinna. The sequence continues at coordinate 7,143,289 of JBAGKO010000003.1, read as the reverse complement.
TTCCTAGACAACTTTAAAGAACAACAGGAATTCTATTATGTATCAAGAGATGCTGACGACGGAGACAAAATGTCGAAAAATGATGATAAGTGGTGGTTACCTACAGTCAAGGTTCCACCAGAGGGTTTATCTGATGGTGCAAGAAAATTTCTGCAGTATCAGAAAGATTGTGTGAACCAAGTACTTAAAGCAGCAATGGCCATAAATGCTCAAGTTCTATCAGAAATGGGGACCCCTGAAAGCTATATTGAATCTCTACCAAAGGTAAGAAAATTAATTATTTAATCTCTTCTCTAAATTCCCAGCAATGTGTTCAAATTTTTCTTTGTTAACAGAATGGGAGAGCAAGTCTTGGGGACTCGATCTACCGTAGCATTACAGATGAATATTTTGATCCAGACCAATTCTTAACGGGGATTGACTTATCATCAGAACATAAGATTCTAGATCTCAAGAACAGAATGGAGGCATCCATAGTAATTTGGAAGAGGAAGATGACCCAGAAAGATAGCAAATCATCTTGGAGTTCTGCTGTGAGTCTTGAAAAAAGAGAACTCTTTGAAGAGAGAGCAGAAACGATCTTGCTTCTCCTAAAACATCGTTTTCCTGGCATCCCTCAATCTTCATTAGATATAAGCAAAATCCAATTCAATGGGGTAAGATCATGTTCCGCTGGCATCCTCAGTTATATTTCTCTTTTTCAGCTTCATGTCACACATGTTTTCTAGGGACTGCAAGAGGACGAAAGTTATAAATTTTAATAATTTGGAGGGGCAGAATACAAATTTAGGGGGCCAAATGCATAATTTTCATTATTGTTCACTCAATGAAATATACACATAATTGAGAACATTAGGGGGGCGGCTGCCCCTAAATAGCACAACCTAGTTCCATCCCTACTCCTTTCCATAGAGTCTAGATGCTTTATAAGTTTTTATTGTAAAATTTTTGAAAGAGTTAAAAAAGAAAAAACAATTAGAATTAGTAGAGAGGAAAAAAAGAAAATGGGTATCCGCTAATAGCTTTATAGTCTAGTGACATGAAAGCTTCTCATAAATGAAAAGTTGTACGTTTGATCTTGTTTATAACTTTAAAACGTTAGTGTCTGCCTCTTTAACTAAAAACAAATAGGAAAGAAGTAGGTATTCTAAATTCTATAGTTTTTTTTTATAATTAAGAGCTCTATCTAGAAGATCCTTACAATTATGCATGTACTTCAGTGGTTAAACTTAAAAGGAAGCTAAATTTAATGGTGTATTTATTGTGTTGGGCAGGATGTGGGGCAAGCAGTTCTAGAAAGCTATTCAAGAATTCTTGAAAGTTTGGCATTTACAGTACTATCAAGAATAGAAGATGTACTTCATGCAGATCAGCAAACTCAAGTTTCATCACAATCAGGAAGGAAGAGCGTGAGCAGAAACTCGCCACAAGTTACAAAGGTCGGAACACCGAAAGATGGGACAGAAACACCTACTTCAATGACACTAATGGATTTCATGGGATGGGAAACTGATCAAGTTGACTCAGACTTTATGAAGAAGGACTCAGAAGACTTCTCCAAGGACCTTGATGCAAAGAATCAAAAGCTTCCCTTCATAGCCACCAAGAAAGTGTCCTACCTTGAAAATTTGGGAGGCGTGAGAAGTCCAACCTCTCGCCACTAAGGTTAGAGAGAGAGAGAGTATTTGGAAGATTATCATGGATGAATAGCAGAATAGGTGCCTGAGAGAGGAGAAAGAAGATGATGAGAAGGAAGAACAAGTATGAGGTGAGACGAAGCTTTGATTATTACTCATTGTTCATTTTTTGTACATAGGATTGAACAAAGCAAAATGGTCGGGTATGAGGCATTGTCAGATATGAATTATGATATCCTCTGCATAAGAAGGATTTGTAGTCTGGTAGCTACTGAATTGTGATTTCTGATGATTTCACAAAGCTGTTTTTTTTTTGTCCCTTTCTGTCCTGTATTATCTTAGAATTCTTCAGCTAATGATATTATATAGGCGAACGTGTCTAACACAACTTCAAAACTAGACATGTTGCATGCATTGCATGGAGCTTGAAAAAATAAGGTTGTGTTGCATTTCTTTTTTAAAAAGTTTACATGTATCGGGTCTAAAGAGCTCATTAAGGTCAATGTATGCCTCTAAATTTAAAGAGAGATCAGTGATTTAAACTGGCTAGATTTTATATTTTTTTTATCAACTACTGATTGTTGGAAATGGTTTGGAAACTTTAGAAAAGCTTCTCAACTGTAATTTATGGTGTACAAGATGAATACGTCAAAGGAGTTTTGTCAAAACTTAACATGCTTATTAATTGTGATTTGAAATAAGCACCAAGTCTTTGTTTGAAAAGTTCCGAGTCTTATTGTATCTAAATCGAGTTTTTTTTTTTGGCACAGACACAACTTATCATTGAGTCTCTTCACTCTGTCGGTAAAGCTAAGATTTTTCAAAATCTTAAGGACGAAAAAGTACTTGGTCTTTCTTTTTAAGAGGCATAATTTCCCAGATTTGCACACTAAAATCACGATCAAGAACTGCCAACTAACATGTATCTGCTTCAATTAAAGATCAGCGCAATGCCATTCAATTAGACTGGAAATCAACATCTTTGAACAGCCGAGTTGAACATAAATACACATGAAGGCAACAGATAAATTAAGCCAGATGAAACTAGCTTAGATCTTGCCACGTGGACCAGGCTTAGGTGGCAGCTGCGGGCCCTTCTTGATTGGAAGAACATCACCGGTGGCTGTGGCACTGAAGTAAGCGAGAGTAGAGCCACCTCCCAAAATCAAGAACTTGAGCAACAATCCCCTCTTCGTGAATGGAGCAGCAAATGTCTCAAAGAACTTGCTCTGCAAATCCATATTGTCAAATAGTAAGACTCACAGTTTGCTGTAGTGTAATCCTTGAACTCACATATTTACCTTGTACAATGCTAAATCATTTAAAATAAGTAAATCCAAATAAGCACTTTCACATGTTTAATAACTTTTTCTATGCTCTGATATGTTCAAAAAACTGCTGCTTATTATTCTGAGGATTTATCTTGGGAACTAAATGGTGATTCCCCATATATTTCTCCTACTAGTGAAATATTCCAATCATATACGGATATATAAATTAAAAAAAAAAAGAAATTCCTCACCTAAATCTCAAATTTATTAACATGGCATGACCCGCCTATAAATCAAAATAGCAACTGATGCTCACACACCAAGGCACAACAAAATATGAAGCAGCCAAGTGAGATATTAAATACATACCAGATCCCTTGAAATTATAAACTTAACTGCATATAATACAGAAACAGAAAAACAATGCAGAGTATAACATGCATGATTATTTACTCTGGCTCATATGCGTAATTATTTACTCTGGAGATCAAGATAATCTCATATTATCAATCAGCAAACCATCTGAACTAAGGTCAACATAATTTTTTCTAAACTATCACTTTCAACTTGTATCATAATGATATGCATAAATTATTTACTTTGGAGATCCCTTTTTCTATAATTCAAATTCTAAAGTAGTACAGTATTTCCAAGAACTGAACTGTCAACATTCAAAAGTTTTCAGCAAATAACTCCATAGCTTGAAAATGAAGAGAAAGGAACCTGAAGAGAGTTGTAAGGAGAAGGTGCATCAGATCCGTACAAATCCCACTGCCCAGTAGTGTTGCCAATATCCTGTAAATCAAAGTATACACTCTTGTCACCATACTTGGCCACCACAGCTCCACTCCTAATTTCATGAGTTTTACACACACAACTTACAATTAGAATCCGATAACTAATATAATATGAAAACTTAAAAAAACAGAGAAAAGTGTAGCGTGAAACCTGAAATTTCTGGGTCTAAGGCTCTGGCGGCAGGGCTTGATGGCGAGCTTAGTTCCAGAAAGGGAACTTCCAGCGAGGCCCTTGACGGAAGCCAGTTGTACGGAAGCTAAGGTTGCCAGAGAAGCCATGGTTGATTGGTTGCGATTACTTCTTCCGTATTTTCTCTTTCGGGTTCTTAAGTGAGGATATATTATTGCATGGCCCCAAAATGCCACGTCACTAGCAGATTTGGGGAATTCATTTACGTGTGCCGCGTGGATCGAAATTGGATAAGCCTATCGCCTGGGATAATGGACCCCGCTTCTCTCGGATTCGCGGATCCACTGCCCCCTTTTACCCTCGTTTTTTTAGAAAAAAATATTCAGAATTTTGAAATATTTTTTAGGAAAAATTACACAGAGGTCCTGAATAAAGAAATATACGTTAAAGAGATTCCGTGAAATGAAAATACTCTTATTAGATCCTTAGGGATTTTTCTGTAATAAATTTGAATTGTCTAATGACCTTTATGCCCTTGGTAATCTGAAGAAAGAGGGAAGACAAATTTGAAGAACATACTCTCTGGTCTTCACCGATCTTGATAGCCCATGAGCTCTGTCTCTCACGTGAAACTCAGCTTTCTTCTCCAGACTCTCTATTCTCCACTGATGCCTAATAGTCTACGAGCTCTGTCTCTCTTGCACAACTCAGCTTTCTTCTCCAGACTCTCCAATGCTCGATAACCCACAAGCTCTATATCTAGACAACTTGGCCGTCAAACCCTAAATTATGTCTTCACTTTTGCAAACTTAATCGCTCCCTTGTCTCACTTTCTTCTTCAGACTCTGAGCTCGAACGAAGGCGATCTGTACTGTGAACTCTCTGGCTCCACTCTCCAAGCTCCAAGTCTCCAAGATCAGCGATTTGTGTCTGATCTCTACTCCCTTCTTTGAACTTTGAACTCCACGACCACTCTCTCAGTCTCTCCCTCTCGTTGTTGTCAGTCTCTCACTTTCTTGTCTCCTACCATTACCAGATTCCAATCCCCATCGCTCGCTATCTCATCGCTAGTATCTCGCTGTGTCGCAATGGCAGGCTGATTCGCTCTAGTCTCAAAATCTTACTGTCTCGGTCTCTCATTATAAGTATTGACCAATGTTGAACCTATCACTTTCCTTTATATTTACTCTATTTTGTTCTCTTCGGGAATTTTCCTGGTCTGTTCAATCATGAATGGATTTTTTTGCTAGTGGGATTGATTGATTGGTTGTTGTTCTTGTTGAATGGAATTTTTAGTTGCAGTATAAATTATAAAAATAAAATATGTCTTCAAGTGAGGAGAATAAAAAAAGAATGTTACAAAGCTACTGAAGTGGATGTTGAACCAATGTTAACAACTTGACTCTTTTGTGCAAGATATATGTATATTTGATAAATCTTTGTAATATGAATCTTTATGAATTTGGGAATTAGGGTTAAGAAAGAGAGGGTTGAAGAAGAAGTAGAAAAGAGTTAGAGAGGAGAGAAAGAGAAGTGATCTAAATAGTGCGTTAAGCTTCATTTATATAGGAGGTATTGTCATATATATATGAGGCAATTATGGGAATTAGGGAATCATTTTGTCAGGGTGGTGACTTATTTTTGTGAGGTATGAACATTGTAAATATAATACAATGGTATAGTGAGACCTTTTTGGTACTGTTATTTGAAAAGGCGTAAAAAGATTTGATTATGTCTCAAAGGTCAACACCTTAATTGTCTTACATTGTTACTTGAAGAAAATAATTAAGAGTGGAATGTCTTTCTGCAAACTTAGTTTTAAACTATTGAAAGTTACATCTGTTGCAATTAAATTAATCATTGTCACAAATTTTAATTCATATTACATTCTTGGGTGTAAAATATGGTTGCTTCTATTGATCAAAACAACTCCTTCATCATCTAATTTGAACTTTATTAGTTCTGAACACAAGTAAATTGCAAAGCTTGATGCTCTATGAAGCACCATTAAACATCATTGCACTTCTCTTGCATGCTAGGCAGTTTTGGAAACCATCTTCCATTTTGAACTAAATTGATTACCCATCATAAGCTTGCATTTGAAGGTTGTTTAGTGAATATTTAGTGTTTGTTTTTTTGTTGATGTTGAAACATGCTTTTTGGCATATCATCATTAACTTTGGCATGAATGACATGTTGACAAGTTGAGCTCATACAGAGTCTGAATCTATCTTGATAAAGAAATTACTTTTGCTAAATTGTGATAATTAAATCCTGCTGGTAGCAAACTTCTTGACTGAACTTGAACTTGACTTGATATGTGTATGGATTTAGAAATAACATGGATTTTGGTGATTACTTTGGACATTGAGCATAACTGAATTACTGTATTTGTTTATCATCTTTGTTGTAGTTGCATAATGTGCTAATATGCTATTGTAGGAGTAATTTGTTGTGTGATATGCTATTGTAGTTACAATTTAAGTTTAATGTTGAACATTGTGACTGATTTTTGTTTCCATTATTCGATAAACATTACAATGACCTTTGTATGTCATTTCAGATAAAGAAGTTGGGGGAGGGAAAAAATTGGAGAAAAAAGAGGGTAGGAAGAAACTATCAAAGGAGAAGAGGGAAGACAAAAGCCAACTTGGATCAAGAGCGCCAAACCACTCTGGGTCTACTTTATTTACTAAAGAATTTTTTGAATAGAAGGAGAAGGAGAAGAAGAACAAGGAGAAGCAGAACAAAAAAAGGAAGGAAAAGGGGAAGGGGAACAATGATGATGATATGAAGATACTTAGAGAGGTTACTTTAGAAGTTAGAGATGCTTGGAATAGGTTAAGCGATAAGGAGAGATCATAATTCTATTAACATGCTAAATAAAAAAGAGAGCCGAGTAAAAGGAAGAAGTATGTTGTTCCCTTTCTTACAAGGTGCACTCCAAAACAGTTTATAACAGTTTGGGACAAGTTGAAAGAGAGATCGGATACTATGAAAAGGTTGAAGGCGATCGGGTTTGATAAGTTGGTTAACATTTGTTGCCACCAAATAAATCGAAACTTATGTGCAGAGTTTATGCGATGCTTTGATCCTCTAACCAATCAAGTGTCAATTCGAGGTGTAAGTCGAGGAATAGGGCCTGAAAATGTGGACGAATTAATGGGTTTACCTCATGGTGGGCACGAGGTTGTATTAAAAGTTGAAGATAACATTATTCTAAAGGATTTGAGGGCTGTGTATAAGAATGTCTATTACTAGAAAATAGGGGAATGGTTGATTGAACTGATTGATGAAAACTGAGTTCTTTTTTGTTCTATTTGCATTAGGAATGTTATTGTCGTCAAGTACAAGTATTCTGTAAGTGACCGTGTTTTGAAGATTATGACGGTCACACAACATGCACTTGGTGACTTTGCTTGGTGTTCCTTTCTTTTTCAAGAATTGTGTGATCTGTTCAGGAATTTAAAAGGGATTTGGTGAAAGGAGATGGTAAAGGGAGGAAGATGGTAGGTGGTTGTATATACTTCCTAATGGTAAGGGTACATGCTATATTTTGTTCTGCCGCTAAATCTTTGTTTATTGATTGCTAATACGTTACTTTCATATCATTTCAGATGCTCTGTTTACAACATTTTGTTAGAACTAGCTGTCACCCAAGAGGGGGTGAATTGGGTGTCGATAAAAACTTATGAATTTTGTAAATCTTTTCATATTAATCAAAGTAATAAGTACGAAAATAATTATTCATAAGCTCAAAGATAATCAATTAAGATAGACATGTTGGGAATAAAAGAGATAAAGGAAGAGGGATTGCAAACAATGATTTATCCTAGTTTGGTCAAATCCACATGACCTATATCCAGTCCTCAAGCCCCACTTGAGATTTTCAATCTACTATCTTCCTCAAGTTTTAATTGGGCACTTGAGAACCATTACAATCACACAAGTTTCGTCGGGCACTTGTGAAGCTTTCAAAACTCTCTCACTGAGAAACTCCCCCTTACAACCATAAAGATTCTTCTTAGATGATATGATTTACATTTAATATTCTCTCAATAGAATGGATAGATAATCACTGATGCTTAAATGTAATTCTCTCTCTCTATTGGTATATTACATAATCATTGAATACAGAGAGTGTAATATATTGAGATGTTGGTTATAGTGTTGGCATTGATACTATATTCATGTAAGCTTTCTATCTTGTCGTTTTGAATGCTTTTCCTTTTATAGTTGGTGTAGCTTTGATGACAGTTGGAGATGACGAAGTGTTTATTGGTTCTTGAGGCTTTTTTCTTTCTGTTAAAATATAGTCATTGAAGATCCGACCCGATTTTGGATTTTTGTCATCTTGTGTTTGATTACATCTTTGAAGCTTCTAATATATTCTTAAACACATATGACAACTTGTAGAAGTAATTAGAATCAATAAGTATCAATAATCATGAATATATAATTGAATTAAAGATTACGGTTACGATGCTCTATTTTCTGGTTTCTCAAGATCACACACAAACCTTAAGGTTTCAAAGTGACCTCGAGGTAACTTGATGTGACTTCTTCTGACATACTGAAGGTTTTACTTTAACAAAGAAAGTTTTGAAATCAACCTCGAGGTTTTTATAGAAATATGTAACCTTTAGGTTTTGAAGTTCTTTCGAGGTAATATGAGAAATTTAGATTTAAATGAATTACTCGAGGTTTTCATTTAAAGAAGAATATAATCTATTTGGTTCATAAAATTTCCTCAAGGTTTTTATAAATAAGCATTACTTTGAGGCTTGTAGGTTCACTCAAGGTTTTGGTTTGATAAACAATTTGAAAAGGAATAAGAAACCTTGAGGTTTTGAACTAAACCTTGAGGAATCAGGAATTTCCAAAACACTCAGAGCATCATAAGATTTGGTCTTACTGAAACCTTGAGGTTTGGAGCAAATCTTAAGGTTTGTCTCAACTTTGTAAAAATTGTCCCAACAATAAGGTTTGATTTATAACAGGGAGTTTTGGAAGAAAACTTGCTGTGTTAGCAAGGTTTGGTTAAACCTTGAGGTTTCTAACAAACCTTGAGGTTTGCTCAAACTTGAGGTTTTTGACAAACCTTGAGGTTTGCTAAATTTCTCGTGGCCAATAAGGTTTTGGATTATAATTGTAAGGTTTTGACTAAAACTTGTTGAACCAGCAAGGTTTGGTCAAACCTAGAGGTTTGAGATGAGGTTTACCTCACTTGCATTGGCCAGCGAGGTTTCACTCAAACCTCACTTCAACAGCAAGGTTTAAGCAAAACCTTGCTGTATTGGAAGTTTAGGCCTAAACCTCGAGGTTTCATCTAAACCTCGAGGTTTGGCGAGAAACTTGCCAACAACAAGGTTTTGGCTAAACCTTAACCTAACAACAAGGTTTTAGCCAAATCTCACTATTGGGTGAGGTTTCATCGAAACCTCAAGGTTTCAAGCAAACCTCAAGGTTGCTATGAAACCTTGCTTCCCAACAATGGTTCTATCAAACATATCAATTTTATACCTTAATTTTCTAACTACTCTAGCTCCAAATATAGCAAATTATATATCCCTAGAAAGCTCTCTGAGTCCTCTTTTCAATGAAAAAAGAATCAACTTTAGATTCATTGTATTCCGGAATTTATGAGCCAACTAATAACTACTGTTCTGGAACTATCGAAATACCCCAGCATCTATTTCATAGATCCATCGATCTCTCATATCATCTTAATTTGGGTTGATCTTAGATTCATTGGAAATATATTTGAGTCTAGTTTTATCCTAAGAGGAATAATCTCAATTGGAGTTGAGGTTTGAGAGATATGACATAAATATCGAACCTTGTTTGGATTATCTAAAGCAAATTAAGCACCAGTTTTGGAGAATCATATCTCTTTCATATGAACTTGTTTTACCATGATCTTAATATCCATATGACTCATTTGAAGTCTAGTTTCATATGAAATAAGTTTCACCTTAATCAAATGTCTAGTTAAAGAGATATAGCTAAAAGACTGAATCTCTATTTTGCTGACTGAAAACAGAATGTTCGAAACCTTCTCGAAACCTTGAGGTTTTGCTCTAATTTTCCACTTCCCTCGAGGTTTCATCCTAATCTCGAGGTTTAGCTTCCCATGTGGTTATTTTAACTTCAATTTGAGTCATTCTAACTACCATTTGATCATAAATGTTTCAACTATCATATATATGGCCTTAAATCTTGATTCACTCATTAGATCAATTTATTGTTTCTTCAAATCTCTTCTCTTCTTTTTTATAATTGTTCTCCATAATTTAAATAAAAGAGAACTTCTTTCTTTTCATGACGTCTCCTCATTTGATATCTTTATTCTTGAACATTCATAACACTTTATCTTGAAACTTTCTTCCTTTTCGTTTCAAGATTATCTTCCAAACCTCAACTTGATATCATCTTCTTTAACTTGACTAATCTACAAGATATTTAATATTCTCAACATATTAGTTAGTCAATATAAGGCAATAAATACATGATGCAAACTTTTTGCTATTAACACGAGGCATTTATATTTGACATCATTAAAACTAATCATATATCTAACACATTTTACATTGGGAAAACTAAGAGCCCTAATTGACTGCTATCTAATCACATATTGGAATGATGAGAGGGTGAAAAGTACAATATTATTGGAAAAACAAAGCAAAAAAGGGCTTCTCTATAGTGTCGGAAGTCAAGGTGTGCATTCATGAAGTATATTCAATCCCAAGACAAAGCTAACCCACCCAGTAAGTGTGACCTACATTATGTTCTCATTTTATGTATGGTTTGTACAATTTGATTTTAGTCATGTACCATTGCTGAACAACATTTGTTTGTTTCAGGAATTACAGAGAACTTACACTAGGCTAGTGGCTATGGTAGTTTCTATGGTTAGTGAGGAACTCTTTGTGCTCCAAAACAGGCTGGCCAATGAAAACACTGAACTAGACCGTGATGGGAAAGAAGAATATGAAGAAGGTGACAATGACGATGATGAAGATAAGGAAGAAGATGACCAGGATGATGAAGAAGTACAAAATGGTAACAAAGATCATAAAATATGTGTTGAGGAAGAAGAAAATCATGAGGAGGAAGATAAAAATCATGAGGAAGATGATGAAAAGGGGGAGGAAGTCCTAGAGAGTGAACATGATGATTCAGAAATTAAGGAGAAAGAAGATGATGACATGGATGACGCTTCTGTAGGAGGTCATGAAAATAATTCAACCAGTAGGAGTGAATTTGGATATGAGAACCAAGAAGAGAAATATTTATAAAGGCCAACCACATTGGAAATTGAATATGGATATGAGAACCAAGAAGAGAAAGATTTAGAAAGGACAACTACATGGGAAGAGGTAGAGGTTGACAAGAAGAAAAAAAGGGGGGGTGACAACCAATTGAGAAGATAAAAAAGGCAATAACTCATAGTTGGGTTATCAAATCCCCATGGATTGATGCAAAGAAGAAGTCAAAGGCAAAGAGGATGCATGATTAGAAGGACTGTTTATTCCAGCTGTGCACAGCATGGCCTTCTGAAGAGGAATCTAATGAGTTAGTTTATCCTACTTTTATTGCAAGTCTTAAATTAGCTATCCACTGGGTTGCCAACTTAAGTGACATGATGAATATTTATTTTGCCTTAAGATTTATGTTCAAATGCATGACTACTTCCTTAGATGGAGAGAACTATATTTTTTGCAACCAAAAGGGTGGATTTACAACACGGTATTAAAACTAATTAAGTTATATGTTAACATCTTGATCATGACTTGAATGTTGTGTGTTTTCTCAAAATACAGCTAATGTCCATATGGTGGCCAAGACCCTTGTTGCTGACAAAAAATAGAACAATGGAAGAGTTAGTAGGCACATCTTCACATCTGACTTCATGAGTAAGATTGTGAAAAATCCAGGTAGGTGATCTGTTATACAAAATGAAACTTAAATCCTTTATGAACACATCGGTTATAACATTGGGGATTGTGATTTCATATTTGGGCCTACTTTTTTCATGAACCATTGGTTCTGCTATGTGGTTGTTGTAAAGAACTTGATATTTTATTCTTTTGATTCGTTAGTTGATATACTTACATATTTGTGAAGGGAGAAACAATTGGAGGATGCGAAGCAATTGGGTGAAAAACCCATGCTCTCAAAGAAGCCGAATGCAAAACGAAAAGGAGCGATTGATCCTAAAGAACATATGGCAAACAGAGTCTATGAAAAATTTGTTCATTCAATTATGTATTCTTTGTCAATTGTGTAGCATATTTGTGCCTGTGGCTTAACAACCCCAAGGGCTTCATTGACAACCTTAGGGCTTTCATTAACAACCCTATTGGATGTCATTGACAACCACGTGTGGCGCAATTGACAACCCCAAGAGATGTCATTGACAATTTAAGGGGCCTTATTGACAACCCTAGGGGCTTCATTAACAACCACATGGGAAGTCATCGACAACCCCAAGGGATGTCATTGACAACCCCAAGGGATGTCATTGACAACTGTGGGAAGTAATTGACAACTCTAGGGGCTTTATTGATAATCTCAAGGGATGTCATTGACAACCCCATGTGGGAAGTCATTGACAACCCCAGGGGAGGTCATCGACAAACCCAGGGGACATCAGCGACAAACCAATGGGCTCTATTAACAACCCCACATGGGAAGTCATTGATAATCCTAAGGGCTTCATCGACAACCCCACGAGATGTCATGGCAACCACATGGGAAGAAATTGACAATCCCAAGGGCTTCATTGACAACCTTAGGACCTTTCAATGACAATTATACCCAAGCTGTACATTAATGTGTATGAGTTGTTGACAACATTATGGGCTGCCACTGACAACCTACGGGTTTGCTATTGACAACCTCGTGGGTTGCCATTGACAACCTCAGGTGCTGCCGTTCTCACATTGCCAAGCCATATATATTAGTAATTTGCCACACAAACATAACATCTTAACAATTTGGCACTTAAACATACATACATACATATATACATACATACATTACATACATACATACATATTAACAATGCCATTAGATTACAGTGACAACCCCAGGGGCTTCATTAACAACTTCATGTGCAGATATTAATAAGTCTTTGTCCATACGTTAATAACAACATTTACATCAGAAACCTAACTTGCAGAAATGAAAGTTGGAAATAATAGTTGGTTATATCTAACATTCATTTACACAAGAACATTCATCTACAAGGTAGCAAATCCATATTGACAGACCCCCCAAAAAAATTCAAGGCTTTTGATCTCTACTAGTAAGCTTGCTTAATGACATGTACACCACACTAGTATGTCATGTACTTTCTAAAAAAATACATGCACTATACAAAAATTTAGTTAAATACAATATCTTTCATCGTCCTAGATTAGGATTCTTGCAAGTCCTCATAGTATGTCCGAGCTCATTGCACTTACCACAATAATAAACCCTTTTTGCTTTAAAATTGAGACTCTATCCTTCTTTTTCTTAGCCTTCCAGGTAGTATCCTTGTGATTGGTGGTTCTAACAATGCTTGCTACATCAATTGTGTCACTGTAAGGGATTTCAGATGTGGACAATCATGTGTTGCTATTGACCTCATGGCACTTGCATATGTCTTCTACTAGGTGGATATTTTGTAGCAATCATCTACGTAGGAGTAAACATTGCGATGAACAGACTTTATTGTTGCACATGCATGAGAACAATGTATGCCATTCATTTGCTATGCCAAGGAAGTGCATTTATGTGACATGAAGTCAATGATGACATAAATGAGTCGGTTATTACACTTTGTTGCGACTAAAATCTGGTTATCACCATAATATTTGCACTCTATGTTTGCAGCCCCCTCAACTTCTTCCATCAACTTCAACTCGATGTTCAGCCCAATACTATTTGTCTAGTTCTTCATGGCAGATTTGCATGCAACCAACTTCTTAGCCAATTTCTCTCGGTGTTCATGAATGAAAACGTTAACATTGTGCTTGTTCTCTTTCGCAATCCATGCATTAAATGACTCAGCTATATTTGAAGTTATTTTATCCCACCTTTTGTGACGAAATTTGCTTTGAGCCCATTTGTCCACATTACCTTCGGTCTCAACCCATTGATCTAAATATGGAGAAAACAATTTCAGCCTCACTAATGCAACATTATACTCATGTTCATGCCTCGCATACACAATTGCATCAAGCATCTTTAGTACATCCTCCTTGTTATTCCCAGAAGTTTGTCCCCTTCCTTTATTATGCCTCACATACTCTGTACTAAAATATTCCTTCACGTGCCTATAACAAAAACCATGTCTTTCACCTCCAAATATAGCACGAATAACAGTAATGATGGCAAGATTCCTATATGAGATTATTGTGGTTTCCCTTGTCCCAATGACATCCTTTACTGTTCCAAGAAACCAACTCCAATTATCATGTGTTTCTCCACTAACAATGCCATATGCCAAGGGAAACAGTTGATCAGCTGCATCATATGCACTAGTTGAAACCAATGTTCCCTTATAAGGATCACTTAGTTGACATCCATCTATATAGAGTATGCCTTGGAACCCTTGTAAGAAACCTTGTATAACGCACCCATAAGCAATAAACAACCTCTCAAATTTTTCACTTTCAGAGAATTCACAAAAGGCAAATGTGTTTAGATAAGTCTCAACTAGCCTCTCACAAATCCATGGAATGGCCATGTATGAGTCCTTTGGACGACTAAGTAATTCCCTCAAGGCTCTTTCTTTCCCTCTATATGCTTGAGAATAACTTAGACATAACCCATAGTCTCAATACATATCTCTCATTAGCTCATTTGCATTCTTGTCAATGTTACAAGTCAAACTGTCAAACATAATGTTGATGTCAAATTCGACCATTTCTTGGGAGCTACAAGAAGATTATCTTGTGCATCATGTGCACATTTTTGAATGTTCTTATAGTAAGGAATTCAGTATCTTGCAATTCTCCCATTGAGTACACACCCAAGTATCATGGACAACCATCAACAATATACCTTACAATGATCTTGTGCTTATTGTTCTTCACAAATGTGTATGCAAACTTCTGAGCAATGCTATAATTGTATAATATTTCCTGTAGGGTAGCCGCATTGCAAAAAACTTATCCCTCTCCAATTATCAAATCCTTCCACTTAGTTGAGTTCATTTCATGCCTTCTTGTTGGCATCATTTGGACAACACATGGCAAGGAATGTGAAACTTCATTACATATGGTGGATGATATTCCTTTCCAACATTTTGATAAGTTATCAAACCTGTACAATAATTGTAACTACAATATATTAGGCATGGTATGTTGACAACACCTCGTTCACAATTTTTTTTCTACAAGGAAAAACAAATTGCACAATTTTTACATCATTTGATTAACCTCTTATGGCAGTATTGCCATCTTTAGTTGTTTCTTCATCTACATATC
>JBAGKO010000003.1:7078614-7097812 GCA_037177275.1 Acacia concinna | reverse complement strand
GTCATCACATGCATAGCTTCAAGCTTAAAAACATGAAACATCAAACAATTAAGTAAAACAAAATGGAAGTTCTTCAACTAGAAAGTAGAAACTTGAGCATTACAACTTGGTCTCAACTCTTACGTAATATTTAGCCAAAAATAGTAACGAAAAATATAAATAACCAAACCATCCAATAACAAAATAACAACCTACTTAGACGCAGACAAATGGAAATAAACATAATGATCAACTTCTAAGCAGACCCACAATTAATCATCGAACAGGCTGATGCCCAAGTCGTCATCAGATTCTTCGGCTGGCTCCTCCTTCTCCTCTGCAGCAGCAGCTGGGGCAGCACCTAAATCTGCAGCAGGAGCAGCCGCAACAACAGCAACGGCAAACTTGCTGGGATCCTGTAGAAAAATAATACACCACACCAATTACAAACTCAGCGTTCAAAGGGCTAAATAATGGACAGATAATTGAGTCAGATCCACAAAATAAAGGAACGACCACAATACCTCTAGGTACTCCTTAACCTTCTCTGCCTGAGGGTAGGTGTAGGCAGTTTCAACTGAAACAGACAAAACGTTTTTGTAGGCATTGATGAACATATGTGGTGCAGCCGCAATTGTTGGGTATGAGGTGGCCAAAGCAACTGATGTCAACTGGCTAACACCAACGGCAAATTTCTCAACAAGATCGTCCTCAGTGAGATCAAGAACCTCAGGGCTGAACACTGAACCGTTATCATACACAGATAGGACCACGAGCCCATAAGAGAAGGGCCTGATCCCAAGTTTTGCAAGCAGAGCAGCCTCTGAGGAGCCGACCTTGTCACCCTTCTTAATAAGTTCCACAGGGGTGATAATTTCCACAGTACCCTTGTTAATCTTGGTGGGGATATTGAGCACCTGAAATGAGGAGGGCATGAACTCAGTACTCTTAAAAAAGCAACTCGGACTGTTTCAACTCAAGATTTCTTATTACCTGGAAGAAGGAGGTCTGAGAGGGATCAAGCCCGGTGTTGCCAGGAGGAACAACCACATCAATGGGAGCAACCAAACCGACACGGGCAGGAGCTCCAACCTGTTCATATAAATGATAAAGACACTTGTTAATGGACAAATATAAGAAAACAGAATAGCCAACGTATGAATCCTTCAATACCATAAAGGGAATCAAAATTGAAGTTTATGAAAGCATACTCCAAAGTTACTTCCATAAACTAGTTCACTAAGTACCTCAGACTGTAAAATTGGGCAGCAGAACCTTCAAAATCATGACTATATAAAGCGCCAAAATAAGGTAGACACTTGGCAAACATTTTTCATAAAATTCCAGTAGAAATCTATCAAAAAGTAAACCTATCCAATTTACAAATGAAAAGGTGCAATTATTACTAATACAAATAATCAACAAGAGGCAAGTTTATTTAAATTAGGTAAGCATTCCCAAATGTTGTGCATTTAGTAATTAGTAGGCAGCTCACCACAGATCAAAATGGTTTCATGAAAAATTTGGCCACCATACAGCAGATTATCATCAAGGTTGTGCTGGCAGCACATCCTAGAGGGCCTTAGCCCATAAAACCCTAATCCATATGTATTAGGATTTATTAGGTTTTATCTAGTCTACAGCCGTTAGCCAGCATAAAATTTTTAACTGTGTTTTCTACAGCTAATCTGTTACAGCCTTGATTATTTCCTTACTTTCTGCATCTCCCTATCACTAGAACCTCTTAGTGATTTAGGGCTTCTATCATTTAATATGCCGTGCATCTGAATAAAACTCACAATTTTACGGCACCACAAAATTGCTAACACTCCTCTTAATTCTCTGATAAAGTATGATGTAATTTGACATTATGATAATAATGGACGACTATGAAAAAATAAAGGAAAGAAAAATGATTTCTTTGGTATGAGGAAATAGTGATGTCAAGTAAATATAAAACAGATGTGATATATATATATTAACGCAATGACAGTAACAATAGCAGAAAAACGAATAGATACTTCACCTTGTACTTGGCAACCTCCTCGCTAACCTCCTTCAAGTCTCCTTTAGTAAAAATTAGCCCCACATTGCCCTGAGATGATAGACGAAATATTAGGCAAATGTTAATAACGGAAATCGACGAATTCAATCCCGTTGTGAATCTATAAAGAGAACCATGAACAGATTACTCACCTGAAGGAGAGGGATAAGGTTGAGGAAGGCTTCATTGCCTGTCTTCTCGGAGTGAATCCTAACAGAGCGCTTCATCATGGTGTTCTTGCCCATGAGCACCAACGAGTCACCACGCAGACCCTTCCTGATATTCTGAAGCTGGTTGGATCCAACGTTGTCGGCTGCGACCACAAGGATCTGGGTGTAATCCTCCAGAAGTTGGCACAATTTGGCATCGTAAGCGATCTTCTTCTCGGCCTTAGTGGGTTTCCGAACCATTGTTGATGCTACTAGAGAAAATAGAGGTAGAAATTAATGGAAATGAAAGCAAAATCGAGGGCCAAGACGAAGCAGAGCTCGGTCAAGGCGGACAGCAGAACAACGCCGTCTCTTTAACCCCCTTACGTCTTTGAAGAGTAGGTCTGGGAGAAGACGAACGCAGTTGCAGGCTTGCAGTGAAAATAAAATAGTGAAGAAGGCTTTTATAGCGGCATGAGATGAGGCCGATTAGGGTTTATGGGAAACCTAGACGGGACGGTTGAGATTAAAGTAATGGGAGAAATTAGACCGCTACTATTTTTTGGACAGTTAGAATGGGCTTTATCTGTCATCAGGCTTCCCATGATCCTTAATTTCCCAATGGGCTTCGTGACGTTACGATTTTGTGTTGGGCAGATTTGACGACCTAAGATTTTGTTTTAGTAGTAGGCTTGGATATTCGTCAACCCTCAATTAATTAACGTTTAATTTAATTTAATTATATTTATTACACCGACTATATATTGTCATTTTCTTGTTTTTATGTTTTATGAATTTATACTTTTCTGAAGGCAAAAACATGTGTACTTTTTATATTTAAAAATATGATTTTTGTCAAATATGTTCCCTTCATACATTGGTAAGTTTACATTCTGCAATGGAAAAACAAAATATTAGGGCATGTTTGGTTGGAGGAATGGGAAGGAGAGGAAAGGAAGAAATATATATGTGGGACCACTCACATTAGTAAAAAGACTATGTTATCCTAGATAAAAAATATTATTAAATATAGTGGGACCCACTCACCCTTAAATAATATTCTTTTAGGCAATCGGGGTGTCTCATTTTAGGCCACATGTATAAATTTCTTTCTGGTAGAAATAATATATTTGATATTAGTCTAAAGTATACTTTTGGTCATTTAAGTTTAGTCGATATCCTCTTTTAGTTCATTAACTTTAAAAAGTGTGTTTTTAGTTCTTTTAAGTTAACAGCGTTAACTTCAATGATAGAAAATATTGAGTAAAGTTAAAATAATGACATATTCTTATATTTAAATTATATGTAAATAGGAAAATAATTAAAACCCTAATGAAGCTTTAAGTTGATGTTAACATTAAAGCCTCAATTTAAATTATATTAATATTTAACTTTGTTGAGTCAGTATTTTCTGTTAGTGAAGTTAACAGTGTTAACTTAAAAATGACTAAAAATACACTTTTTAAAATTAAGGGACTAAAAAAGGATTTCGACTAAATTTAAAGAATTAAAAGTATACTTTAACTTTGATATTATTGATTAAATAACATATATGGTAAGGCGATAGAGGAGATGATTATGTAAATAAGTTGTTTAGATATGAAGACATGCCATTTTGCAATATGTGCGATGTTACGGAATAATGGTGATAGCCGGTATAGGGACATCTTTGCTTATGAGCTTGTTAAATCCAATATATGATAATATAATTAAACTATAATTAAAAAAAATAAAAACACTTTTGATTTTTCATTATCTACCTTCTGACATCATCGATGCAAATGGTGACAAAGATGTTGACACTATAGACAACGTGGCCATCAATGAAAGAGAAATATTATGGTAGGGCGGATTAAGGAGGGATAAATTTATCCTAACTCGTAGAGGAAATTTAAAATCTCACCATTTTTTTAAGGTTCTCATATTTCCCATCTTTCAAAAAAATATTGGTGGGGTGGGCTAATATTTAAGTTTCCAAAAAGATTGGGCAAAGATAAGTTTCTAAATAAAGGAAATGCTCATCTTTTATTCCCTTCCCATTGGTTCCGTGAACCATATAGGCTGCTATAGTTCATGTAATGAAGTACACCGGCATCCCTACAACAGTACAACATCATCATTTTTCAAACGTTCTCCTAATACTATTGTAATATATATACAGCAGGCTGCTTTCCATTTCACTCGCTGCTAATCAAACCTTCATATTTCCAAATTAAAGATGGCATATAAAAATGGTTGCTATCTTGAATTATTGCACATGTTAATCGATCACCTGTTGAAGTAGGAGATGCTCTGCCTAGCACTCTGGTCAAGTCAATGCTTGTTCATGGCTGCCATGCTGATCCCATACAGGTATATTAGGTATTAGGTGACGCCAAAGAATATTCATTCCCACTGCCACTACGCCCCTCATATTCAACTTTCAACTACCACCTCAATAGTCAATATTCTACACTTTGCCCCTAGTCTCCTCACTTTGAATATCAACCGTATTCATCTTCAATACTCTTCAATAAATCAACTACCCACAAGTTTCATTTCAGAATAAAACGTGTTAGGCAAAAAACCAAAATACAAAATTAAACAATAAACTGTTTCAATAGTCCGAAATGTTACTGTTAAATGATTATATAAACCAGGGAAAAAAGAGTCAGCGTCCGACCTGCCGGATTCGAACCAGCGACCTAAGGATATCTGTTAAGTTCTCAACTACAGTCCTCCGCTCTACCAACTGAGCTAAGGTCGGACTTGATGTTCCAAATTTCACCATTATAATGACTATTAAGCTTTCCTCCCGTTATGCATATCACCACAACAAACTTCTGAACCACTGCCCGCACATGATTCCATATTTACGATTTATTATATAACATTAGAAGCAGAAACTTTTTCCTTATTAATTCTTTCAGTCAGTCTCAGGATGTATTGAAAAATTTCCCATTTTTGGCTTCAAAAGATTCTTTCTAATTACGCGTTTCTTGAAAATACAAATTTATATTCAAATGAAATGGTATCATCGCTAAATTCGTCTAGCACTACAGAACCAACAATAAATTAAACCGACGTTTTGGTCTATCTTGTACTTTGTTAAGTTTGTTGAGTAGGTACCCCAATACCATCCCATCAACCAGATTAACCGCGTCATATATTTGCTTCTTGCAGCCAAGTGGTGAGCAAGCGCACTTGTATCCCCTCCAATCGCAAAGAATACATACATTATAAGAATTTATGGTAATATATAAAATCCACGTATCATAATCAAACACGAGACTTTCCACCACCTCTGATATTTAACAAGTACAGTATTAGAAGAGATTGTATCAGAAGCAAATGAAGTGGATGCAGCACGCAAACCAAGTGCAGCGCAATCCTGCTATTGCTTGTTACATTTACAGAGTGATGATGATAGTATATATTTCTTTCCAGGATACTTCTTATCCTTCCACAATCAAGAGTCGGAAAGCAATGGAATTACTTTCATGTCTCTGTCCTCCGTATCAACCGTGGAAGCTTTGCAGGCATGTAATACACTGCATATATCTGTTCTTTCCAGGAACTTCCCTGCCCTGACAAGCATCCCCGGTCCATAAATGAAAACCAGCCTCTTGCACTGCAATAAATTTGGAAAACCATGAAAAAAATATGAAGCTAGTTGATGAAACAGGTAGAACTTGGTAGGGAAAATTGTGCACTGCATTTCTTTTAGATATTATGTCAGCGGTATTATTAAGCTTTTGGCTTACGTTCTCAATTTAAACGATGTAAAGAGTAAACTCCATCACACTTGCCGGATGCACATAATACTAAAACTGGTGAGGAACTATAGGTTCAACCATGCTAATTTATTTAGCTGGATATAAATCTGATTTTTTCAATAAATGCAAGACAACAAAAATGGGTGAATGGGTATTTGTCCGATTTTTCTTACCTTTTCTTCATACTTCTCCATTGAATGGCACACCTTCAATAATGTCTCAATTATATCTAGCTGTCAGTTAAAAGTCAAAACTAAATTTGTCAGTAGTTTATTTGACAAAAGATAATGATGTCCAGTAGAGGTCAAACTGCGATCAGGATTATTGGAGAACTGAAAGGACAGTTGAGGGCCTTCAAGAAATTAATAATCATTTCTGCAGGACTGCAGGCTAAGAATATATTTAAGAATTAAGCGTTCATAAGAACCAGAGAAAATTTTACAAGTTTTACGGTAAAAAGAAAACCATAAGCTACTAGAAAACAGGGAAAATTCCACTACTCCAGCCCATAGTGGCAGCAGGTGAAATTACTGACCTCAGTGTCAGGATCTTTCAACTTAACCAATAATTCTGAAACAGCATCTTTGCAAAATCCACAGCTATCTTCTTGGACTTGTAATGAAATCTTAGCAATTTGCTGACATAGATGGGCCTTTTTGCAAAGTTCTCCAGGTTGAATTGAAGCTAATTCTAAGAAAAATAGGGGAGCATAATGGTCCACCAAATTTAAGCACTGTACAAATCAGAAGAAACAGATGAGTAAATGCAAGGTCTGAGAAATTCCTATTCATTAATCCATTCATCCCCCATATTCCTCTAGGGAGGACAGTTTTGCTCTCTTATATTGCAAGGTTGCACCAAGTGTACATCAGTACACCATGCTTCAACACAAGTTGGGGCTATGTTATTCTGTATATGAAAAGTTTCATATGTAAAATTATCATGTTAGCAGCAAAATGAAAACATGGAATATCCAAGAAAAGGTGACCAACCTGCTGCTCTAGAGGGTGCAGCTTGTGACATGTGTGGTAAAGGATATTAATGACCTCATGCTGAGTCTTGTTTTTAGTCAAGAATTCAAGAGCATCAGTAATATATTCCTCACAAAGTGCACAGACATCTTGTTTCTTGGCTAGTTCTGCGTTTTTAAAAGTGAAAAGGATAAACTACTCTCGTCACAATTATGCATCAAATGATAAACAACACACAATTGCTGTCTAAAAGATTGTAAGGATTTGCACTTGATGTTAAGTCAAACCACATCTGTGGTCTTCCTCCTTATTAAGGCAAAGACTGAAGACAACTGCATTTCTGACAAATTAGAAACTTAAGCAGGTGGACTAACTGAGATTATCTTACAACTAGGCTTATTCTATGACAATAGATTTTAGATGGTCTTAGATCCTCTTTCGGCCCATCTGAGATGACTCATTTGAGGAGGTTTGTGTTATTAAGTTTTATAGATTGAGTTACAATCCACCCCATCTTTTGGTCACTTGTATAATTTCAGATCATCGTACTAAAAAGCTATGTGTCATTAACAATACTATCAGCTTTCCACACAAGTCTTTATCTATCACTTAAATCCAAATTTACTTTTCACAATTGATTGGTGTCAGTTTCAGGGAAATTATTATCCTATATTAGTGGGTAGAATTTTAGATTAATAATCAGTCATTACTTAAATTTTGCTGTTTACACAAGAAAATTAATTAGACAGTGAAAAGGAAAGGTAAGATACACATGCTTCCACACTCTATCCATCTACTCAGAAAGAATGATTAAAACAAGGACCAGAATGATAACAGTTGACAATGCTACCAGAATAGCCTGACTTTGCTGTATTGTTTCTCCAAGGTTCAGGAAGAGCCAGTTCTCTAGCATCACAAACCCAAGCAGCACTCAACACAATGAGAAATAAGAGCCCTGTTCTCCCATCCATGTTGCTTTTATTAAGCACTAAAAACCTACAAAAGAGTTCCAATTGGGTCAAAGCTATAAAAAAAGGGAAATTGTTTATTAGCAACGAAAAGGGGAAAAAAGGAGCTGAGTTCACATATTTCTATGATGCATGATGCATTTAGTGAATTGTAATGTACTTGATACTTAAGAACTGGGTTAAAAATGCGAAGATTTAGTGAGCCAATTTGATAGAACCGTGTTAATAAATAAGTATTATTTATGAAATTTGTTAAACTATCACGTTGGTGTATACAATGCCCATCTTCTCTCTTCTACTTTAACACCCCTTGTTTCTGACAATGAAAATACGTCAAATACAGCCCTCAAAGGTGAACTAAGAGAGCTGGAAAAACTGTAAAAAGGCACCCAGTTCAAGATAGAATCCTAAAACCTATCTCAAGCTGAGCTTACCCAAAATAAAATCAGTTCAACATGGACTGAGAACAGTGAAACTACGTTATTTTGATACTAGCAGATCCGCTTTGAATTATTTAGAGATACCTCAATGATACTTTCAGTTCAGGCGGTTTATCGCCCAAAATTCACTTGTAAACAAAAAAGTAGAAACCCAATTTCTCCGAACTACGATCCGTGGCCCCCCAAAAGAGAAATTGCTGTTATATAAGTATCAGTTATGAAAACAATACAAGTGTTTGATATCATGTATATACGGGGATCATCAGGCGAACGGGGGAAAAAGGCGAAGACCAACCGCAAAAAGGATAAGGTGGAAGGGAAGGACGGGAAGAACAATATTATTCTGGAGAAATAAATTAAATTGGCGATATAAGAGACAAGTTAATATTTTTCGCAGTATTTCCACGAAACCAATAGAAGGAGAAGGAAAAAATTTACCTTGGGGGGTTCAAGGTTCAGGAAAGAGAGCAGGAGGAAGGGAAATAGAGGCGAAGGAGCCATTAATGGCGTTGGAGTGAGAATGAAGGAAAGGTACGATTCTATTATTAGAATTCGGTAGCCACAGGTTTTGGATTGCAGCGCAGGTGACTTGCATGTATGAGATAAAATATAGGGAAAATCTCGTAAAAGTACCAAATAAATGTATAAAAAATAATTTAGTACAGTAAAATGTAAAAAAAAATTTAAAAATAATAAATTAGAAGGGAGAAAGACAAATAAATACCCTGCAAACATGAGAAACCCAAAGAAGTGATTCGAATTTCGGAAAGGACAAATGAGGGATGATGACAAAAACTCAACAGAGAATGATTAAAACTGAGCAGATAATAACTAAAACAAAATGACTAAAACTAAAAGGAGAATAACTAAAACTCAACCGAAAATGACTAAAATATGACCAATTTTTCGCTCCTCATTTGTCCTTTCCGAAATCCAAGTCACTTTTCTGGGTTTCTCATGTTTGCAGAGTATTTTTTTGTCTTTCTCCCAAAATAATAACACTACACGCTGTTTGATACAAGGGATTAGAGAGGGAGGGGAAGGAAGGAAAAAATTCTTGGGAAAATGACAGTTAAGTCCTAGAGATAGGACTTAATATTATAATGGTCCTTGTAAGTTGTTAATCTCCACTATTTAAGTTGTCGTTTGTCACTGTGCAGTTATTGATATGGGCCACTCTGATATTAAGTCACGTCTCTGGGACCTAACTGCCATTTTCCCAAAACTCTTTTGACTTGGATTTTAAAAAAAAATTAGAGATGTGGGGTTAAAAGTTTTTAATTAATTTTTTTATTTTACATCTTATTTTTGGTAAAATTTTATAACCACACTCCTATTATTTTTTAAAACCAATTTATTTCCCTCATTTCCTGGATTTGTATTAAGTGCTCATCATAGTTATGAGCAATTAATTTTAATTTATGATTTTTTAAATGATAAATTTATTTTTATGAAAAGTGATAGTTATAAATTTATCTTTGTTTTTAATTTTGTATATAATAAAATAAAAATTTATTTTAAATAAAATAATTAAATTAAATCTAAACAATCTAAATTTAATATAATAATAATAATAATAGATGATAAGCGCAGTTTTACTCATCATATTAAGAAACATTTTATGTGCTCCCTCATTTCCCTCTTACCAAATAGAGCCTAAACAATGTGTCATGTTCAATCATATTCATGGGCGGAGGCCGAAATATTACATTAGCACATTTGCCTTCGACAGGCATGTGCAAGGCAAAGTTCATCCAATCGACCCGCCAAGTCCGCAACCCGACCCGCCAAAACATCCTTCATCAACCCCGAAGCTACTGCGCTACTGTCGTCATCTTCACTCCATTATCGAATTATAATGTGATTTGGGAGCAATTTCACTGCTAACTTAATTTATTCATTTTCTTTGTTCTTCTTTCTTGAATTAAACTTGTGAATTGTATTCTATGAGCTCAATCAGTTGAAGCCATAATTTGATTCGTGGATCCGACACTGTCACTTTATCACAGGCCTACAAGGTTTGCATTCTTTGCCAGCTCTTTTCATTCTGGAATTTGATTCCTTGATCGCTGTTTTTAATCTTAACAGATAACAGATTTATGGTTCTTCCATTGTGCATTTCCTTGCACAAAAATATTTTGCGTATGCTAACGTTTCTCGGCGGAGGGTGATAATTTATTTCATGATTTAAATTTGATATTTTTTGATCTGTTATATTGCTCGTAATTTATGGAAACTAAGGTTGAATAAACTGGAGGTTTATAATTTACGGGGCTTTGGCAGTAATGAGGTTACATCAGAGGTTGTCTTTTTTACAGCTCGTAGTTTGAAGATGGCGTGGTTTAGTGGTAAAAATACATGGGGGAACTTTCCTGATTTGGCGGGTGCGGTGAATAAGCTTCAGGAGAGTGTGAAGAATATTGAGAAGAACTTCGATACAGCTCTTGGTTTCGAAGAGAAGTCTGAATCCAGCAAAGAAGGTAAATGTATTGTTCAAGTGCCCATCACTCTTGACTATTTTTCATAAAGATTTTTCTAATATTTGAATATGTGATACTGTGATTGAGATTGTTACTGAGTTTGTTAACAAGTACAAGCTGGGAGGTATAATTAGGTCTTTGAGGGAGGGGTTCATTACGTCAGAAAATAATCTTGGGTGGTTAGATCAATGAAATTGTATTATTTTGACACAGCTAGAGTATTTTTAAATGGTGTCCATGACAGTTTCATTGATGACCAAGCTATGCTTTTGTCTTCCAGCCGCAGGTTCATGGCCCTTGGTGGCCGACGGGAAAATGCTATTCAATCCTGTTATGTCATTTATGGGGAATAAAGTTGAGGACAATACTGAAGAAACATCTGGGGAAGTTAAATCCTCTGAACAAAAATCTGGAACTGAGAAATCATTGGAACAAACTGAGTCTCCAGAACATTTACCTGTAGCTGAGGGAATAGAAAGCCTTGAGACTGATAAAGCAGTCCAGACTGAAACTGGTAAGGCCATCCGAACTGAAACTGAAGAAAGTGCTGCCGAGAAACCAAATAAAGTGCATGAGGTAGAGGAACATGGTGAACATGAAGAGTCAACAGATGGAACTGCCACATTGAATTTGGAACAAGGAAAGTCAGAACTTCCCTTACCAGTAGTGCCTGTTGAGCTTTCTGAATCCATAGTTCAGAATGTTGAGAGTCCTGTTTCTATTAATGAACCTCAAGAAAGTGAGACCTCTAAAGTGAAAACCCCTACAAGTCCAGAGGCATTACAACAGATGCCTGCTAATTCTCAGGAGGATCAGGCTGTAGGTAGTACGTTTGAGCCTGGTGAGTCAGATGGTCTTATTGAAGTGAGGGAGAAATTTCAAGAGAAAATCGAGGAGAAGAGCAGGGAAGAAGAGAGATTTGAGCCAAAGGAGGGTATGGAAAGAGTTTCTCTTGTTCAACCTGAGGCATCCAGTGACAGCAAGAAAGGAGATGATACCACCCCTTCTATGTTATCTTCTGTGGCTTCTGAGGAAATAAATATTGTTGGTCAATCCAGTTCTACTCCATCATCATCTGAGTTGGCACCTACTTTAGTTTTACATGAAAATGAAGCAACAGTTAATCAAAATGAAGGCGAACACTTATCCAGTGATGCTGAACCTGACATTAAAGAGCAGCATTTGAGTTCTGTAGCAAATATGTTAGATTCAAATTCTGTGCTTGAACTGGAGAGAATGAAGAGGGAGATGAAAATGATGGAAACTGCCCTGCAAGGTGCTGCACGACAAGCTCAGGTATTTTTTGTGATGCATGTAATCATGGTCATAATAGCAAAAAATAGGGCTCAGGTCTTGTAATTGTTTAAGCAGGAGAATCTTAATCATTTGGTCTCTAGTTAGCCCTTGTCATTGAAGAATCTTATTTGGATGTACTTTCCTCCTTAGCTGAGAACTTGGCGTGCCAAACTGTTTTCACATGGAAAATTTAATAAGATGTGTGCAGACTTTAGACAGTTAAGTTGATGGCCCATTGCACTGCACTAAATTATTCCCTTCTGGAATCAGTCTGTTTAGTTTATTTTTCATTGATGCATAGAGGTTGAATGAATGACGTTGAACATGTTTTAATTTGAACTTTTATTTTTCATAGTTGTTGAATTAATTAAGTTCCTATGTGGCTTCCTCTAAAAGTCGTTGCATGCCTTAGCCTGCACTTATAACCTGATAAAATCTGACTTTCACTTGACGAAGGGTTAACCTATCACTAGAATGGAATTTTTACAATCCTTTATCTTGTTCCAATTTATCTGAAAGCGTGCATGCTTGGTGTAATGATGCTATCCGTTCTTTCATTGTACAATGATGAAAACTTTGTTAATTCTGTTTGCAGGCTAAAGCTGATGAGATCGCAAAGTTGATGAATGAAAATGAACAATTAAAATCAGTGATTGAGGAATTAAAGGTAAAATGTGTCTTTTTAGTGCAATTTGGTTGGTGTCAAGTTTCAATTTACTTATCTGTCTTTCTTTTTCATTATAATTCTCATTTTGCCATGTCATTTTTATGTAATCCATGCATTATGTCCATTCTATTAAATGATTATTGGTTTTCTTTTTTTTTTTAACTAATGCGATGTTACATTAGATGTTTATGATGTTCCGTTTGACTTTTTCCGAGAGACAATTTGGCATAATGGAAACAATAAAGTGATTTGTTAGCTAATGCGACTGGAATGAAAGCTCCCCTATAAGTGGGAGGTTATAGGTTCGATCCTGCTTGTAACCTGAAGTCGATATTGTTTGCCCCTAATTTTTAAAAACAAAAAACGAATTTTAGCTCTTTTTGGGTTTATTTTTTAATGACACTGTATCCCATGCTTTAAAAAGTTATTATACTACTACTTTTTTGAGTTTATTCTTTGCTCCCCACATTTTTCTCTTTTTAGCCAATTTCAATTTTCCTTTGGGGCTTTCTGAGCAAATCCCTGTGTTTCTCTAAATATGATGGCTTAATTTTTCTCATTTTACTGTATGTTTCGCGCTTATCCTGTTTCTCACTTCCTTCAAGATGTCCATAACTGTTGTCTAATACTTGTGGAACAGAGAAACTCCAATGAGGCTGAAATTGAAACTCTTCGAGAGGAATACCATCAGAGGGTTGCAACTCTTGAGAGAAAGGTATAGCTCCACAGGATTCTTTGTCGTTGTGCTTATTTAGCAAAGTTGTTTATACTGTCAACTAAATAGCAAAATCAAAAAGGTGTGTATAGGCTTCAAGAATTGCATTCTATCCATGATCTTTTGTTAACTTTTTCATGATAGAAATTCACAACATATGCAGCTACTTGCTGGAGTATTTTTTCACATTGTGTTCTAGGAAAGAAAGGTTTTTCTGAAGTTTCCTTTAAAACTTACATTTTTCTGGAAACTCTGTAGAGGTCAATTTTTGAAAATCTTTTAATATTTGCCTTGCTTGTCATTTTTTTTTTTTTTGGGTGTGCTATGTAGTACAATAAAGATGTATAGACAATTCTTGCAAGATCAGCACAAATGTCAAACATCTGGTTTTGATGGAAAACAAGTGAAGGCACTTGAGTTTCAACCAAATCACTTGAAATTCATGTTAACATTTCATCAAATTTTCTTGAAGGATATTATTTATCAAAGTGGATAATTAGGACTAAGCATGTGTTTTAGGTTGTTAGATAACCTGTTTCAGGCTTTCAGCTACAACTTTTCTGGTTTTTATTCTCATTTGAATAACTGCAGGTGTATGCCCTCACTAAGGAAAGGGATACTCTTCGTCGAGAGCAAAGTAAAAAAAGCGATGCAGCTGCTCTCTTAAAGGAAAAGGATGAAATAATTAATCAAGTTATGGCTGAAGGTAGATCTGTCTGAGGCTAATCCTACAAAATTGAAAAATAATATCTCCATGTTCTACTTTTGATAATAATTAAACAAAAACTGTATCGTGATATCATCTAAACTCTAGTGGATACAGATCTAATTTTTTTATTGAAATGCATAGATGGTTTGTGTGTCTGGAAGGACTCTATTGTGACATGAACAAATTGTTTAGAGTGAAAAAATCCATGGCATTAAATTGGTGACTAGCCACTTGTGTTTGAAACTTAATTAGATTGGGTAATTGACTTTGCTGTAGTGAAGCATTTGGCATCTATAGAAGATAAATTAGGACATTTATTATGTGATATGGAAATACAATAATAGTTTGTTAGTTAATTAGAGTCAGTCATATAACCCGTAAGATTAGCCTATAAATAGAGATAATCAGTTGTATTTTAAGTGTGTTGTTGTATAGTGACTAAGCCATAATGGAATGAATAATTTTCCTCCCTTCTGCGTCTCTTCTTCCTCTCCTCTGATCTTCTGATTTCTCTCTCTCTCTCTCATTCTCTCTCATCTCTTGGGTGGATACCATATCATTATGTTGCAAATATCTCTATGAAGCCTTTACATAGACAATATTTTAATTACTGACAAGAATTTTAATACAACTAAGTTTCAAATATCTGTAGAAGATATTTGAAACTTAGTTGGATTGGGTAATTGACTTTGCGGTAGTGAAGCATCTAGCATCTATAGAAGATAGATTTAGGACATTTATTATGTTGCAAATATCTCTATGAAGCCTTACAGAGACAGCATTTTAATTACTGACAAGAATTTTAACAGTTACCTTGCTTGGGATTGAAAAATATCTGCTCTGACGTCCACTTTGTCATCGAGGCTTTGATATTATGTCATTGTTGGGGACCATTTCATCCCAAATGCTCAAATGAGTGAATTTATTAGTATTGACGTATTTGAAACTTTTGATAAAATTGTGGGCAGTTAGTTGTCCTACAAGCAAGCTTTTGGTTGAAACCTTTGTGCATGGTCGTTACCAGCTTTTATGTTCAAATTTTATTTTTGGTTTACATTCCATCTTTTTGACAAGATCTTGAGCATAGATTGGAAAAGGCTTATCATGCATTCTTAAAAAATTGTGTTAACTACCACCTTAACCTTATTGTCCGTAAAATGTATGCTTTCCTCCAAAGTACATTTCTTTATGGAACTTTTAAGTTAAAAATTTATCCACTAAGGTGATAAACGTTTCATATAATGGAGTGTAAAGAGACCCCACTTTTCATTTTAAATTTTCTTATGTCTCAGGGGAAGAGCTTTCTAAGAAGCAGGCTGCTCAGGAATCTACAATCAGGAAACTAAGGGCTCAGGTATTCAGGCCGCTTATTTGAACTTTCCTCAAATCTAATTCTTTCTCAGTGACTACTAATCATAATAAATTCTTCTCCTACTTTGTTGATGAAAGCTAGATTAGAGAGCTTGAGGAGGACAATAAAGTTTTGACTACTAAACTTCAGGTAAAGTTTCGACCAAAAGCTATCTTGAAATTATTATCAGCTGGTAAATATTCTGAACGAATGTTGATTTTTCCCCACAAGGGAAAATGAGAAATCAGAACTTTCATTCAGTATAGATACACGACACTTTTTCAACTTTTGACTTTGCTGTTTGAGTTTGATTCACTTGTTACAGATTCTTTATCACTTTGCTTCTTTATATATGAATGATAATAATTAGATTCAAGAACCAATGAACAAACATATATTCTTGGTTTACTGAATCTAGTATCATGAATGGTTGCATTTGATTTTCTTACTATCACGGTGCTCTTAGAACTTCATTTGGTTGGAATATAATGATATACCTCCTTTATTGGCAACACAATATTCATTTGTCTAGAGTTAGCAAGTTTTCATAATCCACCTATCCGTTAGTAAATTTAATTTTTGCTGCTATGGCTTGGTTAATGGCAAATATTTAAGGTGGAGGAGAATAAAGTAGATAGTATTAAGAGGGACAAGATGGCTACAGAGAGTTTGTTGCAAGAAACAATAGAGAAACACCAAGCAGAATTTGCAGCTCAGAAAGATTATTACACCAATGCTCTGGCTGCTGCTAAGGAGGCTGAAGCATTAGCAGAAGCACGTGTCAACAATGAAGCAAGAATGGAGCTGGAGAGTCGTCTGAGAGAGGCTGAGGAACGTGAATCTATGCTGATCCAGGCACTTGAAGAATTGAGGCAAACATTAAGTCGAAAAGAACAGCAGGTTGCTGTGATATTGAGTATCAGTCTTTATACTAAATTGACTTTGCAATTGTTGACTCTAATGTTTCATTTTCCATGTTCAGGCAGTGTTTAAAGAAGACATGCTGCGAAGGGACATTGAGGATCTTCAAAAGCGTTATCAGGTGTGTTCCCTTGCTTTCTGGATATAACCCATAATATGATTTAAATTGTGAAACCAAATTCTGTTCCTTCTGTAGTTCTGTGTAATTTGGTTGATGTTGTGTCTAGGAAAGTGAAAGACGATGTGAGGAACTGGTTGCTCAAGTTCCAGAATCAACGAGGCCACTTTTAAGGCAAATTGAAGCTATACAGGTGAACAATCTTTTTTCGGATTTAATTGGAATCTTTATTTGCAGAAGTTCTATTCCAGTCGGTTATTGAGTTCAACTTCAAGGGATTGTCTTTTACCTAGCAACTTGATAACAGGAAACGAGTGCCAGGAGGGCTGAAGCTTGGGCTACTGTTGAGAGAACCCTTCATTCTCGAGTTCAGGTCCCTAGAATATTTTCTGGCTTTAGCTTTTGAAACTTTTCCTCTTGATAATATTATGTTTCTATATTATTATCTTGTTGAATTTGCAGGAAGCAGAAGCTAAAGCTACTGCTGCAGAGGAAAGAGAACGATCCATGAATGAACGCTTATCTCAAACGTTGTCTCGAATTAATGTCCTTGAGGCTCAGGTTCTGTTTTCTCGAGGAAACTCATGTCTAAAATGTGGGGTAATTTTTTTCATACATACTATTTAAACTAGTGATGAATTACAGATTTCATGCCTTCGGGCAGAACAAGTTCAGACAAGTAGGTCCCTTGAAAAGGAGAGACAAAGAGCAGCTGAAAACAGGCAGGAATACCTTGTAGCAAAAGAGGAAGCTGATACTCAAGAAGGTCGTGTGAGACAGCTTGAAGAAGAAATTAGAGAACTGCGGCAGCAGCACAAGCAAGAGTTACAGGAGTCATTAGTGCATCGGGAACTTCTAAAAGAGGTAAAGCTTATCTCATGGCTTTGTGATTGTTGTTATTGTGTTACATGAAACTCTTTACTCTTCCATCAAATTTTTTCATACACCTTTCTAATTGCATAGGCAATGGAATTAATCCTTAACAAATGGTAGATTTCTTATCACCTTGTCACTCAATCTTGGTAAACAAGAATGCAACCTTACTATAATATGTGTTCATAAATTAAGGATTCAAGAGCTAGATCAAACCGTACATATTGCATAAGAATTTTCCTTGCTTAAGTGCTTTTTTAATGTTATCTGAAAGGTTGAGATGAAATAATATTATTGGGAGTCACATCTCTTATTTTTGTAGAGGAAGTTTGAAAAAAATCAAATTCTGTCCTCCATAGAATTAAATGGGAGGAGTGAACCGTTTCAAATGCATAAAAAGCTCCATACAAGGAAGTATTATTAGAAGGGTGGGGACTGGGGAAGGGGAAGTGAAGAAGTGAGGCAGATAGGAGTGTTATAGACTTCAAATTTTCTGAATCCTTGAATTAGTATTGCTAGTTTCTGACATGAATTTTGGGTCTTGTGAGAACTCAGATCACTGGTTGATGTTATAACGAGCCAGGATTGAGCATGTTATTTGCAACAAAATAGTTTTCAAACTTTCTAGCCTAGTCCAGAAAATCTGGGCATTTATATGGTGTTGGAATTCTATATGGAAGAACTAATAATATTCTCAGTTCTGGTATTGCAAAGTACTATGTTGTGTTCCAGCCATCCTTACGACCTTTCTGATTCTTGCGTCAAGTTTTATTGAATTAATTCATTTTCATCAGGAGATAGAAAGAGAAAAGGCTGCTCGAGCAGATTTGGAGAGGAGTGCCCGTGTTAATTCTGCCCCACCATCTGATCAAACACCTACTATGAAGAAAAATCATGCTTCTGAAAATGGTATAATGCTCTGACTCATTTCACATTACTTATGTGTTTTTTACTATAGAATACTTCACTATGCAGGCAACCTGTCTCGGAAGGCCTCTAATGCTAGCTCCCTTGGGAGCATGGAAGAAAGCTACTTTCTGCAAGCATCCTTGGACTCATCTGATAGTTTCTCTGAGAGAAGGAACCCAGGAGAGCATAATTTGAGTCCTTACTATATGAAGAGCATGACAACTAATGCTTTTGAAGCTGCATTGCGTCAGAAGGAGGGTGAACTTGCATCATATATGTCACGTTTGGTATGATTTGCTGTCCCACTTCCATGGATTAATATATATTTGATTTGATTCAGAAGAAAGAGACTATAAGCCACCAATAAATGTTATTCTAGTTGATAAAAATTTGGTCCATCACTAATGGTAAGACTTTGTTGGTTGATAACCAGTTAAAAGGGCCTGTTTGGCATCATGGTTTGTACCTCTAAATACAAGTACTTTTTAAGCTGTTAGATTTGCCTTGTTTTTAAGGAGCTTTCAGGACTCGACCCACACAAGCTTTTGCGAATTAAGCATAAAAAGAAGCTGTAAGCCATATAGTTTACACCAAACCCCCCTTAGACAACATAGTCTAGCAAATGTCCACGTTCTGGTGGAGGATGTTGAAGTACATGTGATTTATGCTTTAACCTGTCATTAACTAAAGAGCAAGAATGGGATAAATTAGCTAACCATTATTTGTCATTTATGTTGTACAATTAATTTCATAAAACAAGATGACAATCTTGATTAATTTTATTATTTAACTATAATAATTTCAGGCATCATTGGAATCTATACGTGATTCTCTTGCTGAGGAGTTGGTCAAG
>JBAGKO010000003.1:7063057-7075499 GCA_037177275.1 Acacia concinna | reverse complement strand
TTCTTGATCAACTGCCTCCTTCCTTTCAAGAGGGGGCGGTTGGTGATGTAGGTGATTAGCAGTAGGTCTCCTGTTTTCTTTTTCAAGTGTTTTGTAATACTGTTTTAAGCAGTAGATTATCCAGCTTTCCTACTCAAAAAAAAAGTTAGTCCTCATTAAAATTGTTATTTTAATATTTTAATCTTACTAAGTTTTCCGTTTTTTTTCCTATTACCTGAATTTCTCAAATGATATAAAATTGAATTATTATTTTTAAAATAAAATATTCGGTATACAGAATCATATTAAACTCTGAATAATCTCCATCAATTCTGAATGAATAATGCCAATAAGTTTAGTTATAAATCTTAAAAAATAAATTGTAAGTTCAATTATCCAAAAACCAATATGTATATGTATATGTATATGTATATGTATATGTATAATTGAGTTACTTCGAGACTAGTAGAAAATTAAGTTAACATTAGATAGGAAAAACATATTTTGGTATAATTTAACATTCATTTTTCGATATTTATAGCTCTTAAAATTGATAATTTATTATCTATCAGTACCTATAATTGGGTTATGTTGTTAAAAAAAAATTCATTGATAAATATTTTTTCACAAATAAAAATCTTGTCATACGCATATTGTTGTGGGGAAATTACCAAATGGTCCAATAAAAAGATTTAATCACCTTAAAATTATTAACAACTGAGTAAGAACCTACAAATTACAAGTTTATGGTGATCACTTGTAATCATAATTTTTTAATAATTAGAACCTCATGGTAATCCTCCGGTTGTTGTGCTTAGTTCATTAGCTGTTAGTGTTACCGTGCCAACAATGCACTACCAACTGACACGTGGCTATACCTTCTTACATGAACGTAAATGAACATGTGTTGGCCTGGGAGTGCTCTGTGCGTTAGTTAACGGCCAATTATGGCTAGTACGACTCTCGTGGCTTCCTCGCTTTTCTTCTTCCTGGAATGCCGAATCTTACTTCTTCTTCCTCATCCCCACCCTGCGCATTGTAGCATCCACCATTGATCGAAACGTTTTCTCTCTTTCTCCTTCATTACACTTCTTAGTTATTGCAGAAGGCTGACACTACTCACCTCTCCGCCGCCGCCTCGGCGCATTTTAGCCACAGCACCGCTCTTCTTCACCTTTCTTCAAACTCCACTCTTTAATTTCTGTTGTTCTCTACATTTGAAACTTCATTCAAAGGGTTTACCAGATAACAAGGTACGCTATCATTCAAATGCCTCACCTTTTCTTCTCTGCAAGTAAGTAGATGTATCAATATAACGTACATGTATTTTTCCTTCCCTGTTTATGATTTCCAGTTTTGTGATAGTATTCTTTAAAGAGAAGGTTCAATTTCAAATTTTGACGCTTTGTTTTACTCTAGTTGCTTTGTACAAAAATGGTTTGATTTTATATTACCCGTTGTTGGAGATAACAATGTGGGAGAACTATTCTGTTAGTGTTCCTATGATTTCACATGTTAGCAGAATGATATCCTCAAGTGTTAGATCCACGAATTTCTTAAAAAGGCTCTTGAATTCGATCTTTGTTGATAGTGAGCCAACTAACGAGTTCTTTCGTTGCTATTTGTTCTGGTGTTAAAGCATTCGAGAAGGTACTTCCTTATAAGGTTCTGGAAGGTGTATGTGTGTGTGTACTACTTCGCCATGCGGGAAAGGCAGCGAGTTTCATCCAGGGAATACATAACTGCATACGATAAAGGAGAAACTTCGGGTACGTACCATCCAGTTTGCCACTTACCAAATAATGTCCGGTCATGGCTACTTTCTGGAAAGACTATGTGCTATATTTGTTTTGTTTTTTCAAAGTTTGGAGTGAGTAGTTCCACTTTTCTTTTGAAATAAAAAATGGTCCTAAAATGACATTTTTGTATTATGATGATTCCAACGAGTTGTCAATAATATTCCATATACCAATGGAAATGAATATAGCATCTTAAAATAAATCTTAGTCTGGCAGTCTGGCAAAACTTAAACTTTTGATTGAATCATATATTTCTGTTTGCATGGCAGTGTATTTTCATGAAGACCGTGCAGATATAGCTTTCTTTTTCTGGTTACGTATGCGAATAAATATTAATGTGATATTTAAAAATGGAGTATACAATGTTAAAGTTCATTCCTTAATTGTGATATTTGGATTGATATGAAGTGAGAAAAGAAACTCCATGCATACCTACATGAATTAGAAGGCATGACCTGGCTTATATATTAAGGAAACTCTGTTTATTAAGTCAATAAACAGTGATCTCCTATCTCATTTACTTTATGTTGCCCCAATGAAATTTCCTTTCAAGGGAAGAGAAAATACTGACAAAATAGGCAAATGCAGAGGATTAGTCACTACGTTGTTTGGCTTCTTATTCTCTCTTTTTGCTTGGTTCACGATATATTCTGTCCTCCTACCAGTTTATATCTCTCCATCTCTCTTTTAATAGTATTTCTTTGTGTCTTTGCAAGAAAAAGTTGAATAGCAGGATTTTACTTTTCACTTTTTGATGTTCTATTATAGATGATATATATTGATGTTCCTCACAAGAAGAATTTTATTCTTCATGTCTTAGTACGCTTACTGAATGGTAAACCTTCTTGGCGGAAATCTTTACGGCATGTATTAGTGGCTTCAATTTCTTCTTTCTTATTTGGCTACCACCTTGGGTATGTCCTTTGAATCATGACCCTCCTCCATTTTTTCTTATGCCAGTAAATTCTGTTGAGTAAAAATGATCTCTTTTCTCATCACCGTTGCTGATGCAGAGTAGTTAATGAAACCTTGGAGAGCATTTCATTAGACCTCGGCTTTAGTGGGAATACCATGGCTGAAGGTGCTTACATGGTGGAGATTAGATTTGTTTACCGTGCTATACTTAGCTAGAAAACTGACGTACTTCTTTTCCTTATTATATTGATGAAGGTCTTGTCGTAAGTACATGTTTAGGAGGGGCCTTTGCTGGGTCTCTATTCAGTGGGTGGATTGCAGATGGTGTTGGACGTAGGAGGGCTTTCCAGTTGTGTGCTTTGCCTATGATCATTGGGGCATCTATGAGGTACTTACTGTATCATTTCTTCTCTTATATGTAGCTCTATCCAATCTTATGCTACAAGACAATGTATTGTTTGAAAAGAAAGTATAAAAGCTCTGCTGTTTATTGACAATTTACTCAAGCTATGCAGCTTGGTTAGTTTCCTTTATGTTTTGGTTTTTCCCCAAATGGAGCATGACAGAGCAGAGCTTTACCATGTTCTAATTGTTTTAACTAATTGGCTATCCGGAAATTCTTGAAATATGTTGACAAATTTGATCATGCTTTCTACTTTTCAGCTAGAAGTTAGTGGAATCAATTATCTTTTGTGTTCAATCTGAGCTCGTAGTTTTCTCTCTTTGATTGAAAAGGAGACATTATATTAAGATGGAAAAGTACAGAATTGGAGGAACTCCCATAAAAACAATCAAACACTTGTGAATAATTATTCATAAGCTGAACACAGGAGGAAAGTTAAATACTACCGTATCCTGCAAACAATCAAACAGATAAATAGTTTCCCTTCAAATT
This sequence comes from Acacia concinna, assembly GCA_037177275.1. Classification (NCBI taxonomy): domain Eukaryota; kingdom Viridiplantae; phylum Streptophyta; class Magnoliopsida; order Fabales; family Fabaceae; genus Acacia; species Acacia concinna. The sequence continues at coordinate 7,071,911 of JBAGKO010000003.1, read as the reverse complement.
TTGGGCATTCTTCTGTAGCCAAAAGCACCGTAACAGTGCAAAAACACCCAATGACATCTAGCCTTAGCCTCATTATTCTAACAGGACCTCATATCTGAATAGGTGAAAGAAGAAGAAACTGAGAAAGATAGTTTGATGAATCTAGTAATAATATGAAGCGACAGGGAACTCCTCTTCACCAATTTTTCTCTCTCTCTTTTTTCTTTCTTTTTTTGGTTGTATTTCTAGCTTTAGTTTGCAAAATATAAAAGCAGATAAAGCTATAAACTTGCTAATCACAAATATTGTAGTGCAACAGCAAAAAGCCTGTGGGGTATGCTTCTCGGAAGGTTATTTGTTGGTACTGGGATGGGACTTGGCCCTCCTGTTACAGCTCTTTATGTGACTGAGGTACATGAGATAATAAAACCAGCATTATTTTTTACATTAGGGATCACATTATTTTCAACTGCAAGGGTCATTTTTTACCTTGATACTTAACAAGTACCCATTTTCATTTGTAGGTTTCACCTCCAACTGTAAGGGGTACTTTTGGGAGTTCAACTCAGATTGCAACATGTCTTGGAATTATAGGTGCACTATTTGTTGGATTTCCTGCCAAGGAGATAGTGGGTTGGTATGAAATGTTTATATAGACTTCTCTAGAGAAGTTCGTGAAAATATTTGTCTCTAGATTTATACATTATTTCCAGATTTCACATTTCATACTTTAAAATGTTCCCAGGTGGAGGATTTGTTTTTGGGTATCCGCTATTCCTGCAGTAATACTTGCCCTTGCTATGGAGTTCTGTGCTGAGAGTCCTCATTGGCTTTTCAAGGTTATATATTGTCCTGTGTCAATCAATAATAACCTGAACTTCCAATAAACTGAGCCAGCCACTTTTTTGTACCACATTGACTATCTTTCAGTCCTTTGATTGAGGCATAGCTTATAGAGTAGAATGAATTAATAGAATTATTTAGATCCCAATCTTCATTACAAAGATATTAGTTGAGTGTAGGGACTGTTACTAGTTGACTTATGATCAAACAACCATGTTCATTTCACCTTCCATAGTCCCATTGTCACTGATGCGAGTTATTAAGTTTATTGACTTTCCTTTTTTATTTAAATGAAGAAAACTGAAAAAGAAAGAAACTTTTTCTTATGTTCATTCTTGTGTATTGTTGTACACTGATAAAGGCTACTTGTGCAGAGAGGCACTTATAATTATTTGACTTTTATCAGATGGGAAGACGTACCGAAGCTGAAGCTGAATTTGAGAAGCTTTTGGCCGGTGCGCATGTGAAACCTGCAATAGCTGAATTGTCAAATGACAGAAGTGATGAGTCTAATATCAAACTTTCAGAATCACTCTACAATCGTCATTTCAAAGGTGGTGACCAGAAACTTTATGAAGAGTTGTTTTTGTACAACAATACATATTTGTTTCTTAAAGATGATCGCTTAACCTCTAAAACGTTTTTTCAGTGATGTCCATTGGATGCACACTTTTTGCTTTACAGCAGCTATCTGGCATTAACGCTGTTTTTTATTTCTCTTCAACTATATTCAAGAGTTTTGGTGTGCCATCAGATCTTGCAAACACTTGTGTAGGAATTTGCAATCTATTGGGTATGCATTGGCTTTATACCCTAGTTTCTTTGTTGTTTTGATTGTAAGTTCCATATTTTCTCTAAACCATGTTGTTCCTACCCCTCCAGGGTCAATTCTAGCAATGATTTTGATGGATAAACTAGGAAGGAAAGTGCTTCTCCTGGGGAGTTTTACAGGCATGGTGAGAAACTAAAAAGTCATAATTTGGCTGGTTTAATATTTGCTATGCTTGATTATTTTCTGCATAAACTTTGCATGGAATATTTTATAAAAAATTAAGTTACTGTGTTTTGTCTATTGTTCGTGTATGTCATTTATGGCTTCAAATTATGATACTATATTCCATCTGAAAGATATAAATTGGGGTTTCAATTTTTTTTTAATAATTTAATATGCAGCTAACTCAATCATTCTTAAGATTTCTCAATTTTTGGGATTTTGTCCTGACTCTGTTTTGTTGTTTTGGGAACATTTAGGTAGTGCTTGGTAGGATTTAAAGTAGGAAGGTGAAGATGGCAACTGTGTAAATAATACGAGTATATTTTTCCCAAAAGATTTTCAATTTTCACTTTTACTGGCACACTAGTTAAGAGTAGATCAAGTTATTAATCTCCTACTGAAGTATTTCTTAAAACCATGAGAAATATTATTTTAAACATAGGGAGTTCCTTTAACTGTAACACAAGGCTTATGTACATTTAGTTATAACTTCCATTCATCTTCACAAGTTAGGTGAGAACTATTGTCTGACATTAATTCATATTGTTGATCTTAGGCTGTCTCATTGGGTTTGCAAGTAATTGCTGCAAGTTCCTTTGCATCAGAATATGGAGCAATGTATCTATCTGTTGGTGGCATATTGATGTGAGTGGGCAGTAAAATTCAACTTCCTTGTACTGGACAAAAGAGTAAAAGAAACAAAATTATGTACTACCTCTTATCTTTAATATAAGAGCTAGTTGTGGATTGAATTTAGTTCTAAAATATAATACCTCAATTCACTTTGTCTATTAATAAATTTATAATTTATTCTCAAAGTATCTAAGGGTGGACATGTTAAAAGATGATATTTTAAAAAAATCAACCTATATTTGTTACAAATAACTAACGTGACTAACTTTATTAATCTATCCAAATTAGTCAACTAACTCATGTAGTATGAAATATGAAAATGAAAATTGACACCGGTGCCTTTGATATTGATGCAGGTTTGTCATGTCTTTTGCTCTTGGTGCTGGTCCAGTTCCTGGTCTCCTCCTATCAGAAATACTTCCTAGCGCAATCAGAGCTAAGGCAATGGCAATTTGCATGGCTGTGCATTGGGTAATTTAATTCTGCATTTATTTTCCTTCAGTGCTTTCTCTAAAATCACTTTGTTGATTGCCTTGTTGAAGAAAGCAGTAAAATTGTTTGTACTTTCTTTTTAAGGAGAACCATTAGAAAGTCCCAAAGAATGAATGAAATTACCAAAGAGTCACAAATACACAATATAGATCTATAGGAATTTCTTATACTAGAACTTGTTTGCTCACTTATTGTAGAACTTTTTAGTGATTATATTCTTTCTTTGGGACTTCCTTATAGCGGTCCCTTTATTTTATTATCTTATAGACTTGAAATCTACTTCAAATGTTTTCATTCTTGCATAATCTTTGGTTTGTTGAAGCTGTGTGTGAGAGATTGTTGACACATCGTTGGACAGATTATGAACTTCTTTGTTGGTCTACTGTTTCTGAGCTTGCTGGAGCAAATTGGAGCACAGTTCTTGTACACTATTTTTGCTTCAGTCTGTGTGATGGCAGTGATTTTTGTGAAGAGAAATGTTGTGGAAACAAAAGGGGAGTCTCTTCAGGAAATTGAGATGGCACATCTTCCCCAAGAAGCAACTTAAATTGGAGGAGGTATAAGTGGCATTTTTTAATTTGCTGGCATAACAAAACAAAGATTTTCTTTACACGAAGAATTTGCAGAAGGGAGTTAAGTTATAGGACTTGAATGTGCCAGAAATGTTGTGCCTCATGCACTTGTCTTGTTGAGATTTTCTACAGGGCTTTCTTTTTTGTTCAAATTTTGGAGTCAGCAAAATATGAAACGACAAATGTAAAAGCAAAATGAAGAAGCCGCCTTCAATGAGCATGTCCTTTTTTAAGAATTTTGGTGCCTTGTTTAATTGGGCGTGCTGTCGTACATTTCCCTCCATTTCTCTAGTCTTTCTATTAATCAAATCTAACTGCAAATAGACACAAACAAATCACAGCTAATACCACTACAATAATACAAACAGTAATATATCTCTCTCCTCTTCTTTAGCAACTCTTTCTTTTCAATCCTGCCGTTTTCTCTTCCAAAGCTCTCTCTCTCTCTCTACTCTTCTTTCCCTCGCTCCCTCTACCTTGTCTGTTGTCACCTCCAGATTCACATGGTTATTAGTAAAGTTTTGGTCTGTAAATTCCCATAAAAATAATGTACTCTCTCCAGTATTAATTATAAGATTCAATTAACTTTTTTTAGGGAATTTTAAAAAAAATTAATTACATTACTTAACCATATCATATGTTGTATTTTACTGTATTATATATTAGTTTATAAGTTAAAAAATATAGTTTGAAAAAAACGATAGACTTTAATATATTAAATTAATATAATTAACTTTTTTTATAATTCTCTAAAAAGAGTTAATTGGCCTTACAATTAAATCTGGAGGGAGTATAGCAGATACATAGGTAAACATAACTACTCGTAGTTAGGAAAGGAAAAAATACAGAAAATATGGCTCCAGGTTCGGACCCCTATATGCTACAGAAAATATCAAAGTTTGAATTGCAAAAACTATTCAAGTCTAAGATCTAAAATTCCTTCAGTTTTTCCGATAAAAAAAAAAATGAGTTCAGTTTGGATTCAGGTTCAGTAAAAGGCTTTCAAAATAATTAAAAATAATGGAGGGTGTACATCAATTGAATAAATTAATTATTTGCTGTTGGAGGAGCCTTCACAAACCAAACTGGGAAAACAATTTTTTCACTGCAAACAGCCAAATAATCTAATAAGATAGGCATGTGAATCAGGATGTGGCGGGCGAGGTAGGGGTAGGGAGAGAAGGGGAGAAGAAAAAATGGAGAGACAGAGACAAGAGTAGAGAGAGAAAGCATGGAACAGAAAACTGCCGACCCAAAATGTGAGAGAGATATTATAGTGTACATTATAAGGGTATTAACTGTGATGTGTCTTTTATGCCTTCTTCTATGGGAAAATTTTAGAAAAATATCATCTAAATCTATAAAGGACATTTTAGTGCTCCCAAATCAGCAAATCTCAGTTCAAATGTCTGGTAGGAATTTGGGATTTTATAATGTGCCAAAAAGACCATAATGCCCTCAGGTACAATTAAAGTTAAAGTGAGAAAAGAGGTAGGGATGACTTCAATTTTTTCTTGCCCCATATCTGTTTTCGGTCTCCATCCAACTAAAAGTGAGCACCATAATCACTGTCAAGAGCTTGCTGGTGTAAGTGTTCTTTATAGTCATGGCTCGTGTCCTCTTCAGTGGGAGGAGAGAAGCCATTATCGCGGTATAGTTTTTTTTGCCCCATCTTTGTTTTGGTCGCGACCCAATAGAAAGAGAGAGCCATTATTGCCAACTGAGCCAAGCGAGCATAGTATAATGGACTCCAAGTGGAAGTCATACAGTGATCTTCTTTTAGGGAAAAGGACCTAATTTTAGGAAAAGGTGCAAACTTTGTGATGTTGCTTTTATCACTTTCCAGAAATAACTGCAGATGCTATTGATCCAAGATATACACATGATTTCCATTGCTTCCCATTTTATACTCTTAATTAATTGAACCAATAGTCAATGATTTGGATACGTGCATTTAAAGTTTTGGGGTGCAAGAATTACAATCATCCTACCCATTTTCTGTGGGTTCAACTGGTAAAGGGGTTGGACACGCTTATAAATGGAGTGGTGTTCGATCCCTAGGAAGATCACTTAGTTGTGGTTCCAGTCGCAGCACTTGAGGAGATATCCTAACTTCAGGGTGTCTAGGTTAACATTTGAAAGTAATTGACAGCTAGTTTTGTCCGACATTTGTATCACCTAGGAGAAATAGAAATTTTGCCCTACCCTTATATCGTGAATGAGCCCAACCTTTTTCCAAAAATTTTTGTATCAAAAAAAAAAAAGAATTACAATCACCCTAATTTGGATACACATGGATATGATTATTCGTGTGTATGGAAAGGCCCAAAAATATGATGTCTTAAATAGATGGTTCTTGGAGGAATCACCGAAACTTCCTTATATGTTTCTCTTACCAAAACAGGTTGTCCACCTCCGTCATTTATGTATTCTATGATTTCTATACATTAAGCGCCTCTAAATCCCTTAATAGTTTGGCCAAAAATGTTTTGCTTTTACTCAATTAATGATAGTCAAACCCTGTCGACTCTGAGATTTGGGGGTGGTATGTGTAAGCCGAGTAAGATGATGAACTACATTGAGAAAAAAGACAACTCAAATGATGAAGAGGGTCAAGAGTTGCTAGCTCAAATCGGATAGCTTCAGCAATGCATTTCAAGGACCAAGCTATCAACGAGCTCAAAGATTGAGATTGGAAAACCTTTATTGTGTTCTTTGACAAGGGAACCTCTTCAATTTCTTATCAAGGAAGATATGGTAAATGAGGGTTTTTGAAGGCATGTTGATCATGAAGATGGTGATGAGGAGAATTAGATTGTGTTGATTGAAAATCCATTTGACTCACATTCTGATGAAGGTGAAAACTTTTTGAAGTCTCAATACTTGCTTTTATATTCCGAAGAGACTCTAGAAGAAAAGGAGCTGACTTCCCAACATAAATTGCATTATCGCAGTATAATCTTTTTGCCCCATGGAAGGATAAGAGAAGAATAAAATTTGAGTAAAGAAGGATACCAGGAAAAAAAACCCACAACCTTTCACCTTTACCTTCATTGATGTCTATCTTCTTTTCTCTACCTTTTGTCAGTTTTTTACCCACCACCACACATGAGGGCTAGCTACTCTGCCTCTTTGCTTATCAGAATTAATTTAGGGCTAGTATTGTTTTTTTTTTTGGCACATTGTAAAATCTCATATTCTTACTAGAAGTCTAAATTGAGATTTGTTAATTTGAGAGCACTGGAATGTTCCTTATAGATTTAGATGGTATTTTTTTGGGATTTTCTCTTTTTTTTACCGTCAAATTTAATTAAAGGTTAGGATTACAGAAATGGAGGAAAATGAACCACAAATTAAATAGAGAGGTTCCACACCCTAATTAATTAACCTTCTACTGTTGCTTTAATTAGAACTGCGCAATAACATAGACAGATAACAGGAAAAAAAAAAAACCATCAGACAGAAAACTATAATATGCCTTCTATATGAAAATCTAGCCATTTTTCACTCATGAAAAGAAATCTAACCAATGCAAGTGAATTAGTCATTTTTGTCTTAACCTACATTAAATTTGCAGACAAACACAAATTGTTCATGCAGGTTAGAATAAAACTTCTTGAGTTATGAGGTGAACAAATGAGAGAAGCGTCTCTTCACTATCTTTTCTTTTCACGTAATTATTCTACCATTTGTTTGATTTTTAATTGTTAAGATTTATTCTAAAAAAATAATATAATAATTTATTACTTAATATTACAATAATATTTTCAATTTAGTATAAGATCTCAACCATAAAAAGTTAATCCAATAATAAATAAATGAAGTGGAGAAAAAGTGAAGGGGGTAAGTGGAGATATCCCCTGTTTGAAATGAACATGCTCTAACGAACACGCCTCAAGCTAGATGAGTAACACAAAATGTTACTTATATATAATATAGGAACTAACTCATTCGAGTTGCGAGATAATTTTTTTTTTAGGCACAAGCATCATCTTCTTTGAGACATTTTTGTTAGAAATAAAGTCGGGCACTAAATGTGAACAGCTTTTCTCAATAAAAATTCATATCTTGATTCACCAGGTTGTAAGAGGACAACCTAACCTTTTAGTAGAATGTTAGTTATATATAAAAAAAATGGAAAGTTTTAATAATTGACTGTAAAATAATAAATAGAGCTCTCATGAGCTCTTGTGGGCTGAGCTTGAAGGGTTTAGTTTAGTTATTTTTTTCTTATTAATTTTTTTAAAATATTAAGTAAATTCTTGTTTTGGCTAACTAAGTAAATTCAATTTTTTGAAAAAAATTTACAGGTTCCGAAAAAGAATTATAATAAAAATACTCTATACATCACTCGATATCTGTCCATCACAAAAAATTAGTAGTGTTGGCAGCAACTATGATAAATTTATGGGAAAACTGTCTCAACCAATAAAAAACATAATCAAACAGTCCTCTAAAATCTTATAATTGTATTGAAGTTTTATTAATAAATCTCTAGACATCCATTGACAAGTCTGTGAGTGTCCATAAGACTTCAATATAATTACAAGATTTTATATAACCATTATATTTTATTTTATCTAAACACAATTTTTTTTAAAGTTATTTATTAGCAACGCTCGCAGCCACTTATATTGGAAATATTGAATGTATTTCGACAATGAAATTTCATTGTCAAGCGCCAATTATGCCTTTGATTTGACGGAACCAAAAATGATCATGATGTCCATGTGGCAGCACACAACACAAGTAAGAAGTCAGAGGACGCTGACTTTTAATATGCTATAAAGATGATTATGATGAATTCGAATTAGAATTCGGTTCTTCTATCCTCGCCGCCATGTCGGAGTTTGCGAAGTTCAGGTCAGAGATGGAGGAAGATACCTCTCTGCAATCTTCAACCCACAAAATGCTCAGAGCCATTTCAGAGCGGGCTCGTGCTTCAGGTCGACAGGTTATAGTTTTATCTACAGAAGGTGTTCAGGTAGCCCAGGCCCACAAAGGTTTCCTCCTTTGTCATTACACCGTACCCAATGGCGTATCAGTAAGAATTTATTGATTGAACCTAACCTTCGTTCGTTCGATCTCTGTTTTCCTCCACTTTGTCCTTTAAAAATTCATGCTTTGCGTTTTTAGGATGAGAACGGAAATTGGCATCCTGGAGCAATCGCTACCTTAATTGACAACATTGGTACCTTCGCGACCTTTTCCTTTGTTCCAGCTTTTAATGTCTCTTTCGATTTCTCCATATCCTTTTTCTCCACGGCTAGGGTTCAGGAAGTGTTTCTTTCTTGCCCTTTCGATGGGCATGGACCTCAACAACAAGTCCAAGACGTTAAAA
>JBAGKO010000003.1:7039953-7050610 GCA_037177275.1 Acacia concinna | reverse complement strand
CAATTTTTCACCCCTTATTTGTCTTTTCTGAAATTCGAGTCACTTTTATGGGTTTCTCATGTTTGCAGGGTATTTATCTGTCTTTCCCCCATAAAAATATTTCTTTCATTGGAAAAAAATAAAAAAATATTTCAAGTTAGTTTTTTCAAGCTACGCACACGCAAATAATGTAACTATCTATATAAGTCAGTATATGTTCGTCTCTTTATAATTCCCAAGTTGAGTGTATGCTCAGTTTCATGTTTGAAACGACGTTCATTTTTATGATATAATTACTTCCAACAAGATGATACATATATACACCTATAAAAACCTATTCATTTATATGCCTTTAATTAATACTAGTGAGAGTTGTTTATACTTTTGGATTTGCTTAAATAATAATTGGTGATAATTGCTTAAAGGATTAATTAGTTATACTTTATATATAGATCATTTTAAGAGTTGAAATTCTGGCCAAAATCAATTTATTAAGAGTTGATAGAGAGTATTAAATTAAGAAGGGCTTTTATTTGATTTCCCCCTTGCCCTCTTAGAAATAAAGCAAACTATTTTTAATAAAAGTTTCACTGAAAAACACTTAATTAATGACAGAATTCTATTACTAATTAATTAGTGACTGTTCAACGATGAAATCGTCTATTCTATCACTAATTATATTCACTCATTTTTGTCGTGTTTATTTTACATATATACATAACATGTTAGGTTTTCCCTTAATTTGTGTAATGGAAAATGATTTAAAGATGTTTTAAGATCCTCGAAAATCATTTTCACTTGCAAGGATTTTTTTCATACCCTCGCAAAAGTTAATTTTACGTAGGCAGGAGATAACACAATTGGTAATTAGGATTTAACTGTATAATGCATGTTTATCAACAATTCCTCTTCAAATTATATAAAAAAATTATCTTGTTTTTTTACCACAGAAAGAAACTTCGTGTGCCGTGAAAAAATATATAAATAAATAAGTATGGAGGTGACCATATTTTGTTATGATTTCTAGATTAAATTCACATGTTAATTGATGTTGAGTATTAATTTGCTAACAACTTTTATGGTGTAAAGCGTGTTACCTTCTCCATCTCAAAGTATTTTCTTATTTGCATCTGGCATGAATTAGAGTACTTTGTGATTTATTCAACATTTTAAAATATTTTTTTCTAAAACATCTTACACCTTAATTAAAGTATTTTGTAATTTATCGAGCACTCTTAAATAATTCTTTTATGCGTCCAACATTTTAAAGTTGCTATTGGAAAGATACTTCAAAGTGATGAATACACCTTCACTTAAAATATTTTTATGGATTTAATAATAGAAGTAAAAATTGCTCCTACAAAAAATACTTATTCACAAAATTTCCCAAAATAAATAATATTTTAAGGGAAAATTGCTTAAAAAAAATACGTTAAGACACTAAATACGCTTTACAAAAATATTTCAAGGTATTGAAAAACCACAAAAAATTTTATGATATTTGATGTGCTTTAAAAAAATACTTCAATGCGTTAAATCAGCCACCCTGACCCATATTTTATTGTATATTTTTTTATATAGAATTATGACATATAAAAAATAATAAAAAGGGTGGGAGAAGAAAATAAAAAAAATGAACTCATACAAACTCATATTTCTTTTGATATTTTCCTTCAAAACTCGATTAACATTTTATAACAAATTCCAAGTATACTTACTTATAATTACTTAAACAAAGTTGTAGAAAAATTAAAATTAAAATTTTTTGTATTACTTAATTCACACTTAGCTTGCATTGTAGTTGGGTTACACAATTATTTTAAAAATCCTTATTTGGTAAGAGTGAAGCCAAGCTATCATAACTATAAGACATATTGTTTAAGGACTTACAAATAATGTGGCTTCCTACAGTAAGTTTATATAGATATATATTACAACCAATAATTAATTAATTATGACTTATGATCATCATTAATACACCTAAAGCAATAGGTGACAAATTGGACCTAAAAGTGAAACTTAATTATCATGAATAATTATCAGTACTATTTTATTAATGACAAAAAATTAGGAAGATGACCAGCTTCATCAAAATACTTATATTTATTAAAAGAAAAAAAACATGTTGAGTAATATAATGTTTCACAATTCTTGCTATCAACAATTACTAATATGACTCAATAATATTACAAGTAATAATCCTAATCATCAGAAATTAGAGTTAGAGAGAGTACATGGATTATAACCTAAAGATACATATATGTAGCTGCTTGATCGGCTTAATGTTAAATGCATGAGGAATAATATAAAGCACATATATATAGCATCATGAGCAATCTAACCATTAATTATTTTATTAATATATAATTAGTAGTAATGAAATTATTATAGATTGATTATTGCTCATGATGTTATATATATAAACATCAAAAATTAGAAACCGGTGGCATAAGCAGGTGCCCAGTAATCAGCTCCATTTTCATTGCCAACATGTTGAGTACAAGACACAGGCACCAAGCAAAGTCCTCTACTCCTCAAGTCCTTTGGCTTTTCTTCTCCTTCCTGCTTCATTATATTCATTAATTACCTTAATTTTCTTCATCAATAATTATAATTTCATATATATAAATAAATAAATTTACTTAAAAATTAAGATACAATGAGAATTAACCTACCCATCAAAATCTAATTTGCTGTGTCGACTCCTTTCAAGTAAGAAAGAATGATTTATAGAGTGAGGGTGAATAAGATATATACTCCTATTAATTTTGTATGCACTACTTTATTGTTTGGTTAAATAAAAAGACTGCTTCAAACTTTATGTCATAATGTAAATAACCTTCATAACTTTATAAGCCTTTACAATAAACCTTCTTGAATTCTTACATTTATACATATAATTCTCAAACTATCAGTCTAGTCCATTAATTATCAGTAAATGACTTAAAATCTAAGGGGTTTATATGCATATATATAACTCAGTTTGAGGGGTCACAACTTATATGCAAGCAAAAATAAAGTTTAAGGGGTATAAAATTTTTTGCAAGTTTAGGATGGGTTGAAGTTTTATAGGTTAATTAAGAAGATTGTTTAATTTTAGAGAATCTAGATCTACAATATATAATTATTATTAACTTCATTAGTTAAGAATGGAGGTTTCTATACCGACTTTCTAAGGTGATAGTAATGACTAAGATGTTATATACTTATATTATCAGTTTAAATAAATTAAAAATAATAAGGGATGGATGGGAGTCAATTGAACAAGATTGGAGAACTCATAAAGGGACAACTTTTGCACAAAAAGAAAATAGGAAAAAAAAAAGAAGGAAGGAAAGATAGCAACCTGGTTTGATGAAGCTCCTTTTCTTTTGAGGCCAGTGTCATTCAACAGCTACATTGGAATAAAGAGACCGAGGCAAAAGTATTATTATTCAATTAATAATTAAATTAACAAGTAATATTTTATAACTTTCCCTGTCAACCTGTTGTTGACTTGGAATCAGCAATTAGCAGCCTCACATATTATGCTTTTCACTAAAAGCTGTGAAGCCTTATTATTATTTTTATCATTTCTAAAGCCTCCTTATCTCTTTTGCCAATTATAAATTAATAAATTTGTTGCAATAATTGCAAAGGAGCGTCCCCATTTGATTCTATTGAGTTTATGGATCCAATAAAGCTTACCTGACCCGGGTCCTCCGGGAACACTGAATTCCTTTCTCCATGTACCTAACCAAAAATGTAAATAAATAAATAACACAAAAATCTTTTACATTGTATTGGATGATATAATTTTTCATGTACTTTTTTTTATATAGAAGTTACCATTTTTTATAACTTAAAGCATCTTCAATAAAGGAGATTAAGTAAAAAAAAAAAGTAATTATATATAGATCATGACTACTTAAAATTTATAAATATTAAAGTTTGATATGTAAATGAATTTTTCTTATATGGGAATTGTTTGTAATATTAAGGAAAACATTTGAAAGTTACATAATATGTACAAAAGAATCTCAAGCAGGAACATGCGTGCAAGAGAGAAAAGAGAGGGATTGTGTTTTATGCTTTGGGAAATGTGAAAGAAAGAAAGAATGTGTTATGTGTGCTTTGGAGTTTGGCCAACTTACAGAGTGTTGATTCCTTATGCTTTTGGATGCATTATTGGACATGTAAGGCGAGCTTAGTGCCTGAAACAACATAGATAAACCAACCAAATACATTAAAATCTGTAACTTCCATAACTACTGAGAATGTTTGTCTGTCTGTCTGTGTGTGTGGGGGTGTAATATAATATAATGAGGGAGGGAGAAAGAAACATCACCTCAATTTGACCTTGGAGGAATCTAATGTATCCAATGGCCTCTAACAAGACAGAAGCTGTGTCAGTCTGCAAAAGGGTGAAACACACACACCACAATAAGCTTTGTCATCACCTTTTCTCTTTGCTTTAAGGTTAAAAGCTTAAAATATATAGAGGTAAAGAAGTTAGATACACAGACTTAAATGAAACTGTTCATGGGGACCTGTGATTCAAACAAAGTACAGAGTCTTGTAATGGTTTGTAGTTTTTTGTATTATCCTCTGTATGTTTATCATTCATGTACATGCATGTTGTGTTTCGGGAGAACTATATATATAATAATAAGGGAAAATTAATGTATCTTTTTTATATAATTTTAATTCAATTGTAATTTAGTCTCTATACTATGATACAATACAACTTGATCTGTATAATTTTGACTCAATTATGACCTTATTTTCAAACTTTAACTCAACACAATTAAGTTTTTATAATTTTGATTTGTTTATACTCTGTCTTTAAATTTCAACTCAATATATCAATTCAATCCATATAATTTAACCATTTAAAATATTAATCTCTTTATGTTTTAAAACAATAATATTATATATTTTATTAAACTTGATATTAAAGTTTTAAACTGTCAAAACTATCTAGATTATGTTTTAGGGCTAAATTTTGACTGAGATAAAACTATAAGAACTGGCTCGCATCTGAGTCAAAGTTTAAAAATTGACTAATTACAAATGAGTCAAAAATATGTGGATAAAAAAAATTAGTTTTCCTAAATAACAAACATGAAGGGAGTGGAGTGGCTGGTTTGGTGAATTACCTTTCCAAATGGGGAAACTAGCTGGTGAAGCGATGTTATTCTATCGCCTAGTTTCTCCTTTCTTACCTGAAAATATACATAGAAAATTATTATTATTAGGACATCAAAATTTTTGTAAAAATAATAATGCTTGTGAATATCTCTGTTTAAACTATGAAGAAGCAGAAAGAATATTTCAGTGTAGAAGAGACGGACAATTAAGCAAGACGACACACAGCACCAACACCCACATACAAACTCTCACAAACAAACACACACACATCAAGCTATATAGCTAGGAAGATCGATAGAAAATATGGTAGAAATTAACATACGAGAGGGAGAAGATGATTTGGATCCTCTCATCATAGAAAGATAAAGACAACAATTTTCCCTTTTTTACCCCTCTCCCTTTTGTCTTTTGTAATTAATTCTTCTTCTTCTTTCTTTCTCTCCACTATGGTTTCTCATCATCGCACTGAGAGAGATCAGAGGATTCAGATCCGAAAGTAGAAAGTGAAGTTTAATTTGTGGGTCATCTCACCTTGAGAGGAGGTTGGCTTGGAGATGCCTGAACCCTAGCCTTCTTATTACTAACTCCAGGAGGAACTGATGTGCTATTATTACTCTATAATAACACAAAGCAACAAAAGAGACACACACGACAATTAGAAAAATGAAAGCTTGGTGATATATATGAAGTGGGAATCAAGGTAAATCTGTATAAAAATGATTAATTACCTGAGATGGGTTATCATTATTGTTAAGATGGGGCTTGCTGTTATGAGTGAAATCCAAAATATTAGTGGCAGTGTTACTACTTGAGCTGCTAGTAGTGATGGGACGAGATTTATTAGAAGGAATTGCTGGAGGCATCGTCATATGGTTTAGCCAGTAAGATCCTGAAGAAGCAGCCTGAAACTCGTCACTTCCACCGTGTCCGTACAGGTTGTTACCACTTTGAGAAGAAGCCTCTTGCTTTATTACATCAACAGCGGCTCTTGAGGATGATGGGCTGTTGTTATTATGATTATTATTATTATTCAGAATCTGGTCTTCCCAATTTCCCATCCTCTTGCTCTCTTCAAAATGGTTCGACGATCCCATTCTCTCTTCTTCTCCAGGCAACCCAGCGCTGTTTAATTATATTTGTCAACACAACATGTTAATGCCCAGCAAACAAGAAAAAGCAAAGTACCCAGCTAAAGAACTTGTTCAACTCATATATTAGCTGTTCTACTTTGATCTAATCTAAACCCCATAAAATAATCTACCAAATCGTTTTTAGAAGTGTGTGTGCTGGGTTTATTAATTTGCTCTAACTGATATGTGTGTGTGTGTGTGTGTGTGTGTGTGTGTGTCTGAACTCCAGAGGATCATTTCAACCTGAATCTGGAGATATATACATGTAAAAAGTGAAAACGTGTGTACTGGGGGGAGAGAGGGAGAGAGGGAGAGGGAGAGATAATTACAAAAGCATCTGGCTCCATGACTGAGGAGTTTCTTGGGTTTCAGTGAAAAAATTCATGGCAATTGAGGAAGAAGATCCAAGCACAAACTGAGGAGGGATCAAAGTTGCAGGTGGATGCATGCTCCACCAGTTAGGGTTTCCGGCCATGATCATTTGACGAAACACACTCTTCCTCTTCTCCTTTGGTGGCTAGCTAGAAGCTTCAAACAACCATCATCATCATATATATGCTAGCTGTAATATATTGAGAGAGCTAACTAGCTTCAAAAGAAAACCTTAATAACGATATAAATTTGTATCAAATATAAACAGATATATCCATATATCTTTCAATCTCCTTCTTCTTTTTTCCCTACTTTCTCTTCAACTTTGTGCTATTTCCTTGTATGTGCAACCAAACAAGGCTTTGGCAAAAGCTTTGAGAGAGAGTTTTTTTTCTCTGTCTTCTCTGCTTTCCTACAAGCTGATGAGAGATGAGATGGAGAGAAGCTTGATGATGAAAAGTATTTGTGGGGGGAGAGAGAGAGAGATAATGAGGGTGGACACTACAACTTTGTGTATCTAGTTGCTTTCTCTTTCTCTTTCTCTTTCTCTTTCTCTCTTTTCTTTTTAACTTCATTTATTCAGTATTCTTTTGTGCTCTCATCTCTCTATTCCTACTTTTTTTTAGCTTTATTATAAAGTGGGACACAAAAGCTGGAGGCTAGTGTTATGAGGCCTATAAATTAATGGCTTATTTCCTTAATTTGGGGTTATGCCTTGGGATAGTTTTCCAGGCCCTAGGGTTGGGGGTATTGACAACTATAGTAGGGCTTTTTTTTTTTGGCCAATTATAGTAGGGCATATATATAAGTATTTAGATCTGAATGCCATCACCCACACACACATATATCTTTTTCTTAATTTATCCTCTGTGGCAGCAATAATAATTTACTTAAACAAACAAATTTTCAGAATCTGAGTCAGTGTGCCCTTATTTAATATAAATACATCAAAGCAGACATTGATGCTTCGATTTAATTGTAGTGAAATCCTCATTAATATAGAATTTTTAGCATTATATTATAAGTGTTATTTATGTAAAGATCCGCTTACTTGGTTATTATTTTTCTTTAATTTGGAGCAACACACACTCACTCGTTTTGCTTTAAGAGGATATATTCACATTATAGATCGATGTTCTTTTCACATACAATTTACTTTTTTATTTAAATTAAAAACGCACTACACACACACACACACACACACACTAACATTGTTTAGTTAAATAAAGATGGTTACAAATACACTTTTATATATATATATATATATATATATATATAGGGAATTTGCATTTTAATTCCGGGGAAGGGAATTTACGATCAAACGTTTTCATAAAATCGTGTATTAATTAATTCCATATAAGAAATTATCCCATTGCTCTTAATAAAAAAAATTATTTTTCTCTCTCCATCAATCACTTTGACGCTGTCACATTGCCTCTATCTCTGTGTTTATCTCTCTCTGTTTGAAGTTATAATTGTCAATGGTAACACATTGAGTTATCAATGGAAACAATCTAAGCTATTAATACTAGTACATTGAGTTGTCAATGGAAACATATGTATTTCTAATGGCATTTACAAAAAAAAAAATAAGAGAGAGAATGAGATATATTTTCCATTGACAACCCAATATGCTCCTATTGATAATTATAACTTTAGACAAAGAGAGAAATAATTTATTTTTCTCTCTGTCTTAAATTATAGTTGTTAATTGTAGCACATTGAGTTGTCAATAGAAACACACTGAGTTGTCAATGAAAAGTGCATCTTATTCTCTCTCTCTTTTTTGTAAATGTCATTAGAAATACTTGTGTTTCCATTGACAATTTAGTGTATTTCCATTGATAACATACGCAATTTTATGGGATTGTTTGATTGTTAATTCCCTTTCTTGGGATTAAAACGCAAATTTTCCATATATATATACACACACACCGAAATATATTACATTTTTTGTTAATAATATAATATAAAAATGGCAAACGCGCAGCCTTAATTAATTGACTCATATTATATAAATTTAAAATAACCTAAATTTTCGGTTCTCAACACAAAATAAATGTAAATATTATTTTATTTATAAAAAATAATTATTTTTAATTAGAGTGCTTAATTTTTCATTCATATTTTAAATTTAAGAGTTAAGGTGCAAATTTGTTCTAAAAATTTTTGCTGAAAAGCATTGTTATTGTGAAAGGTTTTTTAGATTTAATATTGCCTTGAAAGTTTCAAATCATAGTAATATAATATTGCCTATATCATTAAAAAGTTAACGGTCAAATGCTAAATTTTTAACCGTATGAGAACAACATTGCTGCTTTTTAAAATTTTCAGGGAGACATTGAATCTTAAAAACTTTATAGGGCAATATTGCTCTTTGATGAAAACTTTTGAAAAAAATTTACACACTAACCCTAAATTTACTGATTGTAGAAAGATAAAAATGAAAAGATGTACTCAAAGTACTCCCAAAAGAAGAAGAAGAAGAAAAAGAGGGTGAGCTAAGGCACAATATTTCCGCCATTTGAAGCCTAGGTATGAGTATATGGAAGCAATTTAGCCCTCATAAATGGAGGTTTGAATCCGCAACCTTTGTAAACAGCTATCAAAACTCACTTATTTATAAAAAGTGGCATAATGTATAAGGCTCCCTCCAAATGAGATATCACCTTTGTGTAACATAGTAGAAATTAAACAACTATCAAATATCTTTATATTTACAAAGTGGCTTAATGTATAAGGCTCCCACCAAGTGAGATATAGGCATAGATTTACGTAACCTTGCTGCATAAAGAAAAAGAAAAATTACAATTTAGTCCTTACAAAAGAATTTACGATCAAACGGTCCAATAAAATTGTTTAATTGCAATAAAGTTTCATATAGTTGTCAATGAAACTCATTGAGTTGTTAATTACAACACCTATAAATACATAAAGTTATCAATTGGAGTTTGATTGCAATTACGCGATTTCACATGATCCTTTTAATCATAAATTTTCTTCCTAGGATCAAATTGCAATTTTTTCTAAAGAAAAGAGGCTGAAAATTAACACGCACTCAAAGTTGCCTTCTTGCTTAAGAGATGCTGTATCGTTTAAAAAGCCAAAAAAAAAAGTGTCACTCTTTCAAATTTCATTTGCCTTTTTGGGCCAACAAAATGTCAATTGCCAAACAATGTTGACGTGTGAATAAAAAATAAACTCAAAAATTGCTCCAATTTTCTCATAAAGATCGTATATTCGTATCTTCTTAATCATTCATGTAGCAGCCATAAATTTTTTTTTTAAAAAAAATCCATCCAAATTAACACAAGAGAACAGAGCAGGATATATGTGCAACAGAAAGAAAACTATATTTCCCAAAATACAAGGAGTAAATATGGGATATTCCCTTCAGTCTTATAAGGTCCGTTGATTTTTTTGGAGAATTTTTAAAAAATCTTAAGAAAGCTAATTATATTACTTAATTATATTATATATTGTATTTTATTACATTATATATTAATTCTTAAGTTAAACAACATAATTTAAAGAAAAATAATAATTTTAATGTCTTAAAGTAATATAATTAACTTTCTTAAGATTCTCTAAAAAAGTCAATAGACACTTATAATTAGGACCAGAAGGAGTATCTCATAAAATGGGATTGGATTTAGCTTGCCAAAACACTTCCCCACTCATCCTCTTCTCTCTCAAATAGATAGGCGCCCAAGATTTCAAGAGCTAGTAGGAGTCCGCAAGAATAATCAACTATAATTCTAGAAAGATCAAGAAATTCCTTTTTATTAGGCATTGTCTGCTTAAATGCATGGCAAATAAAAACCTCAATCGATTCACTTTTATCCATGCTCCTTATTTTATATGCATTATCAAAGTTTGATTAGTTTGAGCAGATGTTTATCTCTAGTATAGTGATAATTATTCTGCTTCCTCAACCAAACCATCCACGACTTCCAAGTGAAGCATTTGGTTTCCCAAGCTTATTCACGTCATCAAGTACAACAAGTGCTCTTGTAAGCCAAAGAGATTCCTTTAATATGATTTTT
>JBAGKO010000003.1:7019997-7035116 GCA_037177275.1 Acacia concinna | reverse complement strand
AATTGTCATGATTTATTAATTATTCATGCAAATGAGTTATTGGGCTTTTGATGCTACCTATTAGTCCATTTTTTTATATTTTGCAGGAACTTGAAAAATAAAAGAAATATATATATATATATATAATATAAGAAAATGGCAGTTCAGATTCAAGGGATTCGAAATCAAGGAGCTACGGGTTTTATTTTAAAAAAGGGAAAAAGAGCAGCTACAGGGAGAGCTGAGGGTTGCCGTAAGAGAGTTGCAGAGAAAGAGCTGAAGGAGGTTTGCTGTGAGTTGAGAATTGGAGGAGAGAGCTGAGAGAGATTCCATCATCACAGACTCCACCACCGGCCAGTACGGTCTCTGATCTGAGCTTGAACATCGACATCACCTTCTCACCATTCTCACCTTCAATGACCACCATCATTTTCCTTATGCTCCATTAGCTTCATCATCGATGATCAGAGGCGAGAGAGAAAGGGAACATCACCATCGACCACCAACCATTCTCCTCCTTCGTGATATACCTCCAGCATCTTGGTCGCCCTTTCCCTCCATCGTCATCAGTTCACCTTCAACTACTGTTCTCTGCCCTTCAATTCACAGCACTTTCAACACCCACCATCCTTCTCTTCATTGCACAGACCCTTCTTATAATTGACCTTCCATCGGCTGACATTGTTTGGCAATGGAATTCATGATTTGCACTGTAGTGATGGCCGTGAACACTGTCAATATGAGTGGCTGAATTTTTTGTGGGTCCTAGTGGTGAAAATTGGTGGCTATAGTTTCAATGAGCTATAAAGGGGAGTCCATTAATTTTCTATTAGCTCAATTTATGTATTATGTTTTATTGGCTAAATTAATTCTGTATTGTTACATGATTTTGAGACTTAGATGAGTGTTAATTTGTCTATGATGGATTAAATTAGTCTTGTGTTGAATTTTGTATTAGTGTACTTGGATCTTATGTTGAACTTATTTCCTTTGGATTAATGATATTATGCATTCTATGTCATTACTAGTGTGTGTGATGGATTTAATTTAAAATTGAGTGTCACGATTGTACTCTCATTAAGAGGAATCAAGTACATTAAAATAATTTTCAAACACACATCAAGTGGTTTTTAACAATTTATCTAAGAAATGGCTATGAATGCAATTGTAGGATTAGTCATTAATTAGGTAAATTGGACTCAATGCGATTGCTTGAGGTTCTCTATTTGACTTGATGTAAAATTAACTCCCAATTTATTTTAGGAAGCTAGAAAAGCCACCATATTTGCTACCAAGACTCGTTTCATTTTATAATCCCTTTTATCCAAATCATTTCTTTGTTGTTTTCTGAAAAATCCAAAAAGATTAGAAATAGCTTTATTTTTATGCATTTTAATTTAGAAAAAGAAAACCAATTTCAAACCCCCTTTCTAACCATATTTTTAACACTTAGTTTAATTTAGGGAAGTCAAAATAAATGCTCTTTAATAAGAGAACGATCCCGAATTAATTGCACTATATTACATTTTTATTTGTGGTAAAAATTTTATATTTAAACCCGAAGCGACTAAGGTTGTGTGAAATCAAACATACGTGGCTAAAATATATAAATAATCCCTCCCTAGTCCTTGCCAAGTTGAAACCTAATAATCATTGGGCAAGCAGTGAGTAGATAAGAAAATCCAGATTAAGTAAACAAAGGCAATATGAAGCATTAATAAATGGTTTGAACATATTTTAATATACAAATCAATTTATAAGCAAATAGAAAACTAGTCCCAAATGAGTTGAATAAGAAGAAAAAGGAAGCAATATATAAGACATGAAGATGAAGAGGAATAATGTGGAGGAAAACCTTTTAATCTCCTACTAATGTCAAGCTTCTTGAACTCTCCTTTAGCTCATTTTTGTTCATGAGGGGTAACATATAAACCTTTTAGAATATACGTGGCTCCTTTAACAAGTGGGTTGCTAAAGCCTCGTTTGGCAAGTCATACCCAGTTGATTGGGTGATGCGACCACCGTGTCAGCTTATAAGACTTTTAAAGGAGAACTCGCGTATGTTTGCAAGGACTACGGATCAGTAATTTGTAGTAGCTGTTAGGGCTTATTTTTCTCTATTTATTTCTGATGTAAGGATTATATATTACAGACTTGTGTAAGTTTAGCCCTTAATGAAGGAAAGGTTCTTTGGCAAAAAAAAAAAGTATTATACTTACATCAAGCGCCTTACATAACCTGACAAAATGGATCTAAAAAACTTGACTTAAATATTTTCCTATCAAAATGGTAGCTCTATTGCTTCAAAACCACAATTGTCCAAACTACATAGAGTGACCAATTCCTTATTCAAAATTAGTTAGTTAATTAAGATTACTAATAGTATAATGTATTCCTAATGTATGTAAGAGGTTATCGATAGTTCAATCTCACTTTAGTATGATTGCGTAGATATGATAGGTATATAATTCATATCGTAATGACAACTTAGAATATACTCCATCTGCTCTTAAATATAAGATCCGGTTGATTTTTTTGAAGAGATTAAATATAATAGTTAAATTAATTAAGGGAATTTATAGTTAAAAAAATTACAAATCCAGAAATTAATGTGGTATCTAATTATTGTTAATGATATAAGTCTTATATTTAGAATTATATCAAATTTTTAACTAAATTTTATAATTAGAATAAGAGGGAATATACGGCTAGAATATATTCATACTCCCTCCCTGCCAAGTTCAAACCTAATATACTAGTCAATTTGTAAGTAAAGAGAAAACCAGTCTCAAATGAGTTGAATAAGGAGAAAAAAGGAAGCAATATATAAGACATGAAGATGAAGGGGAATAATGTGAAGGAAAACCCTTTAATCTCCTACTAATGTCAAGCTTCTTGAACTCTCTCCATTGGCTCAATTTTGTTCATGAGTTGTAACATATATAGGGAGAATAATATTTACTAATATAAAAAATATCTATGGACGCAATTGAGTAATGATAATTAACAACTTAAATAACGATATTAATAAGTTAAGAGACTTATTAAATAACTAATTCCCTTGTAAGACCTTAAATGCCATTCTGCCACGTATATAAGATAAGCAATAATCCGGATGGGTAAAGAATAGTAAATAGAAATAGCGAAATATTGTAGAGAAAAAAGAAGGGACAGGATGTGAAAGACATTGAGAGAGAGAGAGGGGGAGGGTTGGTTGAATGGGAAGGTGTGAGTGTGGAGTGGAGAGTGGAATGCCGTTTTGTCGGGGAAAAGGACAGTAAGAAGTGAAGGTTGGTTGAGGAGCCGTACAGGGTACACTAACCTCCCTCCCTCCCTCACGCTTCCCCACTTTTGGAGAATTGAATGGGAAGATCCTTCCCAATTATTACCCTCCGATTCTCGCGTGTCCTCCTCCCCTAATTACTTCCAACCTTCTCTACTTTAATTTTCAACCTTGTTAGATTCGACTCGGAAGTCATGTTGCTAAAAGATAAAAAATTAAAAAAATAATTTAAATTATATCAAATTAATTCAATATAATGAAACATTAATAAAATAATTATATATTTATCAAACATTCTTTACAATGTTTTTTTTAACAAACTATAATCAACAATCACTAAATATACTTTATAGAAAATTATCAAAATAGATAAATTATAACAACATATTTCTACCGCACAATTCTCTAATCACTAAATATAAACCTATTTGGATTGGTTACATGGTCGGGTTGTTAGTTTTCAGACCAACCCAATCAATCTGATTCCAGTTTGATAACCACGATCAACTATGCAAAATGAAATTATAGTTAAAACTAGCTAAAACAAATGAATATTTAAAAGATATAATTTTTTAAAAAAATCACACCTTTATTTATTAAGGTGATAAAGTGAAAGAGAATGACTAGGAAAACATATGAGATATAACAAGTGGGGAAAAAAGGGAGATACATGCAATCAATTGAGGGGGAAAATGAAAAAGTGCATTAAGTTTATAGACAAAACAAAATTGTTGTTTATATAAAGAAATAATCCCCTAAACAAAATGTTACTTATAAATATAATATGAGGGAGTATAAGGAAACGTTCTCCATGAATGCTACTCTACTATTTTTTTATGTTTACAAAGTTTGCATGATATTAATACCTTTGGTGTGTAAATATTTACTAGGTACATCACACCAATTAAAAAAAAAATTAATGGGGTATTTCCTCCTATCTTTATTTTTTTTGTTTTCGTAAGGTATCCCCCAACCTGGTAGGTTAAGGACTAATCCTCCGCTCATTGTGGGTTCCTCTATGGGAATGACAGTTAGCTAGGAAATTTAACGCTGCTCCATACCCAAAGCTAGAGATTGAACCCCTGACTAAAGTTAAGGGTGGAAGAGCCCCTACCGCTCTACCACACGGCCCTGGTTAATCCTCCTATCTTTATTACTCCCTCAAATGCTTCAAGTTATTAAATATATTTAAAAATGTTTTTTTAAAAAATATTAATCATATTTAAAACTATAAATTTTTTATCCTATTTATAAGATATTTTCAACATGCTTAATTAGAATTAAGTTTGACAGCAAAAAATACTGAACTAAAAAGCCCAAAATCTAGGCAAGTTTGCCTTAAAATTTAATAATTTTCTAACTTTAACATTATTTTATATAGACGGTGGAAACTCATGAAAATAAAAATTTATAAAATAATAAATTAAAAGTGAAATTGTATATTTATATGGTAAATTTAATGAGGTAACGTATATTAAAAACAAGAAAATATCATCTACTTATCCTATAAATAAAACTAAAGAGTAGGAAAATATTATGTCAAAACTTTATAATCATTTAAAAACAGATATAATTAATTACAATGAAATTCACTAATAATCTTTCAAATTTGTATGAATATGATGTGGTGCTCCAAATTCGGTTTGACAACTTCGTCACTTCCTCCACCTTTACTTACAACCATACTCATTCTATATGCTCTTCTTATAAAATCACAAATCACAATTGAGAAGTTGTTCAATATAACCATGAAGAAAAAACTGCCAGACAAGATCTGCTCGGATCTGAAAAATTGTCTCCTACTTTCTGGTTCATCCCAAGAATGTTCGCCTTTTTGTCCATAATCCTCTCTCCTCCTGAGTAGCTGGATGCGTGTGCCTGTGTTTTTTTTTCTTTTATTATTATTTTTAAAAAAAGCACTAACTAACACAAAGAAACTAGAAAACCTGAGCTGTAATTGTTTCATAACCAGAATTTTGAATTTGTGCTTTCTTAAGTACCTGACCTGGTTCACTTTAGCCGGTCGGTACTAAAGCATATTTGCTCCACTGTCACCTGGGAACACTGTGTAAAAGGTTGCTGGGACATTGCTCCGCCACTTGTCCCAGAAAAATATATACTATCTCCGGTCCTATTTATAAGACCCAGTTGACTTTTTTAGAGAATCCTATAAAAATCCTAAAAAAGCTAATTACATTACTTTAAGACATTAAAATTTATAGTTTTTCTTTAAATTATGTTGTTTGACTTATGAACTAATATATAATGTAATAAAATATTATATATAATATGATTAAGTAATATAATCAGCTTTCTTAAGATTTTTCTAGGATTTTTCAAAAAAGTCAACTGGGTCTTATAAATAGGACCGGAGGGAGTATCAAATATTCAATCAACAATTAACATGTAATAGTAATGTCCTTTTACTTTTTTATAATTGATTATTCTCTATTTTCTTTTATAAAAATGATCACCTTGTTGTAGACCCTAGACACCTTCGCTCATATTATGATCCTTGTCTCAAATTATGCTACCTACAGGAAAAAATATGGTTTCCTCGTTTCCCTCCTATTGAAAAAAAAAAAAAAATCCTTTTTTATCAGAGAGAGAGAGAGAGAGTTGGCTATAGAAAGGTCCAAGAAGGTTCTTTTTCCTCCGTCAACAAATCCATCTTCTTTTTTAGTTCTGGTCTTGAGGACCATTTCCATATCAGAACATTTGCATTATTTCTGTTCTTCAGCTCTGTTTTCTCTTTTTCCAACTCCTGTTTGAGACCTTTTGATTTGTGTGCCATTTTCATGTCTAGGCTACTTGAATATGATTACATAGGCTTATCAGAGAAGCCTTCCATGGAAATCTCTGAAAAGAGCTCACGTCTCAACATGAACTTGAAGGAGACAGAGCTAAGACTGGGGCTTCCTGGTTCTGAATCTCCAGAGAGAAAACCAAAATATGCAATATCTCTATTTGGGAAGGATTTGCACAACACAAATGCTCCAAAGAACCTTGTTGCTGGCTCTAAGAGAGGCCTCTCCGATGATACCATTGTTGATTTTGAGGGTAAAAGAAATAATACCCACAAGGCTTCTCAATCTGCCGTACCAAATCAGGACAAGAAGACTGAGGTTTCTGAAACAAACGAGCATGCTAGTCCTCCTTCTGCAAAGTGAGTCTCTTTATCATTTGAACTCATGAAACATTGTATTTCTCAGTCTTTATCTGGGTTTTGAGATTTATGAAACATGTACATTTGATTGGTACAGAGCACAGGTTGTGGGGTGGCCGCCGATTCGATCCTATCGGAGGAACACCATGGCCTGTAGCCTGACAAAGAACAAGGAAGATGACGAAGAAGAAGAGGCAAAACCATCAGAAGCAAATGGTTGTCTTTATGTAAAAGTTAGCATGGATGGTGCTCCATATCTCAGAAAGGTTGATCTCAGAATGTACACAAACTATCTGCAACTTTCTTCAGCTCTTGAGCAAATGTTCACTTGTTTCACCAATGGTATACTCTGCTTTCTACCTCCTCCATATCCCTTTTCCCCCCCCTAGATATAAGCTTTGAGTGTTTTATATTTAGTTTTGGCAATAAAAGAACAGATCAGGTTTCCATTTTTGAAATTGTTCTGTTTTGGGGTTTTATTTGTCAAATTAGGTGAATGCAATTCTGGTGGGTTTCCTGGGAAAGATGGTCTCAGTGAGAGCTCTTTGCAGGATCTTCCTCATGTGTCTGATTATGTTGTTACATATGAAGACAAGGATGGAGATTGGATGCTTGTTGGTGATGTCCCGTGGGAGTAAGTTCTTTCTGAATCCTCTAAAATTATAATTTAATGACAATTAGGGTCTGTTTGGATACGTAAATTTGAAAACTTTTATTAAAGAATATTACTATTTTTAAGAGTTTTCTTCTCTACTTTTCTTTTCTCTTAATGACATTCATTTTAATCAATCTACATCCTTTTTAATTGAAGAGTGAATAGTTTAATTCACCACTGAACAAGCCAAATTTTTAAGTCTTCTCATCAGCTTTTTTTCTTAAAAACCGGTTATAAGTCCCATGTTGGTAAGATTAATTTGTGAGCCTTTATAAGGCTTTGAGCTCTCTAACTAGAATAGCTACGGTTCTCTTTGGCAAAACCTCATTCTATTACTTACTGTGACCCAAAATTTTATTGCCTAATTGCTATTATGTCACCACAGGATGTTCACTGAATCGTGTAGGAGATTAAGGATCATGAAAGGTTCTGAAGCAATTGGACTAGGTATTGATTTTATGACTTATTCTTTGGGTTTTAAGCTAAGGCATGCACATAGTTTCCCAAATTGTTCCAATTTTTGAAATCCATTGTAAACATTTGCCATTCATTTAATTTGTGTTGATATATTGCAGCTCCCAGGGCCATGGAAAAATGCAGAAGCCACAACAACTTCAGAAGAATCAAATAGACCAAAGAGAAGGGCATTTTGAGTTTAGGGTTATTGTTGATCCAAATCATGAGATGAAAATTCATTGTTTTTTTTGTCGTTTTCTTTTTGGAATTTTGAGATGCATCTATAGACTGGCATTGCAAAGTTCTTCTATCAGTTGCCCTAACTGGAAATATCCCAATATATACACATAATTTGTTTGTTAATCTATTTTATGTTGGTTGGATTACATGTTACTGTTATAAAACAGTTACTTTTTGTGTCTTATCACTATGCTCTGTTCTTTAAATATTTTGTCTACGGTTTAATTTGTTCTTAGGTATAGACACTCATGATAATCTGTTAATTTTATAATTGGGTTTTCATTATTCTCCTCATATTTGGTTATCAAACATCTAAAGAACTCATGGTTCCATAGAATATAGTTAGTCAAAAAAATCAAATCCATCGAAATACAAGTATAAAAAATCAATCATGACATGTAAAAATACTACTAACTTGTTATAAATTAATAAAATGTGTTGAAGTTAAATTGTGCTGTTTTTTTTTATAAACTATTTTTTTTTATAAACTAAGGTATCCCCAGTCTGGTAGGTCAAAGATTAATCCTCCGTTTATTGTGGATTTCTCTATAGATAAATCGTGCTGTTATT
Source organism: Acacia concinna (assembly GCA_037177275.1). Classification (NCBI taxonomy): domain Eukaryota; kingdom Viridiplantae; phylum Streptophyta; class Magnoliopsida; order Fabales; family Fabaceae; genus Acacia; species Acacia concinna. The sequence continues at coordinate 7,026,767 of JBAGKO010000003.1, read as the reverse complement.
TGTTACAAAGAACTTGTGTTTTTCAGTTGATTGCTTTTTTTTTTTTTTTGTAGTTAAGTTGATCGCTTACTTTTTACCACATGTTAACCTTATTGTAAGATAAGTCACGTAATTTATTGTTTATATACAATAAATCTTATGATAAATTTATGTGCATGCACTTCCCAATTACTACTAACATTTTACATATGTATTTTTTTTTTTAAAAAATATCATTGTTATTATTATAATTTTATTTGTACTAATGTATGGGTGATGCTTGTTTCTTATTACCAGTCACCTAGAGATTATCCCAGTTGAAGTTTGGTGTGCTTCATAATTTTCAATATCGATAGTAATCTGTTTTTTTAAAAAAGCATTTCTTAACAAATCTAACGAGTTAACCATATTTTCTTAATTTAAGCGATATCAAGGGAGATATCTTATAAGAGAAACTAGATGGGGTACATTAATATTGTATTGAAAATAAAGTCCAACTAGACATTAAGTTAAACCCAAATAAAGACCGATAGTTAATAAAAATTTCAAATTCAATAGTAAAGAATGAGAATTTGTACAATTTGCATATTAAACAAGTGTAAGAATATTTCGTCATAGTTTTAGGACTGAAAATGAAAATAATCACTTTCTCTACTTGGCTTCATGAAATAAAAACAGGGGATTATAGAAAAATCAAAATTATTGCTGATGTACAGAGGCATGCCTGCCATGATTTTGTGGATACAATTATTGCAAGGCGTGGCTTGGACTTGCAGAAGCAGAAGCAGAAGCTTGGTGACGAGAATCTCTTATCCTCTTAACCAAACGCCCAATGAAGAAACAGAGCAATCGAATGCAGCAGAGTATTACTATGACGATCAAAGTAGAGATAAGATATCCCTGTACGGAATTAGAACGCCTGCATCCAAACACTGCTGCCAAACACACCATGGCTGGCCAGACCAAATGATGGATGTCTCTCTCTGGGTTTCTTCCTCTTCTTCTTCGTTATTGAGATTTAATTTATATCTGAAATGGATTTGGATTTTTGGATATCATGGGAATGAAAAAAAAAAAACGCTTTTTTTTTAAAAAAAAATTCCTGTCTTCCATTTCAGCCTTGTTTGGTCCCTTATTTGCCAAATAAGGAATCAATGAATTTGTGCTTCACATTAAGGTATCCCTTTGTAGCATTTTGCAACTTGCGGTGTTCGTATATATAGTTTCTAACTTTACGGTACATACAAATTCCTATACACACAATCTCTCCATTTCAATAAATAAAAAATTGTTATAAATATTATAATTGTGTGGATGATACATGAAGTCCAAGTATGAGCTTTTGACCTTCCCTCATTTTTATTTCCTGCATTTTTATTATTTCAGTGACATGTTATTAGCAGGAGACATGGATATAGTATAATTTATTTGAATGTGGTGGCAAAGAAGAGAATAACATTGCATTTTTCAAAGAAAGTAAATACTTTGTCCATTCATTGGCAACCAAATATACACCCTTTTGAGGGATAAAAATTTTATTTGTTTCCCTTACTTTTCTTATAATTTCATGCTTTCTTGGTTCCAATTCAATTGAGATATTATCTTTAGACCTTTGATGAATTGAAAATCTGAAGTAGAATTATAATATAGTTCATAATTTTTATTATCATGTGGATAGAGGTGGAAATATGCCAAACGACCCATAGCCTAGCCAGCATATGGCCTGTTTAAATTTAGTGGTAGGCACAAGCTTATTAATAGACATGTTTTCTTTAAGAGGTCAAGTTTAAGCTTGTTAAGCTTGTCAGGCTGGTCTGAGCCTATTATAAATATAAATATTATAAAAATATATATAAAAAATAAATAGTAAATATAGCAACTTAGTTTTTATTTTTTGTGATATAATTATATTTATTTTATGATAAAGAGATTTTAACATGTAATTAGGTGTGTAACAAGAATTTATCTAAATTATGATTTATAAGAGTCAAAGAACTTAGTATTATAAATATAAAATATAAAATAAATTAATTATAATTAAAAGGGAAAAGATAAAAACGTAATAAAAGAAAATGGGTCCAAAAATAAAAATAAAAGATAAGAAAACATATTGAATTTTGAAAAAAAAAGTAATTAAAAAGTAAATATTTTTTTAAGAAAAAGTAGGCTTGTTAAGAGGTAGGGATATGCATGGACTAGACCAAATTGGGTTAGACATCAACCTAAGGTTTGGTCTTAGGAGGATCACAGGCTATACAAAACAGCTTGTGGTGTGTTTGGTCTAGTACTGACCCAAGGTTGGGTTGGACTAGATCGGGTTTGATGAACTGCCTAGACTGGTCTAGATGGTTCAGTTTAGGTGGTTCGTAACCTAAATTATAAATTTTTTTTAATTTTTTTTCTTGTAAGAAAAAAGATTAAACATCATAATCACAATTATGATAATAAAATGACTATAATTAGATAATGATTATCCTAAAAACTGAATTACACTATAAATCCTTAAGAAAATTCAGCAACATTCAATAAAACAAATAAAAAATGACAATTAAATTTAAAAACAACATTGACCTGGACCAGTTCAGGTAATCTAATCCTTTGGCCCCAAACCCAGTCCAACCTGACTAGTCAATCTAATTCATTCTATTTCAATTTCATTATGTATCTTAATTGGACTGGACCACCGGGTTTTTGCCCATCCCTATTAATAGGCCTCCACGCTAGGCTCAAGTCTAAAAAATAGTCTTTAACAAGCCACATGCTAGGCTCATGCCTACTTGTCACAAAACAGGCTTACCTGTTAAAGACAAAGTTGACCTGGCCTGTTTTTGCCCCTACATATGGATATGGTTCTTTTAATAACTATATCCATATACATATACATATATCTATTATATTTCTTAAAAGTGTGTAGTAATGGATTTAGTTTTATTTGACACCGTCAGTTGATGGATAACATTGTTTACTCCTCTTTTATTATTTGTTAATTGCTTTTGAATGCAATTAAAATAATATGTAACCCTTAATTATTTTCACCTAAAAAAAAGAACCTTTCTACTTTAAGTTTCTAACCCACACTTTTAGACCCATTTGGTGATAATGAAACCCCTCCTTATCTATTTTTACCCCTCCACTTTAAATTCCTAACCCCACCTTTAGACTTATTTAATGATAATGAAACCCCCTCTTTAGTTATTTTTAAGACAAACATTTTACTAACTCAAATCCCTTCCCACATCCTTTACAATGTAACATTATGTAACCCATACACCTTTTAGATGGCCTGAGTTACACCTTTGAACTTCCTTGTAAAAGCTAACATTTGATACAAATTAATTCAAGCTTAAATTTGGTATTACTATACCTACATATGATTCTTTATAGGTGGTCTTATTTGCATATGTGACAAAAAACAGTCACCCTCCCTACTTCTTTATTTATTTGAAGTTGAAACGCTATTGCATGTTGTACATTTTCATTGCCACGTGAACTCTATAAAATACAATAAGGTTGAAACCCACTATTGGCCATGCAAAATTTTGCAAAATCGATGATTAAAACACACATGAATTATTATGACATGTGTTCTTATCAAGTTTGTTTCTTGTAAGAAAACCCCATCACATGCTCCCTAGAAGGTTTGCATGATTTTGGCTAATGAGTAGGTACATATGTACTACCTTTCCACCATTTCTGGTGGTTCTTAAACTTCTAATACTAATAGTAACTTTTGTATTACTTGCAGGGCACCTGGATTAAGGGTTCTATGGCACAACAGCAAATATAAAGTGACCACACACTCTTGGAGGATTATATTCCATATGGCTACATATTTTGAGGAAGTAGACTTATTAATCTGTAAGGTGTTTTGACCTTGCACTTTCATCATGCATTGTCATATCTCACTATGTGATATATTATCAAGTAACACTTATTTACCCAGACATATTTACTCTAATTCTTCCCAAGATTGTTCATTGTATAAAAAATAGAACTGAACCGACCGTTTCAGACTGAAAATTGGTGAACCCATCTCTTGTCCGATCTGATTGAGAGTTAATTATAAAGGTGAACTAAACCTATTGACCTAGTGTGATCTAGTCTGACCTAGGGTAAACTGGGGTAACCCAAACTAGTTATGATTGAACCGGTTTACCTTTTTTTTTTAAAAAAAATATTTTCTTTAGAATTTCATATTAGTAACCCTAAGGCTATGTTTGGATGGGGAGAAAGGAAGGGAAAATGAGTATTAGGTTCAAAAACTTCCATAAATGGTAAAAAAATGTACTATATTTAACAGTTTTCTCCCATATTTTTCTTTACCCATAATTTTCTTTCAATCCAAATATAGGGTAAATCTTTACTTTTTTTACTGGTTTAGTCTTATGTTAGCTCTGATTTGACTCGATCTAACCTACTGACCTTTAATCCAATGCTTCAACCGGTTCTGTGACCTGTCCAATTTTTAATACCTTGAGATTTTTAGAGTGGTGGGAGTAAAGAGCAAGATCACATCTCAATTTTGTAGCCCTATAGTCTTGAAGCACACATATTCCATTGAAGCAAGCCTACAAAAGTTATTGTGCTAGACAATGTAGTTGTCAATTTGACTGACATCGTTTCATAAAAAAAGTCCAGTGAGAATCATAAATAAAATAATAAAAACTAATTTGCAAATAGGGATTTAATATTATTGGTTTTACATTATGTGCACTTGTCAAACTTGACATTTCATTAATTTGAAACATACCATTTTTGGCCTTACAGGGGTCGATATAAGATATCATGAATAAAAAAGAAAAAGAATGAAAAGATAGTTCAGCTCTTACCTTACACAAATTAAAACAATGTACACAATATGCCTTTTTGAATTTACATTGAAGTCTGTTAGGAAAACAAAAGGCTAAAAAACGCTAATCAATGTGAAATAATGATATATTACTATTCACTAAATCACTATGAATTGATAAACCAATAAAAGCCACCTTAAAGAAGAATATTATCATCTTGTGAGTTTTCTAAATGTGTTACTATTCTATTCTTCAAATTTCTCTTAAAATTGTTTGGGACAACCACATTCATGGCTCACCAATCTAATAATATTATTAAATATTACAAATAAAGTTATATATAAATGCTTCATGTATTCCTTTCTAAATACCGAACCTTATTGTAACAACGGTACATTATTAACCACAAACTCACTACCAACTGATAACTATGAAAAAAGGAAAAGGACAAAAAGAGATTTAGGCATGCACATACAAAATTGAACAATGTCTACATAGACATTAACTATTCAGTTTGTGATTTTAAAGTGAATAGGTCACTAATCAAGATGATGAAAAAACTAACTTATAATACATTAAATTAAATTAAATTAACTCAAATGCATGCATTTAGCCTTTTTGGGTTCCATAATTACTTTTTTAATAAAGTCATTTATAGACCGGATATATTTGATGAGGGAATTAAAACTAACTCTTCATTTTCCTGTGATAATAAAATTAAAGCCCCATTTAATATGTTTCATAATGCTTTTACTCTTTCAATAGAAATAGTTTTGATGTTCACTAAAGTTGCAGTTAAGTTAAGGAATGTAGAGGTAAAAAAGAATATTAAATGTGAAACAATTTAAATCTAAGTGAATTAATACTATACACAACATCAAATTCTGTGCGTACGTGTGTAGTATACAATACATGACCTTAAAGTGAATAGAGTATTGGGTAAGGGGACGGCACAATTAACATATAATTTACTAAATTAATATCACTATCTACTATGCCAGAACGCAGAGGGGCCCAAATTATGAAATCTCATTGAATAAATTGGGTGGCATCATTTAAAGAAATAACACACGTAACATTGTAGATAGGAGGCTGAGATATCGAGACACACAAAGGTGCCAACTACAATAACAATTATTCTGACACTCAGTTATGATGGTAGAGTTATACTCTTACTTGCTTTAGTATCATTAAAGATATTTAGCCATATGTGTCCGCTCTCATCTTCACGGTAGATGATAAAGGCTCTTTTATCTATTTGGGCTAAAACCCACATAAGAATTTTTTTAAAAAAAAAAACATACAAGCCAAAAGTCAATTGTGGAAGTAGGAAAAAGTTGTTCTTTAGATAAGAAAAAAATAACAGCATCATACAATTCAAGACAAAACAAACCTGTTGGTTGGATATAAACTCATGAAAGAAATCTTGAGCATTTATCGATAACAAACAATTTTAAACACTCCAATAACAAAAGTACAATGATTCTTCACCAATTTGTGCTAACTAGTGTAACTCCATTTAGAATCATAAAAATCACAATAAAGCACCGCCTTGCCAAAATTAGCACCTATGTTTATTGTCAAAGGCTTGTAAATTTGCGTTTCCTTACCACAGTGATCTTTACTTCCTAAAAAGACATTATGTTGAGTTCACTAACCCGTGCAATGCATGGAAGATAATACATCGTTTTATTATAAATAGTTTTTCAAGAACTATCATATATCATATCATATCATATTGAAAACGTTTTATGAGAATACCAACTTGTATTACTTCATTTACCTTATAACAAACAAATAACAGGTCCTACTTATAGGCACAATCGATTTTTTTAGCAATTATTTATAGGTACAACCTCACAATCTTACACGGAGGTTACACTCATTCTTAAATGAAATAATGGACAACAGACTTCAATAACATGAGTGAGGGTTGAGTTAAAAGAACATTGGAAGAGTGAGAGCATGAGTTACTTGAAAAATGTGGAGGAGGTCAGGTAG
>JBAGKO010000003.1:6987732-6999968 GCA_037177275.1 Acacia concinna | reverse complement strand
GGTTGAAAAGCAGAAATTTTTGGGAAGGTGATTGTTGTTGGAATTTCCCCCCCCCCCCCCCCTCTCCATTAAATTTTATGGTGGGCAGAATTAAGCAAGCTTTGAAAGCTGGGTTTCGGCATCTTGTTTTTGAGGATAACTATGACACTGGAACTGGAGACCATTATTCATTGAGGCAGATATGTGATCAATCCTATATAAGTGGTTTGTAAACTCCCTATCAAGTAATCATTCACTGTATTGTACTCCATGTCCTTTCTCTCAGAGTGAGAAACTCATGTTATTTTTTATATCCAACAGAAGAGTTTCAATTGTGTTCCATTTCCTATCACTATTGATTTGTCTCAACAAATTTTAATAATTTTTCCCTATTCTTTTGCTGATCTAGGAGGGGGGCACAGCTGCTTTAGAGATAGTGATGAAGCTAGGATCAGGTCAAGGAGGAAGAAGTTCTGGGAGAAAGCTGTTGATATCAAAGAACTTTGCGGACCAGGAGATCAATGGTGGGGAGTTAGAGGCTTCATGCGTGATAACTTCAATCATAGTAATAAGCCAATTTCATATACCGAACATTTCAAGAACAGCAGGTTTGTGGAATCAATCCTTGATGTTTACTGGGAGCTCCCTCCAGTTGCTGGTCCTTCCCTCACTCATCAAACCAGATATGATCCTGCCCGTGCAACCAGTCCTATAGTTGAGGATGGCCGCTTTGGTCTGTTCCAAAGGCTTGGTTTGTCCAGACTCGACAATAGTGTGTTTAATGGGTATACTCAAATGGTTTATTTACAGATATCTGAAGAATCTAGATAGGCTCATGAGGAAATTTTATAATGTCTCTTGTATGACTTGTTGCCTCAGTTGATCAAGGCTTAATATGTAGTGGTTTGCCTCCGCTGACTGACCTTATCTTCTATATATGGCTTAGTAACTAACTTATTCATTGTTTTCCGGGAAAAAAAAAGAACAGAAAAAGAAAGAAAGAAAGAAAGAAACAAAATTGTTCTTGACTTAAATGCCAATGGAGTGATGGACAGATGTTTAATTTATATTTCTTCCCTTGGTCGCTTGCTTCATCCCGGAAATTAATTATTTCGAGTATGCCAGCAGGCAATGAAGCACTACAATTTCGAGAAAATAAAAATGTTGGACACTACAATTTCGAGAGAATAAAAATGTTGGACCATAAGTTAGATGGCACTTGAAAAAGGATAAATTTATGAGCAGATTTTGCGTTCAAGGTGAGATTATGACCTCTTTTTGAGCCGTTTTAAGAATGAAACATTGGGGCAACTTCCTATAATAAATGGAAAGCTCAAGTTATTATGTCATCAAGTAACTCAGAAGAGAGTAGGGTTCACTATTCACATTCCTTTGAAGAGGGGCCTTTCATCATCTTTAAGAGGGGCTTGTTAGCTGATCAAGTATGATTCCATAGGTCAAGTGAATTTCCTCTTTCCAAAACGACCCCTTTATGATCTATATACTCTTTAATTTTATGAGATTTGAATGATGGGTTCAATATCTGTAAAAGAATCTTCTAATTAACAGTGGAATTAACATTTCTCTTTTGTCCATTCACATATTTTCATACAAGGAATTCTCATTTTTAAGACTACACTAACGGGTTGGAAGTCGTGTTTCACACATCTCTCTTGACCTTGCGTAAGAGTTCCATTTGTCCTCTTCTGTTTTGCCCTACACTGAGAGGTACAACTAATTTGCTGCATCTAGTACAACAACAATAAGTCAGTCTTGCAGTATCGGCAAAGTAAGTGATCACGCGCGAATCCATTTATTAAGTAGCCATATGTGTGTGTGTGTGTGTGTGTGGGTGTGTGTCAAACTTGTCACCTTAAGCATTTCTAACATTCTTGCACGGAGACAACTGCAAAAGTTTAGTTCAAAGAAAGCAGAGCAATAATGGCCCACCTCCCACATGGAATCCAAGTGACGTAGCTGCAATCTTCATTGCTTATTTAAAACCATCCAAAGCAATATATATAGCTTCTGCTGTAAAACCTACACAAGTTATTCATAAAAACCCCACCACTATAACCACTTTTAATTCATAACCATCATCACCTCTTCTTTTGAAGAAGCACAACTCAATGGACTCGTCAACTGATGATCCCACCCCATCCTTTTCTTTTAGAAGCACAGCTCAAACCACCACCTTCTTGAGAAGCCATTCCACAAAAGAACCTCTTCCTTTCTCAGATTGCCTTCGGTCGCCGCCTCGCCTTTCATGTCCGACGCTCTCCCGTAGCCTCCAGGCATCTCCTCTTTCCTCTCCTCTCCATCGTCATCACACCGCAACAAACACAACAAAGCTCTCTGCAGATTCTTCTGATGAACCAAAAACCACATACCACTGTGCTTCCTCTGTTCTCAGAAAAGATGGTCAGATCCTGTCTATTTCATTGTCAAATGGGCTGGTCTACACAGGTTCAGATTCAAATGTGATAAGGGTCTGGAAGCTTCCAGAGTTCACAGAGTGTGGGCAGCTCAGAACGAAGGCTTGTAGAGTAGTGGCAATAGAAGTGTCCAATGATACAGTATATGCAGCTTATGGGGATGGAAAGATTAGGCTTTGGAGAAGAACATGGGACAGGGTTTTGAAGCATGTTCGTTTGGCAACAATCCCAAAGAAAGTTGGTTCCGTCCGGAGTTACATTCTGGGCCGAGACAGGACAGTAAGTGTTAATTAATGTTAACCTTGCTTTGATTGATTTCTCCTATAGGTTAGCTTTAATTCGCATTTATGGTTAGTTGACAATATTGGGTGTTAGGAGGTGGAACCCTTTATGTTGTTCTTTATGATAGTAGCTAAAAGTGGGCATGCATGCAGGCTCAAGAGTAAAGAGGGTTTACTTCTTTGTTACGTAATTGATTAGTTCACCTCTTCTTAAAGTTGAGCCATCATTTTCATCCTGTTAAAAATAATTATAAAATAAATAGATTTATCTTTGAATGTTTTCGGTTTTGAGTTGAAAATGTGAAACCAAAAATACACATACCGAATAGTTTTCAACATGAAATCAAACACACTGTCTTTTCGATATAAGTATTACTCCAGTATTTCTTTACTTGATTGCAAATATATTCTACATCCTTATACATATAATTAAGAAGCAGATTGCTTATGTACACTCTTTAACAATCCCCAAGAGAGACTAGCTTTCACATTTTAATAAGGGTAAAGGTGCAGATTTGATAAACAACTATTTTTTCATAGGCGTTTAGCACAAATAACTATTTTGAAATGTAAAAATATATATGAAAAAAAAATTTGGAGCAAAATTGATAATGCCATTAACTGCCATTACTTTTTCTAATGCGTGGGTCCTACTGCCATTACTTTATGTTAAGATAAAATTAAGTTTTATCAATAGAAAGACAAATACCGACATTTACAAGATAAATATTTGAATATCCAAAATTTTTTAATTTCTTAAATTCTTTCAAATACCTTTAGTTATAATGCAAACACTTATATTTGCCTTGTAAATGCTCTCTAACACCTAAGAAAATAGTTCGTTGTTAAATTTTCACATTTACCTTCTAAAGTATATTAAAATAATGGCAGTTAACAGTGTTGTCACTTTTACTCCAAAATTTTTTTTCATGTCTATTTTTACACCTCAAAATAGTTATTTGTGCTAAATGCCTCTAAAAAAATAGTTATTTATCAAATTTGCACACTCAGCCTTTTAATAATTAGAGTGCACTATGTTGCTTACAAGAGACTTTAAATAGGTTGGATGGATTTTCTTTTTTCTTTTTTTTGGGCAGAGGTTGGATTGGCGTTAATTCAAGGAGTTGCAAAGTTTTTCTAAAGTGGTTAATTATATTTCCTGTCACAAGCATTACACATTGTTTTCATAAATTGGGAAGAGGTAAGGTCACTACCAGACTACCATAGATCTCTGTATTTATTTATTCACTCTAGTAGTTATTGCCCCTTGTAACATCATTAGTTCTAACTTTCCACTGTGAATATACACAAATATGGCTCATCCAAATCATATAGGAATATTTTGTACATCTATATATCTGTCTAGAATGGTTCCTGTTTTGTTCTTTCCCCTTCGTTAGTTTTCCACTTTTCATTTAAATTAGACGATTCATATTTTAATATTCTACTTAGTAATATTGTTTATCACTTTTCTTACCACCATTATGAAATACTCCCTCCGTTCCTATTTACCAGACCCAATTGACTTTTTTAGAGAATCCTAGAAAAATCCTAAAAAAACTAATTATTTTATTTAATCATATCATATATCATATTTTATTACATTATATATAAATTCATAAGTCAAACAACATAATTTAAAAAAAAATGATAAAGTTTAATGTCTTAAAGTAATGTAATTAGCTTTTTTAGGATTTTTCTATGATTCTATAAAAAAAGTCAACTGAGTCTTATAAATAGGAGTAGGATAAAATCTTAACAACTTATATTTATTTATTCTAACCAAACAAATATCTCAGAAGCCACATAGTTTGTCACGGTCAAGAGATTGTTGTAAGCTCAATCTTACAACATAAGAAAAGGACACAAATACACGTCCACATAAATATGTCAGATGTAGTTTTCATTGTTTAAGTCGATATTATTTTTATTATTCCTTTGTTTTTTTAAAAGGGCAAATTGCCTTTGAAGTATTGCCCCAGGGGCAATTTTGCCCTGAAAATTTTAGGTGGGACAATTCTACCCTAAAAGTTTCTAAAGTGGGGCAATTCTGCCCCTACAGTTAGTTGACCGTTAGTTGATCAAATATGTTGAGCTAACAGTTCACAGCTCATCTATTGTATTTTTGCTAAAATGAAAATTTATATCGAAACTTTTAAAAAAGATAAATAAGATGAAAAATAGACTTATAAGACAAATTTTTAGCTTAAAAAAAATTGGATGGCATGTGGACTGCCAGTTTAACATATTTAGTAAACTAACAGCTAAAATTAACAGATTTAAAACTCTCAGGTCAAATTTTTACTTTAACAAAAAATAAAGTGGTTCTCTGTGGACTGTCAGCTAAACATATTTAATCAGCTAACGGTCAACTAATGGCAGGAGCAGAATTGCCCCACTTTAAAAACTTTTACGACAAAATTGTTTCACCTGAAACTTCCAGGGTAAAATTGCCCCTGGACAATACTTCCAAGATGATTTTACCCCTTTACCCTTTTTTAAAAATATACTTCTTTGCTAGTGACTTCATATTATTATCCTAATTTTCTTCTACTAGCTAATTTCTTTGTCTGGTTACCTCAGTTAAGATTTTGCTGTACATGGCAAACGGAAGTTACGATGTTGCTGTAATGGGGTTCTTCTTTATTTTCAGTGATAACTCCATTTTCATCTTTTACAGATGAAGCATAAGGGTCAAATCACGTCCATGGCGATCAACACAGCGGAGGACATTATATACACAGCTTCCGTTGATAAGACAGTAAAAGTATGGCGAATCTCAGACCTCAAATGCGTTGAGACCATAAAAGCACACCATGAACCCATCAACGCCGTCATGGTAGGCGACGACAGTGTTCTCTACACGGCCTCCGACGACGCCACGGTCAGAGTTTGGCGCCGGAATTTTTGCAGCCACGACATGCCTCATTCCCTCACTGTAACTCTTCACGCAAAGAGCTCACCTGTAAAAGCTCTAACCCTAACCTCAGACGGAGGAGTGCTCTACGGTGGTTGCTCCGATGGCTACATCCATTTCTGGCTAAAGGGTTGGTTTGCCGGCCAACTCCAATACGGCGGCTCAATCCAAGGCCACACACACGCAGTGCTGTGCCTAGCGAGTGTGGCGAACTATGTGGTTAGTGGTTCAGCAGATTCAACAAGCAGGATATGGGAAAGAGAGCAAGACGGTCAACACACTTGTTTAGCAGTTCTGGTTGGTCACAGAGGACCAATTAGGTGTATAGCAGCTCTTGTAGGAGGAAGATTTGGGGAAGATAGTGAAGATAATTGTAGTGTTTGTACTGGAAGCCTTGATGGAGTGTTGAAACAATGGCGTGTGGCAAAAACCAGAAAGTGGGATAGCATTCAATGTTCAACACAAGATGAAGGGGCCAAGTATTTTGAAATTTGAATAGAGTTTCATTGAATAGTATTGAATTTAGGACCTCTAACATTTTACTCTTCACTGTACCTAAAAAATCTAGACAATTGAGTTTCATGCAGACATGAGCTATCACCAAACTTAATGTAATTTGAGGTCCTAATTTTGCATCGACAGAGATGTATGATGAGATTATATACTCTTCACTTGTTATTAGGACTTCTTTAATATTTAAGACCCTTTCTTGCAACGTCATTAGAATTCCCCCATTTCACTTGTGATCATAATACCAAATACATCAATGTTTGTCCAAAACTCTCTGAAAAGGCACTCAAAGTATAAATGTTGAGTACACTAGGCTGTTTTATTGCACAGCACACAGTTTATATATCTATCACATCTACATCAAGATTATTAAGTCTCACGACCAATCTTTTTCAGCGGTTGGGCAGACCGTAAATGATTTAATGTCATAACATAGTGGTCTCACTGTCTGAGCGAACCAAAGTCAATAACTTAAAAGAATGCATTCATTAAAAAGCTGTACTTGCAACATCTACTACATCATCAGATTCATCAACAATCATTTCATCTCTGAAAAGCAATTTCAAATACGGAACAACCCTAGGAAGCACAGGCAAATCTGCTATATTGATGCTCATCATGTCAAATGCAATACAAGTTTTGTGCATGTGTGTTTCATCAAATACAGGAATTTTTGGATATCTTTGGCTGAAGTGAGTAAGCACAATTCGGTATGCATTAGCTGAATCTCCCACTTCCACAGCTTCTTTTGTGGTGCTGTGGTTCCTTGATATAGCCTCCTCGAACAAAGCATCCTCAAAAGTTGCCTGCGTATCAAAAACAAACAGTTAACACAAAATTCATAGGCATGATTTATAATAGAAGATAGGTAAATTTTACTTCATCGCAAAAATATGCATGAGAAAATAAAAGCTGGACCCTAATAAAAATGTTGAAGATGAAATTATTATCAGGTAATAACCATATTCTTACGACTCAATTCACTACAGTAGAAATGACTTGAATGGTGCTGAACAGTTTTGTTCTGTCGTGTACACAACAGTTTTCTTTTCATTTTTTCCCCTTTTATATCAAAACAATATCTGAACTACAAATTAATAATAAGCCCAAGTCTGACAATTGTAGTAAGCTGATGAAACAAGAGGCCAAAAGTTAAATCACATCAATGCCCATTATTAGTTTTGTTAATAATTCGCCTGCTGAAATAAAAACGGCAGGATTTTTAAGCGTACGTGTTGCCATGGGACCTGCGATATATAAAATGGCTAAGATTCAGAAATAAACTCTGCCAGCAAATCCCATTATTTGTGAATCCTACTTGGGGGTGGAAAGAGCATATTTGAATCTCAGGTGACTTGCCACCACCAACCTTTGTTTCTCAATAAAAAGCATTAAATACAACACTTCCTGTCATTTCATATTCTATAAAGACAAGAGACTAACCTCGTGTATAAGAACTGTAGCACCTCGAGACGCTTCTACTAGCTCAGGGCAGGGTCTAGTGTCCCCAGAATACACAATCTTCCAACCAGGTATCACTTTTCCAACACTATTAACTCTCTCTGCAGCTTTCAGAACAACACCAAATGCCTGAGGACAATGTACAACAGGGACACTAATCAAGGATTCCAGACCAGCTTCCTCCATAACCCTCTTCATTTTCTTTACGATAGGATAAACCACATTTTTGTCAGTTGGACTACCTGGTCTTTTAAAATAGCTTTGCATATGAGATCCTCTTGCAAACAAAGTCGAATCAATTTTTGGTCCAGTCATTTCATTATCATCTTTATCTGGTTCATCATGTTCATAAGCATCCAATGAAGCCATGGTGGTGTGCCTGCAGTCAAGAAACTGCATATCTAAATTTTCAAGTCTTTGATATGCGTCTAAATATCTCTTAAGCTGCCTTGGTCCTACAACAAGCACTGGTTCATGAGGAACCCCCTTCAACAAATCACGCCGCAAAGCCAATATTCTGGCCAAGCCAGTGTGATGATCAGCGTGTATATGAGAAATCCAAATACACCTTAAAGATCTTACAGCATCATCAGCACCATGCACACCGTATCTGTTTTAAAGGATATCAACCAACAGGAGTAAGATAATTAGATTGAATCTGCAAAGAAGTACAGTGTTATAAAATAATATTAGAAAAGGTTCAGACTTACCTTCTTTTAAGTTGACCCAATGTTCCTTCTCCACAATCCAAGAGTAAGCCCCCTTTTGAAAAAAGATTTAAATATATTGAGCTCACATTTCGATATTTTGATGGTTGGGATGAACCTGTACCTAGAAGAACTATCTCCAAGTCATCTCTTCTTATTTCTTCCAAACAAGTAGGAACACCATCTGCACATAGCCATGGCTCTTCAACCAATATCTCATGATCTACAATAGGAATATCATCCTTGGACTGACTGGACTGCAAACACAGTTGGCTTACACGTTGGGCTGCCTCTACCACCTCAGGAATTTGTGAGAGTAGTTCTTCAATGGTTTCTGAGGTACCCACAGTAGCTGGAACAAGAGATCTATCCAACCCAAGATGAGCATAAGGGCGCAAAGTGAACTGTAAAACAAAGAGCAACATTTATCAAGCATCATGGCATCAAATGCAGCATGGCCTTAGAGATGCGACAAGAAGAAAAAGGCAAACCAGAAGATCAAGACGATCGAATAAAAAATTATTGTCAAAAGGGCATTGGACAACCATGTATTTACTTTATTGAAACAAGACTTAAGCAAATTAGTTGATGGCAAGTTCAAGAAAATGTTCCATACCTTAAGAAGATTTTCAGCAGAAATGGTTTCACAAAGTTCCAAAATAGAATCCTACAAAAAGAACCAAATTAAGCAATTTTTTAGAGCTCATTTATGTCCTAAATACCATTATCCAGAAAAACAGAGAGCAAGTACATTTTAACAAACCTCTTGTGACGAAGAAGAATATGATATTGAGGAATTATGCTTTGAAAGGGACCAAAATCCTGGTGCAGGAAAGAACTGAGGACACAAGTAATTAAGTCGCGCAGCAATTCTTGCACTAGATTTCAAAATTGGAATCTCTACGTTTTTCCTGAAAGCAGTTTCAGGATCAAAGAGTAATAACTCACAAAGCATGTCGGTGAATGAAAAGAGCAGATTTTTAAAAATGACTAACAGCTAACCTTTCATGTCCAGCAATAATATGTTGTGTAGAACCAAATTTCTTCATCCACTTTTGGTAACTTGAACAACTAATCACAGATGCAGGACTTAAATGAATAATGCACGTGACATTATTGCCCATGGAATCAGCATAATAACTAGTGACTGATTGAACAGATAACAATGCTTCTAAATGTGATTCAGTTGGGCAATCAACGAGAAGGACAATGGGACCAGGAACTGAGGGACCCATGACATCACTTGGGTGAACCTGTAATGGAAGATAGAATTAAACATTAAAATGTAAGCCATACATCAAATTACATAAATTAAATCATATTTGAGACATTGAAATACATCCCAATTTCTTTATTTTGTTCTCCGATACTGTTATGTTATCTTTAGGATTCTGAGTTTATGAAGGTAGAAGAGAGAAAAGAGAAGAACAGAGAGATAGAAGAGAGAACAGAATAATCCCTTCAGGAATCAATCTTATTACTGAACTGAACACACACATGCATTAGAGGAACCTCTTCTATTTATAGGCTCCTATTAGCATTAGGGAATTTAAAACAGAAAACAGAATTAACAGAATGCTATAACCGCCAACTTCTTAACTAACTAACTAACTCGGTAATCCCTAATCCCAATTTATATTTAATATTATTCCATAACAGATACCAAGCTTCAGGTAAATGATCTGATCCAACTTTGGGCCTTACCAAGATACTCTGCATATCTGATCTAACTGGATTCCCAAGTTGCAGTTCACGATATTTTGGCCCAGGTTTAAGACCAAAGGCCTTAGCTTTCTCGGGATCAAACTTTCCTTTGATCTCAGGCAATTCACAAATATATAGTACAGACATATCACCAGGCTTTCCAGTAGGCTGTTTGAAGATGTTGGATGAGCCAAGATGCTCAGTGCTATGACTCATCCTCTCTTGTGATTGGTTCTTTAAAGTTACCAAGGGTGGACCTTTGGAGTGGTTTGGTTGTAAAATAATGGCCGATATTTTTACCACCTCATTATCAACAAGAACAATAGGATCTGAACACTTATTTTGACCTAGTATAGTGGACTCATCAGTGCTGGCGGTGGGACCAAAGCTACTTGTGTGAACCATGGCAGCATTGGGAATAAAAGATCCCATAGCATCTATCAAATATTTAAGATCTGAGGGTCCCCATATGTTGACCTGCAAAATAGCAGTAACTATGAACTAGCAAAAAATGAAAATACAATGCGACATTGCATATGAAAATAAGATATTGATACGAAGTTGATTGGTCATTGGCTACTTACAGTCATCCCCTCTTCTCCCATGCCAGCCAAAGTAAGTAGTAAGCCTGTGAGTTGAAGACTATAATAAGTACTTTAAGAGTTCTACCAACAGTTATTTCGTTCAACAATCAAAATACTGTCTACGAACCTAAGCTAGAACAGGTAACAAATGATAAGAATAATGACTAAAATTACTACATTATCAAATGCCAACGACAGACCTGGAAGCCCACCAGCAGTCTCTGAACAGACACGAGAAAGAAAAATGTAATCTATCTGAGGGAAGATAAACAATTGTAGGAACTTATTGTGAGTAACTATGTTAACAAGATGATAAAATTGACAACCATAAAATAATAATTCTGAGGAGGAAAAGGGTCAAGTTCCTGGATATATCAAACCTTGGATAACTTGATCTTATGCTCTGTGCAAAACCGTTGCAATCCCTTAAATGCATATAATATAATTAGTTTATTGAACCATTGTATGTGGTCATCAAATTTCCAGACACAAATAATAAAAAAAAAAGAAAGAAAGAAAAATAAGTTTTGTTGCGCATTATATTATCCAAAATATTCAGAAATATCACCTCACGAGATTAAAGTGATACATTAAACTTTCACCCTCTAAGGTTGAATCATTAAAGAAGGGAAGAACTGCCCCTTGGTAATAAACAGAAAATTTCACACAACTCGGATAGATTACTTACCTCTCCAGCATTAAATATAAACCTCTAATTGTCAAAGAACAGCAGGACTGAAGGCGATGTATCTTGAGTATCCATTCCAGTACCCAACATCTGTAGTTGCAACAAAATCCAAAAGAAATATATAAGACCAGGGGGAAAAACTTGCAAGAGAAAAAAGAAAATGTCACTAAACCAACAGAACCATCCTCTATTAGATTTTCATTTATCAGTGCTCCCTTTCCCAAGGAAGAAATGTCGCTAACAATCTTAAGTAGCATCACAAAATCCAAAAAGGAATGTGTAGGATTGGGGGGGAAAATTGCAATTGAACATGACGGCTTTCTACAGCATGTGATAAAAAAAGAGAGAACTCCTGATAGAGCATCTAAAGTAAACAGTATGAACATTAAAGAAAAGCATTCTCAAGTTGTATAGACTACACAGATCAAATTCAAGAACTAGAGAACGAACTTCAGATGATATCATATAACAAAATGTTGAACCCATATAAACAAATGCTCTTGTTTATGCCCCACCAATCCACTGCTAAAAGAAAAAAAGGAACAGAAAAGAATATGAATAAACCATCAATGGTGTGCCTTTCCGGTAATATGAAAGTAACACAATTTTCACAAAAAGAATTGCTTAAGAAAATAAATTAGGAAAGAAAGAAAGGAATCAGAATACCTGTACATAAGATATGGTATTAACAGGATTTAGCTTGCGAACTTTCAACTGTAGGTTCTTCTTAGGTAAACCACTCGAATCTTTTCCCTCGGCTCTTCTCTTGTTGAAGCCAATAGAATCAACTTTCTCCATTGCTTTGTCTTTTCCCCTGTCTCTAGTCTCTCTAGTACTACTACTACTTCAGCTATTACAAATACATCCACAATCTTCATCCCCACAACCATAGTACCATTTTTCAAAAATCTCAAGAGGAAAGTTTTTCCCAGTTAAGGAAATAAGGAGGAATGGTGAAGAACATGGGAAA
>JBAGKO010000003.1:6977542-6987632 GCA_037177275.1 Acacia concinna | reverse complement strand
ATTATGGAAGACAATACTTGATCAATGAGGACTTGTCGCCATAGTTCATGTAGTGTTGCTTAAATGAACTCTACTCACCAAATAATATTAAGTTGCGGGACAAGTGGGAGAATGTTGGAAATTTAATATAATTATTTATATATATTATATTTATTTAGATATTATATATATTTTATGTTATTATTTTAATATATATATATAAATAAATATATCACCGGATGTGTCCTGCATCATTATTTGAATTACGGATTAAAGAGTTGCGTTCAGAGGGTCACGACTAGTCGGTGAAACCTTTCTAAGCCTTGATGGGAGGCTATATAAGGGCTTGACCATGACTCATAATAGACACATAAGAATATAAGCGTTGTTTGTTCGATCAAGAATTTTCTGATGAAGTGATGGTGTTCAATAGTCCATCGCTGTGCCAGAAATTCTCGTTCAGAAGAATTCAAGAAAATCTCAAAGAATATACAATATGCATACGCTATGGCAAGAGCGCTGTGAATCATCTCATAATTTTAGATTTATGAATTATGTGTAACACAATATACCTATTTTGGGTTTAATTCCAGGTAATGAAAGTTTTATTCAAAGAGAAGAGAAGGTGTGATCCCTTGAGGAGAGTGAAATGTACCGAAACTTAGTTGTTGGCTTTCCTAGTCAACTATCAATCATATCACTTACGCACACTCACCTCAAGAGAGGAGAGAAGATGATAAATTTTATTAGAAACCATCTACAAATGGTTGTTATTTTATTGAATCTGCATGTCTTTCTTTTTTTGTAGGTACCCAACAACAAGCAAATACTATTTAGAAAATGCTTTGAAGGTGGAAGGTTCCAAAGAAAATCAAATCATTTATGTGGTTGTTTACACACGGAAGAGTCCATACAACAGATAATGCTAGGGGATTGAGGCATCAACTTCCTACCCATTTGGTTGCCTATAGGATGAAGATCAATCACATGATGAGAGATTATTCAAAGCCATGGACCAGTGGAAATATGTTGTTTCTCCCGTTGTACAAAATACCTTTTGTTCCTTATAAGGCAAGGTAGAGATCATTTTATTTTTCATTCCCTTGTTCAACCATAGTTCTCAAGGGAAGGGTAGTTCACATAATAGATCATCTTGTCTTTGCTTTGTTCGAACAAGATCTTAAGATTCTTACCACAAGCATTTAAACTTTGGATGAACATCTCTAATTAGAGACGGAGGCATGACTTTATGTGAACATTGGGCAAATCTCTAAGGCATGCATGATCGTTATATAATTTTTTATTTGTCATGATGCTTGTTCATTGCAGTGTATTAAAAACCAAATCGGACCGGCTAGTTCAAATAGGAAAGCAGTGAACTAGCCATATGTTTAGTTTAGTTCAATGAAATTTGAAAGGGTGGACCAGTCTCATTGACCTGGAGTGACCCGGATATGAACTAAACTAGTTTACTGTTTTTTTTTTAAAAAAATTATATCCTTTAGAATTTTATACTAATAAGTTTAAATAGCAACTTAAGTTTTCGTTCGTTGGTGGTATTACATCACGAGCATAGTCTTCTTGTTTTATAATTCTTTTAATTTGTCTCTTTAGCAGCAAGACTCAAAGCATCTAGAGATACATGCTCCTACTATGCTTTTGAATCTTCTATCATGAATAAATAATTGATCATGTGATTAATGATTGTTTTTGTTTTGTTTTTTTTGCCAGAATGCTTGTTTTTGTTTGATTACTCTTTGTTTAGCAATGCTTTTGTTTGCTTACTGATAATTATAAATTTATTATTTTTATAAATTAAACCCCAAGAAATAAAAATGGTTTTCTTGTGCTCAAAATTAATCAAATTAATTTCAAAAAGAATTTGGGCCATGTGAGGTTTTTTGAACTTTCTCATACATAAATTGATTCTTCTTCTATGTGATGTTATGAGGACCTCTTCAGAAAGTCTAATACAAAAATCTCTTTCAAACAAAAGGAAAAAAAAAGCCTGTTTTTCAAAAATAAAAAATACAAAAAGATCAAAAATAATTTTCTCAAATAAACACCTTTTTATAAAAAAAAACTACCTAGTCGCCACGTATCTCTACTCATGATGAACTATGTAAAGTGCAAACTTTAACCCCTCTTTTTAGGTAAAATCCAATAATGTAAGCAATACATTTCTCATAGTTCCAAAACTCTATAGACTATTTTATTTTTTAAAATAGGCTTCCAAAATTATCCTTTCTTTAAAAATTTTAATGGTGACTCCATATGTTTTAAATTTTGGGCCCCACTCTGTCTATATTGAAACAATCCTTGACGTAGAGTTTTTAGCGAATACCAAATAGTGAAAGTAAAAATATGTTAATTCTCGCAAAAGGCAACAGCTGGAGTAGCTCAGTTGGTTAGAGCGTGTGGCTGTTAACCACAAGGTCGAAGGTTCAAACCCTTCCTCTAGCGATTCCTCTAATCACTTTTGTATCTCTTTTTGTAAAATCCACAGCTCAACTCTTCAGATATAATCCGATAAGATGCTAAAAGGCCAAAAGCAACCACACAGCATCTCTAGTCTGTAGTCTCTGCAAACCAAGACCAAATATCCTTTCTTTGACAACTTTTAAACGAAACCCAACAATTTCCTGTCTTCGAAATATAAAAAATGGGAGTTCTCAGTCTCCAACTAAGCTCTCACTCTACATGCTCTTTATCGCTTTCCCAAAACTTGAAAAACACCACAAAGCTGAACAAATCCATAAATGTTTTCAACTCTAAGCGTCCCACCTCTGTCAGAACCACAATTAGAGCCGTTGGCACTGTCCCAGAGAAGGAATCTCAGAACAATGAACCAGCAGAACCCCCCTCTATTGGATTTGCATTTGTTAGTGTAAGATTGAGATAGTGTATGCGAATTTTATATTGAAAGTTAAGGACTTTCTTTATTACAGAGGAAAAATAGCACATTTCTCTGTTAAAGAATAACAGCGGAACGTATTGATCATGCCGGGCTTTATATTTTCTTCTCATAGGGGTTAATCCTCATTTTCTGGGTTTGTTTTTAGTCTGTTTTGCTCCCAGATGGAACCCCAGATGTGCAATATCGAACTGCTTGTGGAGGCCAGAAGCTCAGGAACATAATGATGGATGCCAATATTGATCTGTACGGACCATATGTAAGCTTTGAATTATCTCTTTACTTCATACAGATCAATCAGTAATCACTGTACGCATGTCTTGTAGTTTGCTAAATTATTAAACTTGTATGCTTGAAATGATAAATGGCACATGAGAGTAAATTGAATTCCCATGAAATCACAAGGATAAACTATAATTTTAACTGTAACTGTATGTTTTTCTTTCAGGCTAGACCTCTCTTAAATTGTTCAGGAGGTGGAACTTGTGCAACATGTATGGTAGAGGTAGGCAAATTAACTTG
Source organism: Acacia concinna (assembly GCA_037177275.1). Taxonomy (NCBI): domain Eukaryota; kingdom Viridiplantae; phylum Streptophyta; class Magnoliopsida; order Fabales; family Fabaceae; genus Acacia; species Acacia concinna. The sequence goes on along the minus strand of JBAGKO010000003.1, from coordinate 6,984,217 downwards.
TATTGAACTTTAAAGAAGAAAAACTTTCATTTATCCAATAACATTGGTTGTAATAATCATACTGCCCACTAGTGAATAACTTGCTGATTGCGACTAGGTTATTGAAGGGAAGGAGCTTCTAAACCCTCGCACTGATAAAGAGGATGAAAAACTTAAGAGGGTAAATGCTTTGCTGTTCATGTTGGTTTTGCCTCTAGCTCACTTTTTCCCTAGAATTTTATTTGTTGAGCACAACATTGTTCTTGGGAAGTTTATGATTCTGTTCAATGGGTGTTTCAGAAACCAAAGAATTGGAGATTAGCATGTCAAACAACAGTTGGTCAAGCAGACTCTACAGGGATGGTTTGTGACTTTTGGCTCTCATACTAATTGATTTTCCTAATCTTTGATGGATTGGACTTTTCAACTTATGGTTTATCTTATCACACAAGGATGGCTCTAATAGATGAGAACAAACAAACCCTTTAATTTCTGTTTTCTTGTATGTGTTGGATGCAGCTTGTGGTTCAACAACTACCAGAATGGAAAGGGCATGAGTGGAAGTATGAAAAGCTATCTCCTGAAGAGTCTGAAAAGTTATTGGCTTCACATGAGGCTCAGTAGCACCATCAAACAATTAAGAAGTATAGAGTTTTTTCCTTTTATTTTAGTAATTGGTGCTCATGAAGAAAAATCATATAAAGTGTTATGAAGGGTAGTATTCTTCTGTCTGAATGTGCTTCAAGCAAGAAATATCATGAAATAAAACAGAAGAATCTGAGGCTTGACACAATTTTAATTTGAACTTTTGCTCATCTAGGGGTATAATTGACAGCTCATCTGTACTTTGTGCCAAACTGCCAATATTTCTATATACAATTTTTGGGTATGACTGACAGCTGCATCTGTATTTTCATATGAATTGGTGAAGTTTCTTCCTTAACAAGAAATTTTTCATGAATTTCCATCTTTGGGATATGTCTTAGAATTCAGCTACTTCCTTTCGGAGTCGGCTTCTCTCCTTTTCTTCTTACCATCATTTTCCCTCCTTTTCTCTTTTTCACCATTAGATCAAGATATCAACAGTCTAGATTTAACATCTTATAAAAATATTATTATATTTTACTTTAAAGATATAATTTTTTTTATGCAAGATACAACAAAAAATGAATTGTTAAAATAATTTTTGTATCTTTTAGATAATATAATAACATTTTTATAAGATGTTAAATCTAGACTGTTGAAATCTTGATCTAGTAGTGAAAAAGAGAAAAAGGAGGGAAAATTATGGGAAGGGGAAAAGAGAGAAGCCAACTCCTTTTTGGTTGTATTAGTTAGTCTTGTAGGTGCTTTAACCTGGAGATGTACTGACCCACAGGTTATATGTCTCTTGTAATAATTAAATGAAGAACTGATCCACTTAATATCCATATAAGGAAACAATTTATTTTAATCAAAATATAAAACTTCTAATCTAGCTGTGAGTATTTTGGGTAAAAAAGAAAATCTTGCTGTGGATGTTAGAGGATGTCATTAATGCATGGAACCACTAATTCGTTTGGTGTTTGTGATCATCAATATCATGTCATGAGGAAATATGACCAGCTTTGAATGGACTGTTTCAGACTATTAGTGCATGGATTTTGCTCTAAACTTAATTTTAAAATTCAGTTAATTCCAAATTACTTTTATTTGATGTTATGTATTTCCAGTAATTAAATATTTATCGTTTAAAAAGAGAAAGATAAACAGCTCATTACCAGATTGAATATTGAATCGGTACAAGAAAAAGAAAAGGAAACGATCTCAGCAATCTTTACAAATTCCAATCAAAACAGAACAAAAAAAGACAGCGTACATAAGAAAATGAAAGAAAGGAAGGAAAATCGATGGCTTCCCACCTTTTCTTTATTTCAGAAAAACACAATTTTTTTCAACCCCACAATCTTCAAAAACGAATCAGAATTCACTCGCCAGAGGAACGTGCTCATTGTTAATGAACACATTGCCGTAGATGAGACCGGCGAGGCCACCGCCTACGAGGGGTCCAACCCAGTAGATCCAGTTGCCGTGGAAGTCGCCGCTGACCACGGCGGGGCCAAAGGAGCGAGCTGGGTTCATTGATCCACCGGAGAATGGTCCGGCGGCCAAGATGTTGGCTCCGACAATGAATCCAATGGCTATGGGTGCGATTGTGCCCAATGAACCCTTCTTGGGATCAGCTGCTGTGGCGTACACTGTGTAGACCAATGAGAATGTGACGATGATCTCCATCACCACTCCTTCAGCAGCTCCAACTCCTGCAGCTACACTGTGGATCGGGATCACCTGACAAGAAAGTAATCACAATTTTTTTGTTCATATTTGATCCAAACGCCAAGTAGATTAAAACTATTTTCTTGCTTCTTATTCAGATTTCTATCATATGCAACTATCCTCTTGTTTTATGCATGAAGCTTGTGGTACAAGTTAGAGGATTCACAAGAAAATTCTTAATTACCGGATCAAGCTTTTGTCATAGCTAAGCTTGCTATTCTTTTTCGGATATGGAATAGTTCAAATGAGTTTGGTGTGAGTCATGGAGTACTAGGTCCAAAGAGTTCTTATAGAAGTACTTTCGTTTGCGGACAAAGTCATCACATTATCATTGGGATTTGAATTCACAATCTTATGTGTTATGAGCCTACTTATCACCAATTGGATCAACCTACATAAAAATGAGTGACTGAATGGTAGGGACGGTTTGCGTTTGAGACTAACCAAGCCTCCAGTGACGAACTTGAGGAGTACGCAGGCGACAATGGAGCCAAGAAGCTGAGCAATCCAGTAGAAGATACCAGTGAGGATGGTGATCTGGCCACCAACAGCCAATCCGAAGGTGACAGCCGGGTTAACATGACCACCTGAGATGTTGGCACCAACAGCCACAGCCACAAACAGAGCAAAACCATGGCATAGTGCAATTGCTACCAAACCAGCAGGATCAAGAGCTGCATTTGATGTCAACTTCCCTACATTTGCACAAAACCAACACACACAAACAAAATTGTCAGAATTTCGTGGGGTTTAAGGAACCACAACAGGCTGAGCTGTGTATTTTCAAGACACCTCTCTCAAAAGTCAAATTGTTAGTAGTTAGTACCAAAGGCTATGGCTGAACCAACACCAGCAAAAACAAAGAGCAAGGTGGATATGAATTCTGCAATATAGGCCTTAATGGAGACCGAGTTGAAAGAATCATCGAAGTGCCCGAAGGAAATGCGAGCCATCTTTCAGAAGTTTCTAGGGAAACCCTTAAAGATAAGAAAGTGCAATATGCAGAATCAGGAATGCTGCTCAAAAAGGTCTATCAGGTATGACATATATATAGTAGAAATTACCAAGAATAGTTTAAAGGACTTGTTATAGTTTCATCAATATTACTGTACGGTAGTGTGTGTTTGTTTGGAAGTTGACAAGGAATATGGTTGGTTTACAACATATCCATGCACATCCAATCAGGTTTCTTCTGGCAACTTAGCTGTCACTAACATGCTTTTATTAATTAAAAAAATGTCTGGAAGCTAATAAATTATTCCTCCATGTGCATATGAGAAAGGACTAGCTAGAAGTGGGGTTTGGTCAATAAATCATAAAAGAACATGAAAGTGGAGGACATGAATGGCTCTGGGCCACATATAGACCTGACATGGCAAAGAGGTAGTGAAATTTGAAAATGATTGGATGTAAATTAATAGGGTTTTTTAATGATTATCAGGAAATAGTAGTTCAATTATGTTACAGAAATGTTTGGCTTTGTTTGTTTAATGCAGAATGGAACTTTCCCACAAAAAAGGCTGCTTCACCTTCATGAGTATATATTTTTCCATATGTGATTCACTGATTCTCTAGTGGTAAAGACAAAAATTGAAGTTGAAATTTCTACTATTGAATCTTCAGTTAGCTCCATAACCATTTTGAGCGTAAATCAACAGTAGATACTAATTTTTATTTAGTGGAAATTCTTGAATAATGTAAGACAAATGGTAGTTAATGAAATCATTTAAAAATACTAACTATAAGATGCTTCAGCACAAAAAAACATGACCCTGAAGTTTATTTTAGATTAAGCACACCAGCCAATCAAAGAGTTTCGTGTCTGATGTCGTTCTGAGGACTGAAAAGGTTGAGAGTTGAGACTTTCCCATGTAATGCCATTGAAGCGGCCCCTGTTTGTCTCAATTGCTGTTTATGGGCCATAATTGGAATCTTTACCTGGCAACCATTGGTAGATAAGATAAACTAATCAAAATCTCATAAGCTTAGAACATTTTTTAACAAAAAAATGATTACTTGTCTGTTCATGCATCATAAGTCGGAATCTTCTTATGGAAAGGTAAACATCATCTAGTTTTTCCTTCTTTCCAAATTTTTCTGATCAAAGTACAACAATAACAACAAAGAGAGTTAGCCTTGACAAACAGTAAGGTTGTTGTCATGTGATCTAGAGTCATGAGTTCAAATCCTGAAAATAGCGGCTGCGTACATCTATCTCTTCCTAGACCTCATCTGATGAGAGTCTTATGCATTAGGTCATTTGTTTTAAATTATTTAAATAATACAACAACAACAAACCTTATTCTACAAAATGGTGTCGATTACATTGATCTCATTGTGCCTGTATACTTTTTCAACAGCTAAATATTTAGGTAGATTGTTAGCCAAAAAGTTTCGCATTCTCTTCAATTTTTCTTTACTCTTTTTAGGGGATACTATATTGTTTGATCTACACTTCTCACCACACACCTCCTATGGCCTTATTTGTATATGTATGAACTACATCAAATGATTTTTTACAATTTTCTCTTTAATAGATGGTATACCTACTCTTCCTCTTATGTCATCATTCCAAGCCAAATTTTTAGATCACAATAAAAAGGCCAGCCCAGAACACAAGATTCATATATGCTGTGTCTGAACAACAATAGATGTACTAAGTGGCTATTTTTAGGAATTGTCATATCATGATAATCAAATCAAATTTAAATTAAACATGACATAGAATTCCGAAATAATTTTTTGTGTGATGATATGATAAACTGATGAATGGTGGTATTCTTTTGTTTTGTAAATTGTAATTATAGTGTTAGTTAACCTCATTTTACCATGGCCAATTATTTCCTATGTTACCAGATCTCATTCTATGGATAAAAGTAGGGTTCAAAAACAAAATAATGAGGGTATTTTTCCTTCAAGTTTCATTTTACATGCTAATGGAAATTGATGTTTATAAAAAAAAAAAAGAAGGAGAAGCTTGAAGCAAAAGTCTTGTCTGTTTGAAAAGTCGGACTTTTTTTTTTTGGTTTTATGTGCAAAGTGAAGAGTGACGATTAAGATCCAATCAGAAGTAAAACACATGGTAATGACTCATTGGGCCGAAAGAAATTATGTAAATAATATGCACGAGCCATGAGTCTTGGCTCAATTCTGGGAGACTTTTGAGATTTTTTATGTTTTCGGTCCCAATTAATTTTCTCAAACTTCTCTCATTTCTCCTTTATGTATTACGGATAAAATAATTACAAAATTATGTATCGAAAAAAACTAATTACAAATTGACGAAATTCTCTAAGAAAGGGAACAACATTTACATTATGTGCTTCAATATTCATCCTTTCAATATATTCTAAAGTGCCTTTTTATATAATATCCTTTCAACTGAATATTCTATAAAACAGTTTAATTAGTTAAAAGTAATAAATATACGGAGAATATACTTTTTTTCTCACAAATATCCTTATTTATAAATGAGTAAAAAATAAAAAGTAATAATGAGAGAAAAAAGGAGAATGTATAGTAAATAAATGATGTAAGAGAATAATGACAAAATAGATAAAAGTCAAATGAGATATTATAATAAGGGGATAAGTTCAATAAACAAAAATGATCTTCTATATAGAGATGAAGAGTAATATTTTCAATCCCTTGGAAAACTTGTTATGTCTAAAAAAGGAAGAATTTTGGAGGAAATAATTAGCTTTTTTATATACTATCTCCTGTCTTAATCATAAAACTTATTTAACTTTTTTTAAAAAAAATTAAAGAAACAAAATAAGTTATTTACTTATATTATATCTTTTTTTTTATTATATTGTGTATTAATTTATAAATCAAAACAAAATAATTTAAAGAAAAATGGCAAATTTAAATGCTTTAAAATAATAATTGGCTTTTTTTTTTAGAATTCTTTAAAAAAATTAATAAAATCTTATATTTAGGACATGAAGTGACATTAACTAGAAGACTAGATTTGACTTGGGCAAAAGAAATAAAAAATAAAAAAGAACAAAAAGTGGTTTCAAGTAGGGAAAAAGATAAATAAATACTCCATATATATAAAAAAACTTTGAAAAATAACTCAGATTTAGTAAATGACAAATGAGGGTAGAAAATTAAATTTAGTAAATGACAAATGAGGGGCAGAAAATTGGTCAGTTTTAGTCATTATATGTTGAATTTTAGTTATTATTTGTTGAGTTTTAGTCATTTTGTTTTAATAATTATCTATTTAATTTTAGTTATTCTCTATTGTGTTTTGGTTACAACTCCTCATATATCATTTACCAAATTTAAGTCATCTTTCAGGGTTTTTACTGTTTAAATGATATTTATTTGTCTTTTTCCATTTCAAGTATTCAGTGACTTTTTTTTATATAC
>JBAGKO010000003.1:6928168-6961395 GCA_037177275.1 Acacia concinna | reverse complement strand
TGCTTATCAGGTATGTGCAATAACAGATTCTTTCATTAAAGATTGTGTATTTGTCTCCTCCCTGTTCCCCTTGATATTTGTTAACCCTATGAATCTGTGATTATGATGGAATCATTTTAATGAGAAGGCTGATGTTTCCTTCTGGTATATATTTATGATCTGTATTGAGTCGGGGTAAAAATTGTTATTTGGTTTGGCTTCAATGAACAGTTATCATGCAACTCTTAATTTTCCTGCATAGGTTGCAGTTTACGTTTTGATGAAAACAGCAATAGATGTGGAGGTATTGCTTTCACATGATCGACAGAATGAATTCTCACCTGTTAGAGAGATGTAAGTCTTTGATGTTTTCTTTTGCATACTTAACAAACTTTATTTGTTTAGGAGATTCTTTAATTGTAAACAGTTACTGACATATTTAACTTGTTAAAGATGTAACATGTTAGTCTTATAGACCTCCTCATGTTAGAAGACAATTGTCTGTAAGAGGAAGTCATATTATACCATTTCTGAGTTTGATAAATACTTGGGTCGTTCAAAATTATTAGGCACTTTTAACTAATGACACTCCAAAAAAAATAGTTATGTAGTTAAAAAAAATTTATTCTTTCCATGTCTACCCTTATTTTAAAATGTGCCTCAGTCATTAATAACGCAATGGCAGCTTCTTAATTTCTTATACTTGGAAAAACTCGTCAATTACTGCTCAAAAACCCAAAAAAAGCCTTATATTTTTAAACAGTGCACCTCACTAAAACTGCCTTATAATTTTAAATGGAGGGAGTAGATAAATAGATAATCTGTATTCATAGCAATAAACTGTAAAATTGGGGGAAAAAATAAAAAAACAGAAGCAATTCACTGATCTGATGTACCATTTCTTTTCTCATTTCAGATTAACTCCATTGAGAAATCAGATGAGAGAATACATTGAACGGCAACTGAAAATGAAGCATCCTGATTTAGTCCAGTGGTTTAGAGTCACTGAAATTCCGCGTTTGGCAGGGTATTTCATTCCTCTTCTAAAGAAGTGGTCCATGGAATATGCAGGAAGGTTTGTTGACTAATCTTTTATTGTAGCATCGTTTTGAATCTTGTGACCTTCTTCCTTAGTCAATATCACATCTTCAAGCAGATGAGTTTATTTTTTTCCCATCACATTTGCCAATTGAGTAAGGAAAATTGGAAAAACAATTAGCCTGACAGATAAATATTCAGCGGTGTTGCAGGAATTATTGTGGCAATAACCTGCTGCACTGCAGTGGTTAAATTGGGTTCTGGGCGCATTTCCTGCCCCTTGCTCATCTCTTCTTTCCAAGATGTTTTAGTCAAGCTCATGGATCATTCCCTTGATCTTGCAACAGTGGACAAGTTGCACCATTTAGCAACTGAGGCGGGATTTGAACTCGATTTCTTGCTGCATTTTGGGAAAAGGATTCTTCCCAGTGAGAAAATTGAGGACCTAGAGTTTTGGATTGGGTTGGCACATAAGAAACTCTTGAAAGCTTTCCATGAAGAAAGCATCGTATCAAACATGCAAGATCTTCAGTACAAGGTCAACCAGCTTACATCCTCCACTATAATTTTCTGTTCTACGTCAACAAAAGTTCAGTTTAATAGAACTGACTTTATTATATTTAATTTCCTTTTCATTTTCATGAAAGGATAAATTTCCCTAGTTTTGTTTTAAATGATCATAGGCCTCATAAGTGCTTCATATTGTTAATATTTTATTATCTTTTATGACGATCTGTTATTTAGCTTTGACTTTTCCTTCCGCATTCAAATAGTAGTTTATAAAATAGCTTTTGTGGATTCAGCCAGATAGTCTGGCCACGCTGGGACTTTTTGCATACCTTGGAAGAAGGACGAGAATGTTTTTGTCTGCAATGGGCATCAAGGATCTTGATGATATGCTTCAGGATTTTCTCAGGTTTTATCTCTTTGTTCTCCTGTTTCACTTTTAATGTTTCTAACAATATAAGAAAAACTAAGAAGGACCAATATGTTTCTTGAAGTTACTTGGAATGTGGCTGCCTTTTCATTTATCCTGAGTTTTCCTCCATATCTGTGTATCAGCTTTTCATGGAGGTTAGGTTCTGTTAATTCTACTGAATGCTGATGTTAAAGCTCTTTTATGTTGATATTGAAACAATCATCCTAATCTATCTTCGTATTTCAGTTGGTAACTGATGAAATTGGATGGCTTGATTTTTATGCCTCGTATGCTCAAATAAACTGCCCAGAGAAAAGGTCCAAGCCTCATGCTCGCCAGGCAGAGAAAGAGATTATTTTACATGTAGTTTTTACTGTGTGCTATGATATTTTCTCTGGCTTTGCTCACTTCAATCGCTCTACTCAGCAGCCACTGGAGACAAGTTTGTCATCATACTTGCTTCGCAGGTAACTAATTTTATTGGATCAATTTTTTACCTTTTTCTCAGTTTGCCTTTTCTTGTCTAGCTTACGGTTCTTTGTCTTCCTGAAAGAGTGGATATTTTTTTGTTGTTGTATGTTTATCTTTTTCTTGGCATTCCTAGTCAGGGCTTGCTAAGCATTTGTCTGCAAGAGCACAGGGCTGCTTATGTCAAATCAGGGTATATTGCTATCACTAGATTCATTATCTTGTTATTACGTTTTAGTGTTTAAACAAATTTCTAAAGAAAGATAACCATTAAGCTTACAGTTCTGGTTCTATTTTCAGTGAATCATTTGATACTGTGGACTGTGCTGTCTTGAGTAACCCCACGCAAATTATTGGAAGTAGAACCGGACACAAGTTATCTTTGGCCTTTGAAGCACAACAAAAATCACATAATTTAACTATAGAAGGGTCTCCAAAAATTTATTCTCAATTTGGCTCTACACTACACAAGGTACAGTACCAATGTTACGCTCACTCTCTTTTTCTCTTTCCTTTTTATTTTCAACTTTTGGTTTCTTTGTTTTCTTGAAGGGAATAAATTCTTGTAGATGTATATTGAAATAAAATTTTAGTAGTGCATAGTATTGTTGCAACATACTCTGCATCCATTTTCTAATTACTTTTATAGCTGTACATAGGCTCCAATTTTATACAAGGCAAAATTTCAGCCAGGTGCCTATATTGAAAAGATAAAATTTCTGTATGGAAGTTATATCAGGAGATACTGCATCAAATTGGTTTCCGCAACCACTGTAAGATTCTTCATCTTCTTTTTGTAAATGTGCCAGTTATTCTGAAGTTGGGGTGCTAAAACTATGGAATGATTTGTTTCTAGGACATCTGGATGGGTACTCAGTTGCTCTACACAGACATCAAGGTTGCTCTAGAGCTACTTCTAATGCAAGCACATGGCTGCAAGGTTACGAGAAGGCACAAAAAGAAGCTAGAAAGAACCTTAGCTGACATTATCACACTGCTTCCTGTTACAGTTCTGATGCTGCTTCCTGTAAGCAATAATGCGTTCCTACATGATTCCAGTTCTATTTGATCTTGGTTTCTGCTTTCTGTTCTATGAATGTTAGGCCGGCTTTAGCTGATTGGCTTAATAGAAAACTGGATAGTTTCTCCCGGTTTCTCAACAATTCAGGTTGGACCAAAAAAGGATTGAAAGTACGAGTGTTTGGGAAATTAAGATTACTTAGGTTCATATCACATGGGGAATTTCAGTTCAAAGTTTCCATGTTCACAAATACTCCCTCTGGTCCTATTTATAAGAATCTTTTGGAGAATCCTAGGAAAGTCCTAAGAAAGCTAATTATATTATTTTAAGATATTAAAATTTGTCATTTTTCTTTAAATTATGTTGTTTGACTTCTGAACTAATATATAATATAGTAACACAGAATATATGATATGATTAAGTAATGCAATTAGCTTTCTTAAGACTTTCCTAAGATTCTCCAAAAGGTTCTTATAATTAGGACCGGAGGGAGTAACAGTTAACTATTAAATACTGCCTTTGGTTCTTGGTACAAGAGCTAGATAACTAATTTGTGGATATTAAGGAAGTTAGTTTAGTTAGTTATTTGTTGTGAACATGTGTTGGTTTCCCTAAATTACATTAAGTGCATTGGAACTCCTTTGGATGGAAACCCTCTTCATATGTGCAATCAATAGGGTTATTTTGGGGGGAAATTATAAATTTGGAAAATAAATTGGATTGAAGTCTGGTATATCTTCCAAAGTAAACCCCTTATCTGGCTACAATATTTAAGACGGGACGGAATACTTTGTTATTATAAGCTTATGTTTGTTATTGGTATTCATAACCTATATTTTGGGAGTCAAAAGATCAAAGTTTCTGCTCTGATAGGGACCGTCAAAAGCATTTTATGAGGTTTTGGTGGCCTAGACCATAGGCTGAGGCCCAACTCCGAGGTATAATCTATGGAGTGGTCTCAAAAGAGAGAGGGTTAATTGCCAAGCTGCTAGAGAGAATTCAAACCCCCCGCACGTGGGGATGCAAGAGGCTTCTGGTTGAAGTCCCTTAATCTAGGTGGGATATTAAATTCCTTAGAAATATCTGGTGGTCCCTGAATTAATTTGATTCATTCAATTTCTGATGAAGACTCTACATGATTGCATTGAACTATGCAGAACATTTACATTGTTGTAGTTGATATATATTTGTACCTTTTTCATGAAGTTTGGCCCCCCAAAAAAATCTTTTCATGAAGTGGTTAACTTTTTTAAACCAACCTTCTAACTTGCACAGACGCTTGCTTGTGTACCTGATGTATAACTTTTCAAAAATTACCTTAACCTTCCAAAAGTACTATTGTTAAATTGTAATCTGATATTAATATCTCATAAATAGGTGTATTTTTTTTTTTTGTGGGGTTGGGGGGGGGGGGGGGAAGGAATTTAATTCTCACTATTCTCTATGAAATGACTTGCATTAAGGGATGAAGTACTACATAAACAATTGTTTGACATGAAGATCTTACATTTGTAGATCAGATAATAACCGGTGAACTGTTTTTTTTTTTTAATATTAATATATTGAATGGCAAGTGATACACTTGGAATTGAATTGCAAAACGGTGTTTAAACTGTGAGATAACCTAGAGAAAAACAAAAGATTTAATCTCAATTTAGGTCTGCCAACAGGGAGCTAGAGGCTTATTTATAAATAGGGGTGTTCAAACCCGGGACCAGGATTTGCTAATCCCGGTCCAGGGTAGGTGCAGGGATTGGGAAATTACTCCCGGTCCCAGTATTTTCCCCTTTTTCAAAAAAAAAAAAAATAATTTCTTCATATTTTATTATAAAAAAATAATCATTTAACAACTAATAAGACTATAATAATTACATAAAATTGATCTAGAATTAAAAATAATGTTTATTGTTATTATTTTTATACCGTATATAGTTAAGTTTAGTATTATAATATGTGCGATTTAAGTCCATTTAGAGATGTTATACACATATTTTGAAAAGATAACTTAATTAATAAGAGTAAAAATATACAAATAAAATGATAATTTAATTGATAAAATAAAAAAGTAATAAAATAATAAAACTCGGGATTGGGATCGGGATTTCCGAGGGTGATCCCGGTCCTGGCCGGAACCGGGATTTTTTAGACACCCCTATTTATAATGCTTAGTTCCATGTTCGATTTGAGTCATATTTGTCAAAAAATCTTCACATCGCATTGCTGCCTCTTTATGGGCATAAATAATCTAGATGTCTCAATTGAAGAAAATTAGTTGTCTAGCTTGATCAATTTCAAGTTGAAGTGGATGGTAATGCCCTCCAACCATCAAGGTGTGAATAGTTTCTATAGAATCAGAATACAATCGGATATTATTGAAGCCCAACTTTTTGCATACTTTCAACCTTGAGTAGAGTGCCATGATCTTTGTCATAGTTGACAAGTAGGTCCCTAAGTTTTGTAAAAAGCCTCCCATCCATTGTCCTTTATGATCACGCATCAGTCCCCCCCGTAACTAATGAACTGTTGCATGTATATATGAATGTGCTGCATTTTTCGAGAACAATCTCATTGACAAGTATACTTTTCATTCATGCCAGGTAACAGCAGTAGGCCATGCAGCCATGCTAGCAGCTATCAAGAAGTACATGCCATTCTTAGTAAGTTTTTGTTACCTCGTTCGTCATTTTCCTTTATTAATTATTGTTGTACACTGCTGATTGTGGTTTCTTCTATACATAGATCCCTTCTCCATATTCTTCAGAACGTTTGGATGTTGTGAAACAACTAAAGCGAACTAGAGAAATGGATGATCAATCATGGGGTAACCTTGAGGATCCATCGCCAACCTCTTCTTGACCTCAAATATTTTCGTTTGGTTGAGGTTCGAATGCGGTTTGGCCAATTGACCATCTTTGAAACATTACAGTGATCTCTGACTATCATTTTTCTGTAAATACAAGTATGAACTCATGCATTCTGAGAGATTACTGGATGTGTTGTAATAATAGAAGATACGATCATATTTGATAGCTTTTACTTTCAGTAAATGGAAATTGGTGGTTTATACATCTTAATTTATTTTTGCGAATTAAAGACCCTGTGTATTATTTATCTTGACTGTTTGGCTAGGCTTCCTTTTCTTTTCTGTTTGGAAATTGTGTAAAATCATTTCCTGCATCAATGCATCATCAGATAATAGAGAATAATATTTTATAAGTAAAATTCAGAATGGACTAACTTAGTATGGGAATGAACCAGCTAATTGAATAATTCCCCCGAGTGCCTACTATATTTTCCTTGATTGCTTAAATAAATTTTAGACTCACCTGAACAAGAAAACCTGTTTCATTTTTTCTTCTTTCTCTATTGCCAATTTTGGGGTTTAAGCAATTATTCTGAAGATAATTATATATATATGTGTGTGTATGTATATATTATATATCTCCAAAAGCTTTAACTACACTTCAGTCTCCCTAAATTTTTGATAACTTTGCTGAAGTCTCTTTATTAAGAAATTGAATAACAATGCCTATCCAAGTTTAGAATGTCAAATGTTTTCGCCTCACTACAAATATGTTTCTAACATTTACTTTTATTCTCTGCACTCTTTGTTGCCTCATTCTGTTTTAGCTCCTCAAACATATTTCACTCACAAACAATCTAAATGGGAAAAAAATAAACTCATTTCCAATATATATATATATATATATATATTTGCCGGCCAAGGATATAATAATAGCAATACTTCAGCGTTGATCAAGTCTTGCTTGAGAACTTCACGAAGCTATTAGGTAAGAAAAATATATTTTCTCACAATTCAAGTTTGTAGAAAAACAAAAGAACGTCGTGATATTGTTACTTAAAGTACTGATCAAGCTTCAAAAATTAGCTAATCCATAGTTTTCAACATAATTAACGTTTAAGTTTGAATAAAAAAGAATAGTCCTCAAGAAGATGTTATATTATTCAAAACATAAATTATTCTATTAAGGTTAGATAAAGTTTATATATTTTGCTTTCATTGCTAACAACCTCAAATTTAAATTTAAATATAAGGAGCGTGTAAGACATATTCTGATGTTTATTTTTCAAATGGGTAGAATTGAGAATCATCATTTGACTACTTGAATAAAGCGATAAAATCCTAGAACTTAGTCAATTTATAATTCCGCAGTGAGATTAAGTTTTAATGAAGTTTCTTTAAATACTAAGTCAGTCAATTTTAATTATTTTACTGCGCACTGGTCTACTCATGAGATTATTCTCCTAATTCATGGTAAATTCACATAGACGAAACTTGCAATAATCACAATTAGCCAATCCATCATTTTCTTATATGATTAATATATAGCCACTAACACTAACAAATGCAATTTTTTAATAAATAAAATTTGAGAATTAATCGATCCGATATGATTACCCTATAGGAAAGATGTGTTTAACGTTAATTAATATTAAATTTCAGATTATCTATTATTTAGCATGATTGGTTGGTGGAAAAAATCGAGGTACTGAATAATAACATATAGATACATCCAAAAAATTAGAGTTCGTTCGTGTTTCTCTTTAGGCATGATATATGAAATATGACCAAGTGATCTGGCCAATTATATATTGGGAAAAAAGTGTTGACCTTTTATGTATATTTATATAAAAAAGATAATTAAATTATATTTGTCATTTTATTTTACGCTAGTGAGCATGTGTAATGGTCGGAATAAAAAAAATGATTATTTATGAGTGCGTGATGATGAATGCATTATGAGAGCAAAGGGAAATCGAAGAAGACATTGGTCCTTGAATACAACATAGATATTAATATAAAATATCAAAATTCTTTATTTATATTTAATTAATAAGACAAAGTTAATAGTATAATTTTGAACTAATTCTTTTAACAAAAAATAATAAAAAATAAGAATATCATAAAATTTGAATTGTAAATGAAATCAAAATTAATTAGTTCAAATTAAAGTCATTAATAAAAAAAAAGGAAGACATGATATTGTTATTTTCAGAATTCATATTTTGTGCCAATGTTAATATATAGTACTGTTTCTAATTCTAATGTTTTTGTTAGTAATGTGTAAATTGTCAATTATTTCATCATTATCGTCATAATCATTTCTAGTTGTCGTTGTTAACTAGCTCCTACTAATACCCATGTAGACAACTTTGTTTCAATTGATTTTTTTGTCTTATTTATTTGTAATTTTTCCATTTACCGATACAATTTATTTTGAAAATGAGCAAGAGGCTAATAATTTTACATTGGGACTTATACTTTACATTTAATTGACAAGAGGGAGAAACACATTACTACAGAGTATGAAATAATTACATTTTAATTTAAATATATATTTTTAATTACTATTTGTTATCCTTTGTGAGACACAAATAAGTTGGTTTGGTGGAAATATTGCGGTACATGATGGAAATAAAATGGACCCATTTTTTTAAAAATTCAGATATATTAGTTTCAGGAAACATCCATATGCCTATTTCCACAAATTAATTATAATTTTCCAAAAAAGTATTGACTTTAAACATGCCTATATTGGAAATGGAACTATTTTAATTTGTCTCTTATTATCATTTCATTCTGACCTCCATTGGAAGACACCTTCTGGGGGCCAAAAGAAAAACAAGCTTTTCTTTCTTCTTTTTTATTTTGGCGGCCACGAGACAATGATAACCACCAAACTCAAACCTTCTGATGATTTTTTTAATTACATTGTATAATAAATTTAATTATATTTAATATATAGGGTATTAATTGAATGCTGGCAAGAAAATGGTGGATTAATTGAAGCTTGACTTGTCGATCACTTTTATATATATTAAAATCAACCAACTGCAAGTTTTGTATAAAAGAATGAATAAAATCTTATCAATTTGATTTCGTTGTGCACAATATATTCATAAACAAGTCTCACTCTTTTTTCGTATTCCATAATCATATGATTTTGGTTTTAATTATTGGGCATATAAACAATATCTCCAACAACCTTTACCATTGTACTTTATATATTTCTTTTGTGTTTTCTATGTCGATCTCCAAAATAATATACACACACACACACACACGTCTTCTGTACTCGTGTTATTAATTAAAAAAATACACTTAGTTAGGACAAATTAAATGGTTAATCAAATAAAATCCGTGTGTGTGTATGTAAATGGGTCCAACTAATTACGTTACAGAGATATATTAATGGTTATTTAATTAAATGCTCTTTCTTTCTTTCTTTCGTTTTACTTGATCTGAATTTGTGTAAGAGCTGACTTTGTTCGAATACTTTTATTTTCAACCTTGATCTATTGTCACTACTGGTAAATCTTAATGTGTGTGTAAATACTCCTAGTTCTATATATAAAATAGAGAGAAAGTTTTTTTTTTGTTTTATTTATAAAGCACCTTATTAAAATTTTAACCTTCACTTATTACGTTGGCTTTATTTTCATTTCGTATTATGTATATTAAATAGGAGTATAATTAAAAAATTGTTAAATTTCATAGTAGAGTTAATGAGATTTAAATTTTTCCTTAACCTGTGTGAAAAATATTGGAAGTGCCCTGTATATAATACCATAGAAATATATATATATATATATATATAGTTCAGATCAATTATTCATGCATGCAACATGTTTTTTTTCCTTTTCTTTTTGCGTTTTTGGTTATATTACAGTCAACATTTTTCTATTGGAGTAAATTGGGAATGGTGGTTTCTAGTGATTATTAACTACTAATTATTGTTATGACAAGCATGTGAAAGTACAACTAATCATTGAACTTTAAAATTATTGTTTTCACAATATATAATATATTGATACTATGAACCAATTGAGTGAGGAGATCTAGAATCTGCAAGCTTATTAATTGCCACAATAAAATCAAGTAATTAATTAAGGCATCTAGGCAAATAAGAGAGAATATACCTTGTGATTAATTATATTAATGGACCCTAGATAGAGCATAGTGAAGGAATCTTAAAATGTAATGGATCCCTATTATTTTTGAAACGGTTGTTATAATAGCGACTAAATATGATGTAATTAATAAGAATTTTTGTTTTAGTTTGTTGTAAGAAGATCTTGATTAAGACAGTTAATTAATTTGGTTAAGAATCCAAAGTGATGGTTGCCCAATAAAAAGAAAAACAAAACAAAGAGAAAGTGGTGCAATTGCAAATTAAACAATTTGACCCCTAACGGCCACTTGAATTGTGAAATATATATGTAGACTTTGTCAAGAATTAATAAGCTTTACCAAGCACGGTACTATACTAATTTGCTTAACCCAAAAACAAAAAGTTGCTTACCCCATATGAGTATTGTATTTGAATTTGATTGAAATAAGTTATGTTTTTTTTATGACTTATCATAAATAATAAGTTTATTAAAATTATATTCTTGTACTTTTTTTTATAAGATTTACATAATTGAATTACAAGATTTAAAAATCTGTTGGAATTAGTTTAAAATAATAAATAAGAAAAATAGATATTATTTCTAAATTGCCCTTATTTATAAGAGGTTAAGTAAAATATAAATAGTAAAAAAAAATAGGGAAGATATGTTAGGAAAAAGATAATTACAGATAATATAATTATTTAAGGATAGAATTGGTAAAAATGCATTTAATGTTAAGACAACTCTAAACCGGATTGTAAAAAGGAGATGAGGGAGTATTATATATAAATAACGTCTAAAATGCCCTAAAAGGAATATGTTGCCATTTTCTACTCTAAATAGGTTATAAATAACAAATATAGTCTTAAAAAGAGTCATGCCACGACTTAGTAATATGAATAAATATGTTGTCATTTTCTACTCTAAAACTTACGGTTGCATGATGTTAAGATATTTTAATACCTTTTACTATTTTTTTTTAAATTTTAGATCTTACAAGGATTTCCCCAGATTTTGTACTTCGTACAATTACCCAGTTTGCTTTATCATGTATAAATAACGTAACCTTACAGATTAAGGAAAAGTATCATGACATAGAAAATAATGATTCTCAAGATCATAAAATATTCAACATATCATAATGGTTTCTCATATCAAGTAGGGACCACAATATAAGGTGTGGGGGATACATAAATAGCATAAAAATTGGTTTGATTGGGCTAATAATGAGAATATTCAACCCAACGTACACAGACAAATCAAATCCAGAAGAATAGAGAGCGCAAACAAAAACCAATCAAAGTCTTTGTAAAATTCCAAAATTTTCAACACCCTTAACGTTACAGACTTACAGTACACCCATTATCTATATACATACATATGAATGAATGCCACCTATTTCTTGCTTATTGTTATTGGCTTATCATGAAACGTCGTCACTTCTATATATATTGGATTCCTCTTCTTTTTTTTATTCGGTCTTCTTTGGCCTTTCATGATCCAGCGTTTTTTTCCGACTCCTGGTTTATTTGGCACAGGTTACCAAACAATCGATTAATTTAGATGGATTTGGGATTTTTGAGGCGCTTCACAATTTTTTTTATGCTTCTTTTGATCATTACATTATATATTAAATGAGTGACATTTTGATA
The DNA here is from genome assembly GCA_037177275.1 of Acacia concinna. Lineage (NCBI taxonomy): Eukaryota > Viridiplantae > Streptophyta > Magnoliopsida > Fabales > Fabaceae > Acacia > Acacia concinna. The sequence goes on along the minus strand of JBAGKO010000003.1, from coordinate 6,949,403 downwards.
TATTATAAGTAAAAAATCGGATCTGTTTTCAATTTATTATGATTTTTTAAAGATTTAAGACTTTTAAAAATCTAAATAAAAAAAATCAAAAACTATAAAAATCTTAAATCCTTAAAAAATTATAACAAATTGAAAACATATTTATTTTTTACTTATAATATATCAAAATATCATTCATTTAATGTATAATCTAATAATCAAAAGAACCACAAAAATTAATTAAAAGGCGTCTCAAATATGAGTTACAGCAGAGAGGGTTGCAGATTTGGGGCAGCAGGGCTCACAAATCCTAATTTAAACAGGGATTTGATCAGGTCTACTTTGTAGGGGATACCCCCTCCTAAAAGAAGCCTTTCCACTCTCCCCGGATTAAAACCAGGATCGGATGAGTGGGGCGTAGAGCCTTCCCATCTGTGTTGGCCTTCTCTGATTATATATTTAGATTCTAGAATTGTTACATATTTGAAATGAAAGAGAATGAAAAATGAACAAAACTATATATATATATATATATATTCATTCTTGAATTTGGATTTTTAGAAGTCAAAATAAATTTCAAATAACAGAGAATATAATATAATGAATGAACAATTGGTAAGATTTAATATATATGTTATGCTAAGTTGCATTCAGTAGTATAAAATATTTTTTAATAATATCTACTGTCATAAAATAATTTTATATGTATCCAGCAACTTAAAGTATTTTTTCAGTAATACTCAATACTTTATAGTAATTTTTAGTGTATTTAGCACCCTAAAATATTTTTATTGTATCACTTAATATTTTAAGTTTAGTGTGCTCATTAGTCATTACTATTGATGGAGAAAATACTTTAAAGACAAAATTGCACAAAAAAGTAGGTAATAACACTGAATATGGGGCGCTAAGTTAAAAATGCATTTGAATGATTGCATACATCTCTTGTCTTATTTATAAGTCACTTTCAATATGTTTTACCGAAATTAAGGAAAAGTTTAAATATCATTAACTCTACATTAAAATTTAACAATTTCTTAACTTTACCTCTATTTAGTATACAAGGTATCAGCAGCACTACTACACAAAGAGACTTAAGCGACACACATTTTGTGGTGCTTCTTAGATAAAGTACCACAACTTGTATGTAATTTTTTTTAATAAAAAAGGACTTTATGTGGCGCTTGGTTAAAGAAGTGTCATAGGAAGTGAATGACTTCTTGTAGCGCTTGTTCAAAAGAATGCCACAAAAGGCATTTCAAAAAAAAAAAAAAAATCTTTTGTGGCATTCTGTTGAAAAAGTGCTACATGAAGTGTGAGATTTCCTATAGTGCTTTTTTAAAATAGTGTCACAAAACGTTTTTTTTTAAAGAAGTGCCACAAGAAATCCTTTTTAAATTTATTTTTTCCATCCAAACCATACTTTATTTTAACTCCAATTTTTATAACAACTCATTGAGTTCCTCAATTTTTCTATATCTCTTGTTTCTCAAATTTTTTTCTCCCTTTTTCCCATAATCTTTGTTACTACCCCCTCTTTTTTTCATTTATATATCCACTTCTACTCCTACTCCTACTCCCACTTCCTCCTTTTTCTCCATTTTATTCGATGAACACTCATTTGTTCTCTCACTTTCACTTTCTTGGGGCTCATTACCTCCACCTATCATTGTCTTAAAGATCTTGTAAATACATATTGTTTTTTCTTCTTCTTTTTTGTTTTTAATTTTAAATTTATATGCAACCTTATCTTTGCATTTTCCTTTACTAACTTTTTTTTTTCTTCAAATGTTGTGCTTATAATTACATCTCATTTTTGTTAAACTTCCTATATACACTGTAAGTTTTTTTAAATTTTAAGCTTATTCTCATTTTTATATGCTGAAAAATAATTGAGATAATTTAAATGTTATCATATATAGGTTGTATGTGAAAGCATGTAGTGGTTATAATTTATTGAATTGCCTAGGTTAAAAATATATTTATTCACCACTTGTATTTTATTTGTTTTCTTGTGATATATTCTTTATTTTGTCGTTGTACATATTGATATAACAATTTACATTTAAAGCATTGTGGATAAAAAATTATAAGGTTTTAAAAGAAAAAATATAATTTTTTTTAAAAAAAGACCTATTGTGGCGCTTTTTTAAGAGAGTGCCACAAAAGGTTCCTTTTGTGCCCCATTGAAAAAGCGCCATAAGGAATCTTACTTTCACTTATTGTGGCGCTTTTTCAAGCGAGTGCCACAAATAGTCCTTTTTTTACCTTTTATAGTGCCCGTTGAACAAGTGCCACAAGAAGTGTGGGGACTTTCTGTGACGCTTTCCCAAGAGAGCGCCACAAAAGGTCTTTTTTTTTTTTAAAAAAAAAATAATTCTCTTTCTCACTTCTTGTGGTGCTTTGAAGCACCACAAAAATCTATTGTGGCGCTAAGACTTATAACATTTTTTAAGCGTCACAAATCTGTAAAAATAAGCGTTATAAGATTGTTTTTTGTAGTAGTCCCATGATAACAAAATTTACATTAAAAAAATGAAAATTTTAATAAAGTGGCCAACAAAAAAATTTCCTTCTCATTGACACATAAAATGGATTAGAGTAGAGGTGTTCAAACTCAGGAGGCCCCGAGTAGAGACTGGGATTGGGAAATTAATCCCGGTCCCAGAGCACCTAGGATTTCCTAGGACCGTGACCAAGAAATCTAGGTCCTGGGATTTCCCCCTTTTTCAAAAAATTATATAAATAACTTCTTCATATTTTATTATTAAAAATAATCATTCAACAACTAATAAGACCATAATAATTACATAAAATTAATCTAGAGTTGATAAATAAGGTTTATTGTTATTATTTTCATCTTCATTATTATTTTTATACTGTATATAGTTAAGCTTAGTATTGCAATATGTGTGGTTTAACTCCAACTAAAGATGTTATACACATATTTTGAAAAAATAAATTAATTAATAGGAGTAATAATACATAAATAAAATGATAACTTAATTTATAAGATAAAAAAGTAATAATAAAATCATAAAACTTGGGACTAGGACCGGGATTTCCAATGGTGGTCTCGGTCCCGGTCTAGGCCAGGATCACCAATCCCGATCCAGGCCGGAACTGGGATAATCCCGTGATTAAAATTCTAAGACCGAGCTAGGAGTATTGGGACCAGGATTTCTTGGACACCCCTAGATTAAAGGAGTACTCCCTCTGTCCTTATATATAAAATCAATTTTTTTGAATGAATTTGTCCCTTTTTTAAGTTCCCAGGTGACTTTGTCAGATTAATAAATGCATTTAATTTTTATCAATTTTGTCCTTATTTTCTCACATAATTTATATACCATACAAGCCCATTTTTCATGCTCTGATCATTACTTCTTTTCTCTAACTCATTCATAATAGAGGCATATTTTTTTAAAAAAATCATATTTTTTTAAAAAAATCATATTTATTACATATATATTATTTTTAACTAATTTTAATTATTTTGTAGCATTTCACAATTTAGTTAAAAGGACTTTATATTAGAGGTGTTCATGGGATGGGACATGACATAGCTATTCCGTATCCCATCCCACAAAAGGTATGAGATGACAAATATGTTCTATGTCCTTCCAATTCCCGTCGGGATGAGACAAGATCGGTTTCGCGACGGAACATGGACGGGATCGGGATGTCCTATTATTTTTTTTGAGAATATGGACCATCATTTTTTTCTTTTATCTATTTTTTTTGAACTTGTAAAAACTAAAATGTAAAAGTATGAATTATACGATGAACCAATATGATTGAAAATATATAATCACCCTTCTATTGTTTTTTTATAGAAGGCATAATAAAAAAATAGGGAATAATTAAAAATTAAACTTAATAAGAACTATGAGAATGGTCATAAATATTTTTAGTATTAGTGGAGTAAACATAGAAAGTGACACTCAAGGGACACAATGGTTTTCTTAAGTATTTATAGTATTTTATATGATAATGTCTTTTTATATGACTAAACTCTATGTACAAAAATTTTATAATAATATCTTCTTGTATAACTAATATCTATTTGTTTAAAAAATAGTTATATCTTTGATAAAAAAGTTAGATATTTTAGTAAAAAAAATTATTAGATATATTACTTGTATTAAACTAATAACAATATAATTTTAGAATGGGATAGGAAGGCAGGATGGAAGAGATGGAAGAATGCTTGTCCAGTATCCCATCCTATTCCCATAATAATTTTATCCCGACCCACTTTTGCTCCATTCTAGATTTTTTGCATGAGACCTTCCCATCCCAAAATAACCGGGATTGAAATAGAACAACAAGACGGAGCAAAAGTGAACACTCCTACTTTATATATCCAGAAGGAGTATAAGGTTGTATCAAAACGGCAGTAACTGAAAAATATATATATATATATATATATTCCACATTCATGGACGCACGCGGTAATTGACCACGTTTTTGATATCATTCACAGCACATAGACATATAATTATATAAATTATCAGTGTTTTTTTTTTTGGCCATGGATATAGATGATCAGTGTAAAAGTTTATAATAGAAAAATTATGTAGAAAGGAGAGTAAATAGTGAAAGAAACGTTAAAGAGGGAAGGAAGGAATTATATTAGAGGTAGGTTAAGCGTCGCTGTACTCGGAGCGTACGTATTCTTCCCTACAAAAACCTACCCCCTTCCTCTTCTCTTTCTCCTCATTCCTCCTCTCTCTCTCTCTCTCTCTCCCCCCTCCTCTCTCTCTCTCAACAATGACATTACTCCTCACTGAATCTCCTGATGCCTCCTCTGAAACTTCCTCCTCCTCCTCCTCTGATGCCAAGTCTCAATTACAACACGACACCATCACCAACAGACCCACCAAAAGACCTCGACCCTCTCCAGCTTCTTCTTCTTCCTCGTCCTCATCTTCTTCTTCTTCGTCTTCTTCCTCTGATTCTTCCGGAAAGCTCCCGCACTTCCACGGCGTCAGAATGAGAAGCTGGGGCAAATGGGTGTCCGAGATTCGCGAGCCACGAAAGAAGTCTCGTATCTGGCTCGGCACTTTCGCCACTCCAGAAATGGCCGCTCGAGCCCACGATGTCGCCGCCCTCTCCATCAAGGGCAAATCCGCCATTCTCAACTTTCCTCAGCTTGCTGACCTCCTTCCCAGACCCCCCACGTGCTCCCCACGTGACATCCAAACGGCCGCTTCCGCCGCGGCTGCCATGGTCAAGTTCGACACTGTGCAGACCTCAGAGGAGACCGGGTCACAGTCTTCACCATTGTCAGAGTCGACGGAGTCTTCAGAGCTGAGTGAGATAGTGGAATTGCCGACTATAGAAGAAGAAAGCTTCCACTCGGCCGACTCAGTAACCGAGTTCTTATGGATAGACTCGGCAGATAGTTGGGTGTTTCCCGGTGTCGGTGTGGGTATGGGTATGGGTATGGGTTCGGATGATTCGGAACTTATGAGCTCCATTTTCTGCCAGCAATACTCAGAGGAGATAACACTCTGGGATTAATGCCACGAAAAAGAAGGAACAAAATACTGGCTTGGGATATATATGCGTATAATGTAATTACACAATAAATTAGTAATAAAATTATTATTAATTTATTGTATAATTGCGTATATGTAAGTATTTTTATTTTGTTAATTTTTTTTGGGTTGTACTTCTGTTCCAAACATGTCGGAGGTGGTGACTGACAATGGCATCACAAATGGTTGCGCTGTTTGGCTATTTTTGCTCATCGGTCAGTGTCATTTTCCGTCGCTGTTGTATTATATTACAGAGTATATATATATATATATATATATGGTCAGTACTCAGTAGTAGTACTCTTAATACACTTAGTTTAGTTATATTTTTAGCTGTACTTTGCTTTGTAGATAGTCTGGAATGACAGTTCTTATGTAATATAAGTTGGAGGTTGTAGGTTTGATGAAAAAGAGAGAGAGAATTAAACCGTGCCTATAATAATGCAATACAGTAATTTTTCACCCAATAAACCAAAAGTGGACACTATTTTTTACAAAGGTTAAGGCTCACTTTTGCTTCAGAAATTTAACTACATTTAGGAATTGTGGGGTATATAGAAGTTTTTGTGGAATTAATTTTCCCCCCAAAGTACTAAAAACTAAGCAAATTCTCCATAATTATTAAAAGACTAACATTGACAAACATGTAAGCCAATTGATTCAACAATAAAAAGTTCTAAACACCCACAACTGTGAGAACTTTTGAGGTATATTTAGATCTTAACCTTGCTTATAATCTTTGTTCGCATAGGTTAATTATGCATTTGCTTTTAATTATAAGGGTTAAAACATAAAGGGTTTTCGGCATTTCGCTAATTTGTGTTTTTCTCTTTATGAGGTGACCTCGTTTGCCACTTTATTCCGTCGTTGGTAATTACACATATACTTAAGAGCATATGGTTAAACTTTATTATATTGTTATTGTTTGCTTGAATTTTATAATGAAAGTTATTACTATTTGTTTTCAAAGTGGTTTGTGTGTTAAATAAGTTGTCCTAATTCCCAACATGTTACGTTAACAAACAGTATACTAATTAATTTATTGTGATTAGTCTTCTCATACCAACAAAATGATTTTTTTCCTTCCAACAACTGACGATATTATATTTTAATTTAGTTAATTTCTGTCCATAATATTTTGTAATATCTCTATTTTATTTTATTTTTTTAGGCAAGCCGTTATATTATTATCTTTATATCCGTTATATATAGTCCACACTATATACTCGCATCCCCTTTATTTTCTCTCTCACACCCTCTTTTGTTGATGTCGTTATTAGATCTGACATCACAAAATAACGTGGAGCATGATACTTTGCTGCCACTTTGTTTTTTCTTTTGGCCAATTTTCTATCGCCAGTTGTTTGTGTCTGTCTCTATATATATATAATAAAATTTTGTAAAAAGAAATAAAGTATTCAGTAACTCATCAATAATGGGCTCACTGAAATTCAATAAACACAATTCAGAATTTTGACTTTTGAATAACAACTAGAGTTGCCTCTGTATTTATTATGAATTTTAACATAGGATTTATTTTCACTTTGCAGCTAACTTTAAAATAATAATATTCAAAATATAATGTGATATAGAGAGGAAAAAATTACTGAAAATTCCTCCATTACAAAAATTATTCCCTAAAATTATCTAAAATTTGCTTAAGAATATAAGTGCAACTTATTTTGGTAAATGTAATTCATCTTCAACTGTATGCAATATATCTTAATTACATTAAAAAAAAAATTGCACATCGCAAAAGGAAATTTAAACCCGCTCAAGAAAAGTTGTATCCATCCAAAGAAATGGGTCTGAAGATTTTTCAGTAATTTTTGTTTGATGATAGAGGCATCATTTACGTAATTTATTTTTTAGTTTATAAATGGAAAAAGGTTTTACCTTTTTTGTCTGTTAACTTTTTTTTTTTTGGGTAATGTTGTTTGGTTGAGGGGTAATGAGACAGAAAAGAAAGGGAAAGAAGGAAGGAATAAAGTGGAAAGGAGGGGTAAAAAAGCAAAGGTGGGAAAGAAGAGAAAGAAGATAACAACAACAAAAAACGCAAGAGAGATAGCCTGGGAGATTTTTGGAAATTGGACCGTTGGAGGAATTTAAAGTTTTGGTGGCGTGTCGTTTTGGGAAAATATGCCGTTGCAAGGGTTTGAAATTTTACTCTGCTGACAAAACTCAAGCTTGTATTTGTCGTTCACACTTACTTTTCACTGTATCTTGTTGAACTTGATGATATTGATATGATACTTGTATAATAATACAACTCTCATCCAAAGTTTATCTTCAATTCGCCAAAAAAAAAAAATTAAAAGGGAAAGTAATTGTTGGATGTTGATTGATCGTTATGGGATTTATTTAAGGGAAAATGACGGTGAGTACTTTGTTTTTTTTTTTTGGGTGTTAAAGAGAGATAGAGTATATAACGGCTTTTAAAGATTCAAATATTTGAAAAATATCATGAATACAGCTGGTAATTAAAGTTTTACTTTGTTATTAGAAATGGTGAAAACTCAATTAGAAAAATCAGATTTTTCTATTTTTTTAAATGAAGGATTTATAATTGGTATATTCAGATTTTATGGTCCTTGACTATTATTAATATTATCTTTCTGAAAACATGAGAGAAAGGGATTTTTCTCCCATGATTGTGCTTCAATGTTTTATTCTATATATATATAAATCTTGGGACTTGAATGATAATTTCTCAGATTACGGGAAAAAAGCCTTATATTAAAAATTTCCCCAACTCTAAGTGTACACCCCGATTGTCTTGTCCCAATGATTAACGTTTCAATTTTGCAAATGTTTCTAAAAGCAATTAGTCAATAAAGTTTAAACACGATGCACGCTTTATATATTTTAGAGCAAATTATATACACACACACACACATCCTAGCAGCAAGAAAAAAGTTATTTATCCTAACTTCTTCTATCAAAGAAGTTAACTATTTTATACGGTTCCTTTTTTTTAAATACACTAATAAAACAACTAACCAATATAAATTATAATTTTTTGAAATAGGAATAATAAAACTGGCCCCATGTGGAAAAACAATTGCAAAGTTGATGATGACATTATTGAAATGAAGTGGAGTATATTTATCGTAGTAAGTTCCAACTATGATTTTAATATATAATTTAGTACTTTTTCATTGTTTATTAATTATTAATGACTTAACCAATTGATGTGAGTCATATGGAATCCGACGTTCAACTTGTTTGGGTGCTAGGAAGAAAAACAAATAATAATAATAATTGGAGAGGAAGATGTCATTTTCTGTTCGTGTTTCATGCTTAATTTAGTGGGGATATACATCATGAGTGAACCAAAAAGGCAAATGATTCTATAAATATAAATTGAAAAAAGGAAAAATAAAATCATTTCAAATTAATTTAATGAAATACAATATAATTTTAAAATATATTGTATTTACTATAACATAGTACATATATTATATATAGGTACTGCCATAATTTAGTTATTTAATACTTTTCTTAATCTGCATGCATAATTAGAATATGTGTATATATATATATATATATTGAAGCAGAGTGATGATAAACGAAAAAAGGGAATTGTTCACTGTAATCTTTAAAACAAAGGAAGTTTTTTTTTTCTACCGGTGTTTACAACAAAGGAAGTTGGAAACTGTAATTAACTAAATATGTATATTTTTTACTCATTAAAAAAACGTATATTTTTTCATGCGTTGTTTGTAGTAGTGTAACTACATATATGTATTATGTAATGTTTTTTTAGCCAACGTATTATGCAATGTAAACCATATTATTTGACATTTATGATTCGTAGTAGTATACTTTCTGAATATAATTTCAGTTTTGCGTTGATATATATATATATATATATATATTGATTGCAGCCAACTTTAAGTGAATATTACTTTGACTAGACTGTGAGCTCATGTTTTATGGGGTATTTAACGTGACTTGTTACATACGCGCACGCACTGTTAATGGTGAATAAATATTGCCGCATTTTATATTTTTTTACATTTTAATATATATTAATATATAATTATTCATAAGCCATGAACATTATGGTTTACCTTTTGATTTTTATATAAAACATGAGTCCCATAATCTAATTATATATAGAGTATCATTTGCTAACTTTATAGTAGTTCGGATACTATTATCTGTAATCTTTTCTTTATTTTAAATTTTAAAAATTAAGTAGCTAAGTTGAGTAAAGCTCACATTCATCAAAGAGAGTAATAAAAAAATTAGATGTGCTTCACCAGCACGATAAGTCTAATCCTACCTAGCGTATATTGTGAATACCTAATAAAAGCTAGTCTAAATAGTATGTTGATTTAAATTTCACAAAATCTCAAGTTTGAATTCTGTTGTCGATTTAATCACCTGATTAATGGACAATTTGTAAGTATATAGATAAATGTTATTACCGACCTTGATGTGTCACCCGAATCCAATTACCTATCTTTTAAAAAAAAACAAAAAAGAAAAGAAAAGAAAGGAATGTATCAAAAAAGAAAAGAAAAGAAAGGAAGAGGATATATATCACTAATTAAGAGAGGATAAAATACGAAAGTGGACACTTTGTTGGGGCATTGGGTGAGATTGCCTGTGGGCACGCTTTGAAAATATAGGTTACGGTGCCCCACAAAGAGCACGATGAATGGCTTTGTGAGAATCTCTTGCCTATATCAATAAACTAAAGCCCTATGTTTATGGGACTACTTCTGACAGACACACTTCATCGTTTAATTGGCAGGTCCCGTCCATGTATGGCCATCAAGAAATAATTTGGTATAACTAATCAGGCAAGTCTCATTAATTATAATAAATATCAATGTAAATCCTCTCATTATTGGTGAGAGAAAGATTTAAATCATAATATCGATACTGTGTACAAAATTTATAATATACCGATCTTTATTTTTTTTTTTGATATCCAACACTTTTTCTAAATTCTATTATTAGATATTTAAATAACTGACTAGTTTATCTGGATTGAGCCAGGGGTCTTTTTGAAAAATGTAACATTTACACTCAATTTGTCCACTTTATATATAATTTAGCACATCCATTGTTAGAACAAACACGCTAGGTACTTGCACTTAAAATTTGATTTTTTTTTACTTGCTAGTCAGCTCTTAAAATTTGTTAATGAAATACTTTTACCTAAATTTCGTAAACATGTAATATGATATATTTGTTTTTTTAAAAAAAAGCATGTTCAAGTAGTGTAACTGTGTAACAATATTCATTGATCTTGATGAAATTATAATTAAATTTTTTCTTATATAAAGGACTAAACATCTCCAAATGAATTAATCTACCATTTTCCTCTGAATAAATATCTTATCAAATTTTTTTATATCTAATCATTTCTGATCTTGTCTGTATTTTTCAAAGGCCAAAAATTAAAAAAAAAAAAATCTAACTACGCATCATCTATTATGTGCCATAATTAACCTAATTTAGTCTCTCTAGATCAATATCTATGAATCTATTATCACTATTTATACCCAAATTTACAACTTCAAATTATTAAACCAAAAACTCTAAACCATATTTTCTTAAATGCCATTCGAAGGAAAAAAAATTACGAAATACAAATATGAACAAAAGAATAATAAAATCTTTCCCCTTACAATCTGGAGCACCAAATAAATTACAAAATCTCAATAATTCAAAACCCTGACACCACAGCACTTATGTATAATTCTATGTCTGATTTTGATAACTACAAAGCATCAAATTAGACGAAAATTACTTGTCCATCAAATTAATATTAATGATCCTCAGAGTATTGAATCATGAAAATGGGACGTACTGTGTACTAACTGTTTTTCATCAACAATTATAGAGTCAAGAGAATCTCCAATTAATATTCGAGTGATCCAATAAAGCCTGGTAACATGGCTTTGTTATATTCACGTTTTGAATCATTCCATTTGGACACACATATATAATATATTATTCTCTTCTCTCTCACCCAATAATTAATCTCGCGCATTACCCTACTTATATTCATATAATTCCAACAATTTCTGTTTCCCAACCAAAAAAAAAAAAAACATCCATATATTGATGAAGTTATAATTTCTTTGAGGGGAAAAAACAGAAAGATAGGGAAAGTGAATTGAAAAAAAAAATGGTCTTATTATTATTATTATTTTGTTAATAGGTACATGGGCACATCTATTCTCCTATTGAACACAGTTATTTTTAAAGCTAGTAATATTGAGCACTAAATATAATAAAGGTTGAATCTTGATTTGTCACCTTGTGAGGAACTAACCCCTTTTGCTAAATTCAATTTTGTATATATAGCAACAGATGTTAGTTCTAAGCTATAAAAAGAAAAGAAAAGAAACATGAATTTTTAAAAATAAAAAATTATGATGAAACGTCAAAAATTGTTCAATAGAAATATGATTCTTTTAGGAATTTTCTCATGGAAAAAACTGTTGAAGAAGAAGATTTCCCTTGGACATATCCTATTTTAATTATTTAATGATTGGTTTTCCATTCTTCCTTTGTGGAAACAAAGTAACAAACGCTGTGGTTTTTTGCTTCTTTACACACTTTCTTCATTAATAATTTCAGTGATACTATTAATTAATTCAACACATTTTTATTTGCGTTTAATATATATAATCTGTCTCTACGGATAATACACTTTTAATATAATAGTATGCACGTACAAATAGGTGTTGAATAATGTATAGTTTTCCTTTGTTCCTATTTATAAGATATTTTTAGAGAATCTTAAGAAAGCTAATTACATTACTTAATAATATCATATGTTGTATTTTATTACATTATATATTAGGTCATAAGTTAAACAACATAATTTGAAAAAATGATAAATTTTAATGTCTTAAAGTAATATAATTATTTTTCTTAAAATTTTTAGAAGATTCTCCAAAAATATTTTATAAATAGGAATGGAGGGAGTACTATACTGTGGTTAAATACGAATAATAAAAAAAAGGGTTTTAGAATAATTAATTAATATATAAAAAAGTAGATATGAAAATGAGGGGGGAAAATGTGTGGCAGATTTGAGTATAGGAGCATGTGAAATTAATGCAGGAAGGGGTCAGTGTTTGGGAGCATAGGAACATGAGTTTTATGACACATTAAAACATAAGAAAAGTACGCCACACTTATTCAATGCCGCTTCTTGTTGGCCGTTTGCTTAATTGGTCCTTTTCTCTTTCTCGTACGTGGATATAAATTAAATCACCCAATTAGCTTTCTTCAATAATTGAACAGTGGAAAGTGTGTGAGAAAAATCTGCGTGTGTGTGAGAGAGATAGATAGAGAGAGAGAGAGAGAGATCATAGAGATGATCAAGGAAAAGGAAGAAGAATCTAGCATGATAATTCTACCTTATGAATAGGATTAGAGGAGTAACTAATATGATACGAGTATTACACATAATACTAAATAAAGGGTAGATCTATATATTCATGTGAAAAATTTAACGAGATGAGTTAGAAAAGGGAAAAAAAAAAAAAAAACCCCTCCATCTACCTTTTGAGTAGGATATAAAGTGACAGATATAGTTATTAGCTCTAAAAAATTGGGGAACTTCAGAGTGTTCAACGATTAGTTTATTTTCACACTCCATCTAGTACTTAATATATAATATACTATTATTTATTTAATTTTATTAGACGGAAGAAGTTAGTTAAATAATTTCGCGTGTGTTTTCTAAAATATCTTAAATATTTTTCTTAATTCCTTCGTCCCCTCTCATTTTTTATCATTAGGAAACACTAAAACGGGTAAATTAAGGCAAGATTGAAAAATATTACATTATATCTTATATTTAGAATCAACATCAATTCTTTAAATAAGTCCTAAATGAAAGACACGAGGGAATACTGTTTAGCACATATATGTGTAGCCTTCATTATTAAATATGCTTATTATACCCACAAGATATTCCAACAAGACAGAACTCATGACCTTAAATTTGAGGAGAATTTTCATGGGATTAGGCCATAGACATGGACATTGGTCATATGTGACTATTGATGTTTATTTATCATATTGAAATTTTCGTTTCGACTTATTCCTTTCCGTTTTAATTATAAAGCTCAGTTGACTTTTATTGGAGAAGTTAAGAAAACGAAATAAGTTATTTAACTATATCATATGTTGTATTTTATTATATTATATATTAGTTTATAAGTCAAACAAAATAGTTTGAAAGAAAACGATAAATTTTAATTCTTTAAAGTAATGTAATTAACTTTTTTATAATTCTTTAAAAAAGTCAACTGGGTCTTATAATTAGGATCATGTGTATTATTTTTCAAGAGAAATAAATTAATAAGGATTTTGTAATGAAAGGATTGTTATCTTTCTTTCTTTATGTGTCTGAATGTATTTTGCGTGCGTGTGACATGGGCAGTGCCAATGGCATTGAATTATTACGATATAAAAATATTAGCATTAATGTATTACTTTCAATTGATCAATTCCTTGAGAAGCAATATGCTTATCAGTTCATTATGAGCTCAACCATAAGAACTTAAAATATCTTGATTATATGTTGCTCTATGAAAGTAAAGCCAGAATGGACAAGAAACCAATATTCCTCCTTAATGCTTGATAGCTAGAAAGAAGAAACATGGCTTGTCAATATGAAAGAAACTTGTTAAACTTTGGATCACTAAAATTTCATAAAAAGAAATGTAAGAAAAATAGGTTTAAATGTGAAGGGGCAAAAATACTAATGAACTTTTATCAAAAGTATATTCAGCACCATATGCATTTTGATTTTGGTAATGCAAAAAACATCTATAAACATTTAAAACGAGAGCAATTCATGTTGAAGTACATAGTAGAGAAAATAATCATTCTTTTATGCTCACTTCGGTTTATGCTGAACCGAGTCCTGTGTTACGTAATGCTCTGTGGGAAGATCTGATAAATTTGAGCCAGAGGACCTGTTTACCTTGGATAGTTATGGGAGATTTTAATGCTTATATTTCATCATCTGATAAATGTGGAGGCTCTAGGCCTAATTTTAATTCTATGAGAAAGTTTGAAGATTGTGTCCGAAATTCTCAGTTGATTGAATTTGAAAGTGTGGGGGACAAATTCACTTGGGAAAATAATGTGGTCAAGGAAAAGTTAGACTGGGCTTTTGCTACGAACCCCTGGAATGATTTATATCCTCAAGCAAAGGTTTTTCATCTTAGCAAGTATGGGTCTGACCATCGCCCAATTGTGGTCATGTGCAAACCGAATAATAGAAAGTGTTGGCCATCTCCCACTTTTAGATGCCAAGCCGCATGGCTTCTAGAGGAGGAATTTCGAACGGTAGTTCAGGAATCTTGGTGCCAGGACAATTGGAGGGGAAATCTAAAGAACTTTACATCGAAAGTGAAAGATTGGGACAGGAAGAAGGTTGGGAACTTTCCAAGAAAGAAGAAGGAAATCATGAAGAGACTTGAGGGCCTTGAACGAGCTAGAAGCCGAAGGGATAATCAATTCTTGATGCAGGCAGAAAAGGAGTTGTGGATAGAATATAATAAGGTCCTTGCTCAAGAAGAACTATTCTGGTTTCAGAAATCAAGGTGTAATTGGCTAAAATGGGGTGACAGAAATAGTAAATTCTTTCATGCTTCTACAGTGATTAGAAGACGGAAAAATCAGATTGATGGTCTGAAAGACCCGATGGGAGAATGGGTCTTTGAGCAGGATGAGTTAAAGAGAATGGCTGCGGATTTCTATCAGAACTTATTCCAGAGTGAGATGATGGCTAGTAGGCCATGTAATACTGTGGTAAATTTCCCTCGACTATCTGAAGATGAGATTGCAAATTTCTGTGGTGGGGTTAGCTTAGAAGAAATAAAACAAGCTGTTTTTGATATGGGACCTTTCAAAGCCCCGGGGCCGGATGGTATCCAAGCCTTCTTCTATCATGAAATGTGGGATATTGTGGGTGAGCACTTAAGTAAGCTAGTGAGGAAGATCTTCGAGGAGCCAAGAAGAGTTGAAGATATCAATAACACAAATATTGTGCTGATTCCTAAAGTGGAGTGCCCCGAAACAATAACGGATTTCAGGCCAATATCTTTATGTAATGTTAGTTATAAGGTGGTAACCAAGATTGTGAGTAACCGGTTAAAGTCGCTGATGGGAAAACTGGTTGGTAGTCACCAAAGTAGCTTCATTGCGGGTAGACAAAGCAGTGACAACATTATCGTCGCCCAGGAAGTTATCCACTCTATGAGAAAGAAGAAGGGTAGTAAGGGATGGTATGCTATTAAGGTAGACCTTGAGAAGGCCTATGACAGACTCGAGTGGTCTTTTATCAGAGATACCCTCGAGCAAATAGGGGTTACTAATTCTATGTGTGACTTGATTATGTCATGCATTTCCACTTCGTCTTTCCAGGTGTTGTGGAATGGGGAGACCACAAATACTTTTAAACCGTCCAGAGGTATTCGCCAGGGAGATCCAATATCACCGTATATCTTTACGCTTTGCATGGAAAGACTTAGTCACATTATTAAAGATGCGGTGGAAGATGGCCTGTGGACTCCCATTCGCCTGAATGCTCGATGCCCTCCTATATCTCACTTGTTTTTTGCTGATGACTTAATCCTATTCGGGGAAGCAAGCAGTACTCAAGTGGAGGTGGTCCTTGCAACCATGAAGAAATTCTGTGAAGCGTCTGGTCAAAAGGTGAACAGGGATAAGACGAAGGTGTGCTTCTCTAGTAATGTCCACCACTCTCGTGAAATTGAATTGAGCAACGGTTTAGGGGTTGGTTTAACTAGCGACCTAGGAAAATACCTTGGAATTCCTCTTCTTCACAAGCGTGTATCGAAGATTACTTTTGCCCCGATCCTAGAGAAGACAAAGAAACGGCTGGCTGGGTGGAAGAAAGGTCTCCTTACGTTTGCGGGAAGAACGACCCTCATTAAAACGGTATTGTCTTCTCTACCTACGTATTATATGCAGACGATGTTGATTCCTAAAATGGTAGTAAAGGAGTTAGAGAAGAGCAGCAGAGTGTTCCTATGGGGAGGCACAGCAAAGGGTCGTAAGTTACATCTGGTGGCTTGGGATCAAGTTAGCCTTTAAATTATAAGAATGTTTTGCTAATCTATCCACTAAAGCCATGGTGCTCTTTGAGGCATATTGAAACATGACTTGTCAATCCCTATTAAGTACATATCCACTTTATCAATCACATCTTTAAAAGGGTGATTATTATCACATCCCCTATTGGTATAATTTATCGCTTCAATATAGTTTGAGAACAAAACAATTTTTCTAAAACCTCTAGACCAACACCAATTAGGACCATGGATGAAACCAATGATTTCTGCAATAGCTAGTAGAATAGTGGTAAGCTTGCATGAAAACCCACTTAACCAATTACCATCCATACTTTGAATATAACCTTCGCACCCACTCCTACCATTAGATAGAACTGAGCCATTCACCAAAAGTTTGATAAAGGTATTATCAATTATCCATGTATTTTGATCTGGGGTGTTGGTTTGGCCCCTTTAGTCTTGAATTTTAATAATATCTTGATCGAGGCAAGGCTTGAAGAAACATGTTCTAGCTGACAATCCTGTCCCAATATGATTGTCTCTAAATAACTTATTGCATCTGGAAGTCCAGATGGCCCAGCGTAAATATCCAAATAGGATCAACCACGACACCTTCCTTGTATACAAAGCTCCTACCTCATGGGTAAGATCCCACTTAACCCATTCAGCATCCTGCAAAGAAAAGAAATTAGACCAGTGTTCTTTCTAAACTACTTCCCTCCATGTCTTCGCAACAACTCCACAATCTCTGAGTAAATGCATTGTATCCTCCTCCTGAGAACATCCATTTAGGCATGTGGCAGTGTCTCCTATTCCTCAGTTCATACGTAACTGGCCAATGTGGGACCTTCCACAAACAATCATCCATATAAACGATTTGATCTTCTCTAGTGCCTGCCATTTCCATAGCGTCTTCCAAATATTGTCCACGTTCCGGTGTGTACCTGCAATTAAAAACAAATAGGCAGATTTGATAGTAAAACAACCATCAGTGGGTGGTTTCCAGAATATTGTATCCTCTCATCTTTCTTCCCGGGGTGGGTGGCATAGTTAATTTGGTTAATAACCAGAGGCTGAAACCATTGCTATAGTTTCAGTCTATCCCATTCTCCATTATCAAGCACATAATCTACTACTTCCTCATTTATGTTAATGCTACCTACAAAACCAAGAATCATATCAATGAGGGGTATGTTCATTTTCGACCAATTATCATACCAAGAGGATGTTGATCTTCCATTACCAATCTTCCTACATACCCAACCCTGTTTTGAATCTGTCCCACACATGGCATATACTCCTCCAAGTGTGGGAGGATTGCCTCTTTCTTTTGGTGTTTCTAATCCCTCCCGTTCATATTTGGCCTTTAGAACTCGAACCCATAACGCATCAGGCTTTTAAAGGAGCCCCCAACAAAGTTTCATGATATAAGCTTTATTATGCTTTCTCATTTTTTTAATACCCAAACCTCCTACAGGTTTCTCCATACTGACTTGATCCCAAGCTAATAAATGAAGCTTCCGACCTTCTTCTGTATCACCCCAAAAGGAAAGCCTTACTCTTTTTTTCGATTTCATTCACCAAAGTGGAACTGTTTTAATGTTGATCTTTTAAGCCCAAACCCACATGACATATATTGTTCTTTTTATAAAAAAAATTGTAAAAGGTCAAGACCCAAGAGCTCAAAAATAAACCCTAAATCCTAACTTTTATACATGCTTCAAGTTCATTGGTAGGTTTGAAGTTTGAACTTTTATAATTTAATTTGTATTTTGTGACTTCTAAGTAGAATGATAGGAAGTCAGCTCATTCCAAACTTCTTTTAGGAAGTGGGTTTAGTACTTATTAGTTGTTATCAACTTTTTCTTTTTTTTATGGTTTGATTCTATAGAAAAAACTAACATATCATTTTTTTTTCAAGGAGGAAAAAACACGTTGACCCGCCCAACCTACCAACCCAGCTGTTATGGATTGGGTTAGCCAAATGTTAATCTATATAAATGCGGGCCTTTTATGTATGAACTCATATGGGCCCAACCCGTGACAGGCTAGCCTGACCACAGTAATTCAGGCCATATTATCAGCTCTACTCAAAGCCACAGTTTTTGATACATTTCAAATATCTTTGCTTAACTAACCGCCATTTTTAATAGTTTCTCTCAGATAATTTTGTCCTGGGAACAATTTTGCTATTACTGTTCTCTTAGGATTAATAATATTTCAAGTTTCTTTTAAAACTGATAGTTTTATATTTTTAAAATATATTAAATTAGTCTAAAGTCATGAAAGATTAAAAATATCAAGAATACATCAACACAATGTTTTCTTATGGAAATTATTCATAAAAATTGTGATCATTTTTATGGGGATTCACCCAACTTACAATTTATTTGATGAACAGGAGTCTGTTTTGGCCTTAATATGAAATTGAAACGGAAGACTAGGCTTTCATTGAAACTTTCATTGTAACGGAACCATTTCATTGAGGCTAATATATATACATACACATATGCTCGTCAAAAAAAAAAAAAGGAAAGAAAAGATATACGTATATATGCACCCACACAACATTTAAGCAAAAATGTAATCTAGCCATGCATATACTATAAAACATATCTGATCTGAATTATTACATGATAAAAGAAAAAGAAGAAGTGAAAGAAAACGTGCACAAGGCCCTCGTATACAGAGTAAAATTACACAGCAGAAAAACGAGTAAATTAAAGCATCTATCTATTCATATATATATATATCTATATATATAAAGCAGTTACGTAGCAGAAGCAAGTGTGGTATATATGATTCAGTGATGGGAGCCAGGCAACTTTTCTTTGATCTTCTCCACGAAACTCTTCTTCTCACGGTGGTCATGGGCAGGGTTGTCGTCGTGGTGTTTTCCGGCAACACCAGTGGTGGAGGTGGTGGTCGTAGGGGTGGGAAGCTGGCCATGACCTGTTGCAATTGTTGTCGTATAGGTACTTGTATTAGTCGTTTTCACATGCCCTTGATTCTGAGGATAATGTATACCTTCTTCTTTTTCATCACCTACTCCTCCAATTATTCCTCCAGGTATCTTCTCCTTTATTTTCTCTTTCAATCCCTTCTTCTTCCTCCTCCCACCTTCCCCATCATCCTCTGACTGTTTCATTTAACACAAAACATTCATTAAGTCACACACTGAATATATATAACGTATGTACAAGTGTATATACATATATACTGAGTTTCTTAAAGTGAATCACGTATATAATATATATATATATATATATTACCGAGCTAGAGCTTGAGCTGTTGGGGCGATGGTGCTCAACAGTGTGATTCTGTTTTGTGTGATCACTCATCAAATTCCCCACCGTCGTACCGCCACCGTAAGTGCCTGTACCATACGTGCTAAAGCCACTGGCATTTGTTCCCGTTACACCACCATGAGTCCCAAAACCAGTGGTGTGGGTTCCTGTGGTGTCGGTGGCTTGAGAGCCGTAGCGGGATCCGGTGGCGGGAACAGGGGTGGCAACACCGGTGAGATGGACAGGGTTGCCGTGCTCGTCGGTTAACTTAACGGGGTTGCCGTACTGATCGGTGAGTTGGATGGGATTACCACGTTCGTCTCGGAGTTGGGCGTCGGCCATTTCGATCGTTTGCACCAAAACTTAGAGATTTTTGTCCGTATAAGGAGCAAAGCACTCTGGTCTTAACCACGAAGGAAGTGATTTGCTTTTAAAGTAGGAAAATTAATGGCGGTGTAGATTTTGCATGCAAAATTGTTAAGTACGCGTGGGCAAGGAACAAAGAGACATAGACACCTGTTGCCACGTAAGAGACTTGAGAACTCGTGTCACTTTGCTGGGCATTATAACGAGAGTGTTTATCCGCCAAATTTTATGGGCTCCAGTGCATGCGTATGATGCTTTAATATTGATTCAAGTAGATGTTTCACTTAACAACACGAAATGCCAGGAACGAATGAGTGGTGATGTTTGGGAACTCCTTTTTTTTTTTAACAAAAAAAAAAGGGATAAAGATGCGTTCAATATCTTGAATTATTTTTTAACATGCAATTAGCACAAAGTATTTAAGGATATAATTAGCATCCTAAACTATTTTCTAAGATGTAATTAGTACTTAAAGTATTTAGGGGTTGCACCCTGATGTATTTAAATGAGTGCAATCAGCACTCTTCACTAATAGAAATATAAACGGTTGTTTTCTTCGTAGCCAACTCAGCATTGAAAATGCCCCATAAGTATTTAATATGCCAACTAATTTATAATTAAGACGTCCTATAAATTAAAAAGAAAAACAAAAAGTTCTCTCATAAAAGTTTCTTCCTTTTAACGCTTCATTCCTCACCAAAGTCTATTGCATTTGTAAGATTGGTTGCTTTGAAACAGTCCTCATAGTGTTGGGTCTATAACATACCACAAATGGCCTTAATTAAAAGTTTTTGGTCTTGTGTGTTGGAGCATTTGAAAAAAAAATGCCATCAAGCTTTTAAAGGAACCAATAGCGGTTTTTGGTCACTAATTTATCAATGTAAGTATTTACTTTTGAAGGATGTTGAAGGCAGAAAATCATACCATTAAATCTACAATCTTTCAAGTACGCCAAATGAAAAATGGTTTCCAC
>JBAGKO010000003.1:6907100-6917106 GCA_037177275.1 Acacia concinna | reverse complement strand
GCAGATAGGGGGTAGGGTGTCGGTGATGCCATATAGCGTCTGTTTTTACAAAAACAGACGCAATCATGCGTCTGTTTTTTGAAAAAACAGACGCACAATTTTGTGTGCGTCTGTTTTTTCAAAAAAGAGACGCATAAAATAAAGACTCACAAAATTAAAAAAGACTCACAAATTAAAAAACAGACACACAAAATACTGTGCGCCTGACAAATTAAAAAGACTCACAAATTAAAAAACAGACTGGACGTCCAATATTTAGAATTAAAGGACGCCCTTATGAGCGTCCAATTATACCAATTAAAGGATGCCCTTATATGGGCGTATTAAAGGACGCCCTTATATGGGCGTCCAATTATACCAATTAAATATGGGCGTCCTTTAATTACCCATTAAAGGACGCCCATGGGCGTCCTTTAATTCTAAATATTGGACGTCCATGGGCGTCCTCTATACACACTTATATAAATTTGTGTCTGTTATTAAATAAGAGACGCAAGTTTGTGTCTATTTTTTTTTCATCAGACGTTATTTTCTTAAAATTGTCCCCTTTTTATTTATGATTGTGCCACACGTGACTTTTAACTTCTGTTTTTTTTAAAAATGGACGTCTTTTACTGACGTTATATCTCCTTTTTCTAGTAGTGACTAGTTAGTATGACTTATAAACTGATATATTATTTAATAATATACAACATATACTGCAATTAAGTAATATATTTAGATTCCTTAACTCCTCTAAAAAAAAGTTGACTGAGTTTTATGTTAAGGGACATAGAGAATGCAATAGTGATATGAATAATAATTTATGTAAATGAGAAATTTGCAAAAACACTTTTCATATATTCCCTACACCTATCTTATAAAAGGAACATGGTCCAGTGGCATGCTCAAGACTCCTATCTTATAAAAAGGAAGAGACGTTTTGTGTGCGAAACTTGAATGCATTTCTGATACTGAGTTTGTTGAATAGAAAGAGGATGGTGTAGTGAGAAATTAAAAACATTATCTGCACCTGAAACAAAAAAAAAAAAAGACTTTATCTGAACCTGAATTTCTCCGAAGAAACTTGAAGACTCTCCTTTTCTATGATTAACTAGCTAATTATACTTTTTGTCCCCAAAAAAATAATTCTCATCATGAAAGGAAGAGAGAGAGAGAGACGAACAACTTCAGCAAAACGGGCAACGTATACATCATTGTATGGCTAAATTTTTACGCTCGTTCTTACTGATTAGTTCCTTAATCTTTTTTTTGCCCACTATTAGTTATATATATATTCTGAATTTAATATTTGACTTGTTTTATTGTTCATAGTTGACAATATATATATATATATATATATATTTACCTAAAACGGTTGACAATACATCGAAGTCTTGGAATGTGTGTGAACACATTTAAAGTAAACTTGATAACACAACACACACCCACAAGTGTAGCTTTCGATCATTAGTCTTCGGAAACAACAACACAAGTTTCTCTGAAGAAACTTGAATACTTTTCACTCTTATTGTAACTTGGTATTTATAATTTTAGGTTAAGGTGCAGATTTGCTAACGAAGTTTTTTTCGAAGAGCACTAGGTACAAATAAGTTTTAAAAGAGACAAATCTACTAATGAACAATTAAAAATGGTGCACATAGCACAATTCCATAATTTGATGATTAATGACTATTAAACGTAACAAAGAGTATTTGTGTATTATTTATTTAAAAAATAGATAGGTTAGCAAAAAAAGAAAAGAGGAGAAATTGATTGTAAAATCTAAAAAACAACAAAGTGAGGATCAAGTTCCCTGAGTGACAAGAGTCTAATAAAAGGGAAGTGAAAATTTGAGATGCTGAGGGATTGAAAGTAGCATATTCGATTAAGCACACATCCAAAACTTTACCAGTTTCAATTTCAAATGTTTACCTGCTAGTACTATGGATATCCGTAGAACCTCCCACGTGAGTTTAATTTATTATCACACCACCATTCTATAATTATGACAGGGTTGACATAAAATGCATGATCTTCTGTTTACATCTTGTCGACAATGATGAAGATGAAACCATTTTTAGTTGTGTTATTTACCCTTTTTTAAATTGTTCATTGCTATATTTGCTCATTTTTAATTGTTCACTGATAGATTTGTTATTTTTAAAACTTATTTGTTCAAGGCGCACATCGAGAAAAACTTTGTTGGTAAATTTGCACCTTAATCCTATAATTTTTGTTTCAAAAAACACAGTTCTCAATCCTCTCATCAGGAAAGGAAAAAAAAAGAAAAGAAAAGAATCGAAAACAACTTAAACAAAGCAGGGAAAGCAGAGATTCTTGTATGGCAAAATATTGACACTGATTAGTTGCTTATTCAAATATATACTCCTTCCGTCCTTAACATGGGCCCGTTACGTTGATCTTGATTCTTAATGTGAGACTTATTTATCATATTTATCTTTATATTTTTTTATAATTAACCCCACTAATGCTTCATCAACAACATAATAGTAATTAAGTATGGTGTTTTAGAAAAAAAACATGACATAATAACTAAATTTTTAATCCAATCAAATTAACTAAACATGTGAATTTAATTTGTTTTATTCTCCATAGTTGACAATAACTCTTTTTTTTAACCTGAACCCGTTGACAATAAATCGAAGTCTAGGAACGTAGGCCAATATTGAAACCCCACGTCACGCAGACTTTATTACATAACACTAGTGTTCGGAAACAACAATATAATTTCTTCCCATCAGGCATCAGCGTCCACTCGTGTGCGTTCACCAAAAGCATTTTCTAAGGAAATTTCTCCGTAACACTAATTATATATGCCGAAATTAATATACTAACATACATATTGTCCTCATCTTCACTTTCCATAGAATGTTCTTACAAACTACTCCTTCCATTTGATTACTTGGAATCTTCCCTGAAACTTTCCTGCAAATTCTGATCTCTACGTTTCTCACAAGCTAGCTAAAGGTTGCTGCTTTATAAAAGGGGCTTGAAGAAGAAGAAGAAGAGCACAACAACAACAACAACAAACACAGCCAATTAAAGTTCATTTTCTCGGTACCAGGAATATGATGGACCCGAAGCTCCTTGAAGCAATCAAGAAAAACGACACTACCACGTTCTTGAGGCTGATTCAAGAGAACGAAGCAGTGTTACATCAGAGAACAGACGAATCTCTGAGCACAGCTTTACATCTTGCTTGTCGATATGGCAACACAGAAGCAGTTTCAGAGATTGTAAGGCTTTGCCCAGAAATGGTGGATGCTGAGAACAAGAAGCAAGAGACTGCATTTCATGAGGCTTGTCAAAAAGGGAACGTGCAGATCTTAAAATTACTTCTTGGGGTGAATCCAAACGGTATAGCCAAGCTCAACTCTGGCGGCAAAAGTGCTTTTTATTTGGCTTGTAGCTGTGGCCAACTTGACATGGTGACTCTGTTGCTGAATAATCCTCCTGATACAGACACGAAAGAACCCAGTTTTGACGCAACATGTGTTCACACCGCTGCCTCAAGAGGACACACTGGTATGACACCTTGATCTCAGACTTTTTCTCAAACACTTTTCTATGACTCCTACGTACATGAAGTGTGGTTTATAAGTTTATAGACAAATAGATCATACTAGCTTGTGATTGAGATATCTAAGCTTGTTTGTGTTCGTAACACACACTAAATGAACTGTAAGATTATGTATTAAATTGTGATGCAGATGTGGTGAGAGAGCTGATAAACAAGTGGCCTTATCTTGTGGAGGTGGTAGATGATGAAGGGAACTGGCCACTGCACCATGCTTGTTACAGAGGACACACAGAGATGGTGTGGATGCTTCTGAAACGAGACCCAAACGTGGCTCTACACTACAATAACAATGGCTACACACCACTGCACCTGGCAGCCATTAACGGCAGGGTCTCAATCCTGCAAGACTTCGTGTCTTGCAACGCAGCGTCGTTTCACTATCTCACCAAGGAAGAAGAGACCATATTCCATCTGGCTGTGAGATATGGCCACTATGATGCTCTTGTGTTCTTGGCTCAGGTCTCTAATGGCACCAACCTCCTTCACTGTCAAGATCGATATGGCAATACTGTCTTGCATCTTGCTGTTACTGCTGGTCGCCATGCTGTAAGCAACGATCATGAATTTTCTTAGACAAGATATTACTCCTATGATCCTTATCGTAAGACCTAGTTAATTAATCTTGTGCTTTTCATGTTGATATGCAGATAGCTGAGTTCTTAATCAACAAGACAAATTTGGAGACCAATACTCGGAACACCGAAGGGCTCACAACACTGGACATTTTAGAGCAGGCTAGGGACAGTTCAGAAAACAGGCAACTTCAGGCTATGCTGATCAGAGCCGGCGCCAAAAGAAGCAACCACTTCCCATCTCCTTCACTACTTGAACCAACACCAGAAGCCTCCATTAATCATTCTCTATCAGTATCACCCATAGCTTCCAGGCTTTCTCTGTCACGAACCCATGATAATAAATCAAACGATCTTAATGAATTCCCTGCATATGAAATGATCTCCTTTGAATCCATAACCCCTCCGGAAGCTAGCAAAAACACATCCCCCCGCCCTCAACACCCTCAACCTCTTAAAAGATTCGAGAACCAAAGCTATAAATTCGACGATTTCCCACCAAAAATCTCTGGAAAACACAAGGATCAGACCAGAACACGGGGGAAAAGCAAAAACCTTACTAACAACATAGAGATGCATAGAGAGGCGTTGTTGAATGCAAGAAACACAATCATATTAGTTACAATTCTAATAGCTACTGTAACTTTTGCTGCTGGTATGAATCCTCCTGGTGGAGTTTACCAAACAGGAGCCATGAAAGGGAAGTCCGTGGTGGGGAATTTAACTGCATTTAAAGTGTTTGTGATTGCAAATAACATAGCACTGTTCACATCTCTATCAATAGTGATAGTTCTTGTGAGTGTCATTCCGTTCAGAAGGAGAATTCAAATAAGGATGCTGGTGGTTGCTCACAAGGCCATGTGGGTGTCAGTGGGATTTACAGCAACTGGGTATGTTGCAGCAACATGGGTGATATTGCCTCATGGACATGGCCTTCAATGGCTTTCTGTGGTGATCATAGCAGTAGGAGGTGGCGCTCTTGGAACTGTCTTCATTGGCCTCACAGTTATGTTGATTGAACACTATCACAGGAAATCAAAGTGGAAGAAGAGCAAAAAGCAAAGTGTGGAGGAGGGATCACAAGCTGCTGCTTCTGAAAGAGAGAGTCAAAACTCAGATGTTGAGAGTGCTTATTCACAGGGTTACTATTCATTCTGATTCGTTCACTTCTATTTATTTCTTTGTAATTAATTAATTTGGCAATTAGCCATACTTACTTATGTGTTTTACTTCTATACACGAAATAATTACTATAAAGTATTAAGGAAGGAATATAATTATAATAAAGTTTTAAAACTGATGCTACCAAAATTTAATTAAACACTACAAATGTATGGATTATAAAATAGTAAAATGGTAAATCAAGGTCGTCCTATAACTCAATTAAATTAATGATTAGGCACTAAAATTCCTATTTTCCTTTAAATTGAGCAAATAAGGATGATTTAAGAGAATTTTTAATAAATAGAAAAATACTAAAGCTAAAGTTTTAAAGAATTCAACACAACCTAGAGCGACTAATTCCTTCTTCAAGTTTTAGACTATGTCTTTCACCAATTAGATGAAATTAATATTAAATTGTTAGTCTAGAGTATTAATGGATATATATATCTCCCGATCAATTATATCACTCTCTATGTAAATTGTTATTCCTAACAAATTTATTCAAGAGGCAATGAATTCCTAAATCACTCTAATATGGCTACATGGGTCCAAGAGGTATATTCCTATTCTAATAGCAAATTAGAATAAATTATAATCCCACATTATTCAATCTTATGGTCCAATAAAGATCCCTTTTCCAAGGCTAATATAAATTCTCCAAATTCCTACTAAACAGTGATCAGGCATTAAATAGAGATAATTAAATTAAGATTAAATAAACAAGAATAATATTAAAATTCATCTAAAATATTTAAATATATTTTAATTTAAGAATCAGTTCATAGTTAATCTAAATAAAAAAAATAGTCACACATGACTAAAAAAAATTCATAACAGTCATAAAATTAAAATTCAGATGCAAAGAACTATATAAAAAAAAAGAAAAAAAGAGAACAGATGACATCTATTAGACTGACTGCTACAAAAGTCACACACAGTGATCCAAAATCTCCCTTTTCTTTGCTGCCTCCGTCTCCGGTCTCGTCCTTCTCTTTCTGTCCGTAAGATTTTCTCTTTTTATGCCTAAATTTCTTTTTCACTCCTTCCGCCACTGTACGTCCTCCTATTTTCTTAATAGAGCTCGTAGGCTCAAGCAGATACTAACGACATAATGTTATAATGATAGAATCGAATCCATAACCTCCTCCCACTTAAAAATATCATTTTCACTATGCTATAAGGATTTAGCTACGTCCTCCCTCTTTATTAGATAACAGAGTTCTCCTTTCTGTTGCTTTTTTTGAATGCCTCAGATTTCTTTGGATTCTTGATATTATAATATCTTTGTCTTTATTCGTATCCATACAATTCCACATAATCCACCGAAAAGAATATCCTCAGGCCTATTTCATTTACTTATTAAGATATATATTTGCTGTGCTTCTCTTTAATTGTTGTGGGACCCATACAACCTTTTTCTTTCCATCTTTATGACTTGATTTTTCTGATTTCTTAAATCTTATAATATCTCTTCTATAGTAAAAATATATATGAATAAATTTTTTATTTAAGTTTTTTTATATCTTATAATTAATTAAAAGATATAAAGAATATAAAAAATATAATTAATTAGGTATAATATCAATAAATCTAACTAAATATATCTTAAAATGTATACCTATTTAATTATAAAATATAAACTTATCAAGAACAAATTAACAATATAGATCTATTACCATTTTTGGTGATAAAACCTGTTATTTTATGCTGCTTACTTGGTATGGAGCCATTTTTTGAGATTATATTAATTTCTTGGGATCTTACAGTATTTTCCCCTAATATATTTAAGCTTCCTTCGTAGAAAAGTCTTGGGAGAATTTTAGAAAAATATCTCCCCAAATTCCAAAACTCCAAAAGGGATGTTAACATTTTAAAAAGAAACTAAGGTATCATGGACCAAATTGGGGTTTTGAAATTTTACTGACATGAACAATGACCAGCATGAAGTAGCGAAAACCATTACTCTTCTAGTGAAAACCATTACTCAAATGGTGAAAATCTGATACTGTTCACGTCACAGATATATTCCTCTTTCTCCTATGTCAGATGAACAGTGTTAATGTCAGTGTCAGATGAACAGTACTGTCAGAGGAGGGGAGAGAGAAAGTGATCAACACGAAGTAGCGAAAACCATTACTTTTCTTGTGAAACCATTACTCAAATAGTGAAAATACACCACTGTTCACGTCAGCAAATTTTGAGGGGGAGAGAGTGATTAACACGGACCAACACAGACTAGCGAAATCTATTACTCTTCTTGCGAAAACTATTACTCTTTTTGCGGAAACCATTATTCATCTAGTGAAAATTACTACTGTTCATGTCAGCGAATTTCAAAACCCCAATTTGGTCCATGGTACCTTAGTGTCTTTTTGAAATATTAACATTTTTTTTAGGGTTTTGGAATTTGGGGAGGTATTTTGCTGGAATTCTCCCAAAAGTCTTTCCATATTAATGATGTACGGCCTGTTTGGATTTCGAAGCCTTTTTTGTTTGTCTCTGTAATATTTTGTCCAGCTCTTATTAGTACGTTCCACAAATTGAGTAAGAACCCAAGAGACTTTGATTTAGATCCTTCACGTGTCTCGGGAAAATGATGACCAAATGATGATATAATTTTGAAGTTTGACAAATAATCTTTCGGAAAGTCTTTAAAAAAACAAATAATCTAGCTAGAATTAGGTGAGAGTGTGAAATAAATTATTATCTATAGTTATATTTTTATATAAATATAGAGGATCAAGATTCTTTAGATATATGGAATAATTTATGCGCCTTCCTTGTTACTTACCACGCCAGGCCATAACTGATCCACATGTCGCAAAAAAATCTGTGACTTTAATTCGCTCAACTTCGTTATCAGATTTTAAGTCACGAAGTTTCGAATGATTATTCTATACGTTCATTGAAACTGATTATCTACTTACGAAATTCGAAGCTAAGAAATTTGGAATTTTTTATAGTGATGAGGGACCAACATCCAGAAGACACAAGTGAAAATAAACTTTCTCTAATAATATTTTTGTTATCCGACCCTTTCTGAAGGTCATGATCACAAATAGAAGATCAGAAAGCTTGATAATCAAAGATATAGTGAGTAATCGATACTTGATCATAAAATTAAAACAGCACATACATAGGGATCGCACACCACAAGACCATACAATAGCATGATGTAAAATAAAATAAGAAGGGAAATCAAACCAATAATATTGACGTCTACCCCATAAACTAATAGTCATCTCAATATGTATACACGATAAAAAATATTAATTTTTTTAAATGGAAACTGGGTCAATCTGGTAATTCACCTAGGTTTTGGCTACTCAGGTTGAATTACCAACTAACATGGCTGATTTGGTCGATGTTTGATAATTGCAGATGATTCACATGATTAGCTTCAAATATGGATATAAATAAATTTGAGAAAATACACGACCTCCACATGATCTTCTTCATGAATTATGAACACAGAAAAGGACGATGTTGTGAGAAACTAAAGACATTATCTGAACCTGAATTTCTCCGAAGAAACTTGAAGACTTTCACTGAATGATTAACTTGTTGTTTATAATTTTTTTGGGAAAAAAAAATCTCATCATAAAAGAAAATTAAAATGGAGAGAAACGATCAAAATCAAAACGGGTAGAAGACATTGTATGGCTAAATATTGACGCTTGTTGATTAGTTTCTTAGTCATATATATAAATATGTACTATCAATTTAATATTTGATTTGTTTTATTTTGGGATAAGATGCATTAGCCACGGAACTATTTTTGAGTTATGGTTGCTTAATGCTTCTCTGTATTCTAGAAATCCATCGATCTCACAACTATCTCTTGAAAAAAGCTTGGCCCATGTTTAGATCCAATAATTCCAAATGGCAAACTTTTCCGGTTTTTCTTTCCCAGTTTGTTCCAATATGACAATACTCTTAAAGCCTCGAACAAATAAAGACATTGCTTTCAACCTTAAAAAAAAAAGATATTTCAATTTTTTCCTGTTTTATGACTAAAATTATAGTCATTGTGCAATTTACGTATTTTGCAACCTAAAGAACAGTAACAATACAAATCGAGAAGGCTCATTCCATAAACTCTACAAATGTGGTGATGAAAAAAAATTATAATAACAAGCTAGATCATTAATGAGGGAAATAGAGAACTTTTCACCAAAATTATATCCAGAAATGCCTCTGCTTACCATCCTTTCCCAGCTTCTCTCTTCAGAAGCCTCACTTCAATTGTTGAAGCCACAACCATCAGCTTGAAGCCGTATTTCTAGCTTCCACATTTTTCAACAAGAGCCACATCAACTGCCAAAATCTTCACCGTTTTCGGTATCGACACCACCATCATCACCACCCCAGCCAACACCATCTTTTAGAAACCCATCGATCATAGTCATTCGGCTTGTGCTTGTTAAAGTTGCACCAACCACACCACCAACCACACCAAATTTAGTCAACAATTTGGGCAAGAAGCGAGAAGTCAAAAATGGGGGTGCAGTCAAATTGGACAATTTGGCGTGGGAAAATTACTCAATTAGTCCATAAAATTTGGGTTATTTACAAATTGGTCCTTGAAGCTTCAACTATAAATAGGCATAATCATTTCACTTCAAATCCATCCCACAACCATCCTACAATCATCCTACTAATAGAGAGAAATTAGAGAGTTTATTGT
>JBAGKO010000003.1:6892785-6903224 GCA_037177275.1 Acacia concinna | reverse complement strand
CGAGGTAAGTATGTGAGAGGGGTCTTTCTCGTACTGCGTAATAAGATCTTATTTTTGAAAAATAAGACCTTTCCAAACAGAGGCTAAGAGAATTAGATAAGTTACTTTTTTTTTTTTGCTTTCGCAAGGTATCCTCAGCCCGGTAAGCTAAGGACTAATCATCCGCTCATTGTGGTAGATAAGTTACTTTATCATATTATATATTATTAACTTGTAAGTTAAGAAAAATAGTTTAGAGAAAAAACGATAAATATAAATATTTTGAAGTGTTGTAATTAACTTTATTAATATCTTCAAAAAAGTTAACTTTGTCTTATATTTAGAACCAAAAGAAATATTTATTGCCTTTGAAGATCTACTCCATATTGTAGTTTGTACCAAGAACAAAATCTTAAATTAAAAATCATAAATAATATTACTTATGAAGTTTAACTTTATCCTATTTGAGACTGCTCATATCAACTTTAAGTTTATTCACATAGGATATTCTACTCCCTTTCATCATTAGGTGTATTTGGTTTAAGAAAAATAAGATTAGGTAAGATTCATTAAAGTTAAGTTATAGGATGATATGAACTTGTAAGGTTCAAGAAGAGGGAGGAGAGGTTTGAGCTTTGGAATATCAAAAAATAGACATGACTAATTTGATAGGGTTAAGATACGTATTTTCTATCATTTAAAAAAAATAAACCCTCAAACTTAAAGGTTTAAAAAATGAGGGGATGTGAGCATTAGAAGGCAAAAAAATTTCCCACTCGTGGCCTCTCCTTTAAACCAAACAATATTGTGTACTTTGTTATATTCAACCCTCATCTAACCTTTTAAAAAAAAAAAACCAAACACACCCCCGAATGTATGAGTTAATTTTTTTTGGCATTATGTATGAGTTAATTGGAGAATTGATTATGGTCTTAAATGTAATACATATTTCTCAAGTATTTGTCAATTTTTTTTAATTTACTCCTATTAATACTTCCTCAACAAAAATCAACTAAAACAATATTAATAAAATTTAAAAAGATGATTAAGGTGTTTTAAAAATAACAACATATCATATTTACTAAATTAATTAATTTCATTAATATAATCAAATTGAGTAAATATCTCTCACAGAAGTCAGGGAGTAACCATTCTCTACTAGTAATGCAAGAACAAAACGGGGTGCCTCCTAAGTAATAAATTTACCTCTTCACCATTCACGTTCAGTAAGTGAAGACTGAAGAATAAAAAGGCATTAGCATTCTGTGGTAAACCATCAACTTTAATTTAAGGGTTCAATGATGACGAAATTCTACCAAGTTTGCACCATATATCTGTTGGTCATCTAATTAATTCATCACACTTGCCAACAACACCAATATATGTTGATAGGTATTGGGGAATCAGATAAGAAAAAAGAAACAAAGTCTAGAATTTGTAAACTCTAGGAAGAGACATGACTTTTCTTAATGATATTTTGATAAAACGCAATGAGATGTACATTTGTGTAGACTTCAACTTGGTAACTAATTAAAACAAGATAAGGACAATTATCCTAACTGACAACAACTGCCATACATAATAAACCACCCCCAATCCTAAACAGAATACAATGAAAGGTACTAAATAACTGAACACAATTATATATTCTTAAAACATTCATATTCCTAAAACATTTGCTAACTGCTCTCAAACCACATGCTTGCTCCTGCAATTAACCAGCAAGGGTCAAGTTGGTATTCTATCATATGTTTTCCGGGCAAGATATCTTGTTCCAACTTTGGAATTCTTTCTTTAAATTTAAACACTTCGTCCCTCGTGTCGTGCCTATCTCGAATTAGTTAGTTTTATTTGGACAAAAAAAAAAGTGTAGTTCTTTTTGCCTTCATATTGCTCTGGTTCTGACACAATTCTTGTCCTTGAGAGGACCTTCCGTCACTTTGTCTCCGAAAATGAATTACAGAATAAATTATCTCGTAAGTCATAAAAACATATATTAAAAACTGAAACAAGCATGCCCTAAAGGCAGCAGATTCAAGATAAAGACGTATTCTCCATTTTGAATTTGGAGTCTAGGCTGCCTTAAATTATTGCGAAATATTTATAAAGACGCATTCTCCATTTTGAATTTGGGGTAAAAACGTAAGCTTCTTGTTCCAGGTACAAAAACTTATAAAGCAATGTTTTGGCTGTAAGTGCTCTCAGAGCGTCAGTGACAAATCCGAATTTTCAACTCAGCTGCAATGAACAAGACTCGCCTGGGCTCTCGATGGTGTGTGAATTAGCCGGAGGACTTTTAACACTACCGCTCACAAAAAATTTCCATATAATGTAGTGTGGCACAAAAAGAGGCAACCTAGACTCCAAACATCAGATCCATGATTTTGGACACCAATGATTTTGTTGGAGAAGCAATAGCACCTCCGACCTGCCGTGCACTTGTGTTGCAATTCTGCAGATAATAGGGCTGAGAAGGAGCTTTTACTATGCTCATTTCTGAGGTTCTTGCAGATGGTGGAGGTATGGGCATAAATCCCTGCCTGTTAAACACCCTTTCGTTCAAGGCCTGACGCTGTATAGGATCCAAAGGCTTCACACCCACTATGAGCACTCCATTAAGTTGCATTCCATTCTTGTTGAGAGCTTTATGAGCATCAGACCGATTCTGCATCAACAAAAAGTTCAAATTTACTCGTCTTTATAAAGTCAAGACCAAGACCATGAGCATACAGCAAAGACAGCATAATGTTGTGCAGGTCAAACGTTCAGGTTTCAGCATGATACCACATTAATGAACCTATGTTTTCAGATTTAATACACAAATCAGGCTTTCATAAAATGCCTTGAAAGTAGAAGATGGCCATGGTTAAACAATGGTGGAACTTTGGCAAAATCATTTGGAAAATCCAGGACTAAAATCTTAGATTTCAATAGACAAAAGTCAGTTCGGTTCACGAAAAGTCCATATGAATTGCCTCATGTCATTTTCATAGAAAGAACACATCCCACGCAGAATAAGATGTTTTAATGCGATGTGAACAGTACTAGACTTTTAGAATTAATTGAGGACGACAACGAATGCTTTAGAAAGAATATGCCATTCAATATGCTTAACCAAGGAAAGAAGGAGAACCTGATATAATATGTGCATCCAATTAGCATCACTAGGTCCAGCAATATGTTTCAAGATTACACCACATTTTTCGAACTCCCTTAAAACCAAATTGGTATCACCTGGAGAAAATCTGCACAAAAAGAGCATTCAAGTGTCCTGTATACCGGTATATTCAAAAGGAAATTAGATCTTTCAGATTATTGATTTGCGTCTTCACATTAAAAGATTCGATTATGGGCCGTGTATTCCACTACCACCTCTAAGCACTTCTAAACTCTTATTTGATGCCTCCACACATTCAATTCCAAAGGGCATAAAGGAGTGTAAGAATTTAAGATAAAAAATCATGTTATAATACAACCTCGTCCAATTTCAGAAATTACGCAAAAGATTCAAATAAAAATAGTTAAAACCCCAAATGAAAAATATATTATATATTAAAACATGAAGAAAATTTTGACTAGTATTACATTCCTCAAATTAGACCACATGCTTGCAAATTTTATCCACTGCCAACATAAGAAATGATACAGTTTTCTCGTTTAAACATTGAGAAAGAAAATGTTATGTCAGTCATTACAGATTTTTTATTAAGATTGAATGTACAACTGATCTCTCACCAATTCTCTGTTGCCTTGGTTTTTTATTTAATCACTTCACAACTATGCCAATTTATCATATTGAAAATCCAGTAAACTTCGAGCAAAATTTAAAAAACATTTGCAGCAATAAATTCCCTCTGGTAGAAAGGCAAAGAATTAAGAATTAAGATATTTACCCATAAACAGTAACCCATTCTTCCTCATCGAGATTTCCTGCAGGCACAGCATTCCTCTGAACCTCTGGCCTTGCAACTTCCCTTCGTGGAGGAAGAGTGATCAGAGCACCAGGTTGAACCACGCCTTCCACTGGTGAATTCTTTCCCTTCTCATCTTGATCACCCCCGCTCTTTGCAGATGTGGGTGACCACCAACTCAAACTCGCTGATCCCTGTTGGTTTTGCTGCAATCCTTTTAGAGAATAAGATGTGCTGGCCTCTGATTTGCTTTTTACTGGAGTAGAAAATTCCCTATTTGCAGTTTGAATGGGAGTTCTAGGGTCTGACTTAGGTTCTGGAGATGTCTGATAATCAAGTAAGCCCGATTCAGGAGAAAAGTCTGATCTGTCTTCCAAGGTGTAAATGGGAGGTGGTGGAAGGTCTGAACCGCCAAAGTTCTCACGCCATAGGGCGGATACTGCAGCTGCCTGACCTGAATTTGAAAATTTTCCTCTCCGAGAAGAAGCAGGAGAAGCCAAGTCTTGGAAAAATAGGGACTGCCCACCAGATTTTGGAGTTCTTTGTACTGTAGTACTCATATTTTATTCTCTCTAGTCTTTACAGAATAGAAACACAGCTACGAAACAGCAATTTGGTAGTTGGGCCAATGTTTGTTTTGCATAACACTTCCAATTATTATCAGAGTTGAGCACATAGAAAGATAACTGAGCAAAGAGAAGATTTAAGCAAAATTACAAGTGCAGGGAATTTGAAGAACATATAACAGCAACCAAAGGCATTGATCATATTATATTTCATTTCCTCTATCAACTATACACAGTATGTTCCACATGTGAAAGCTAACAGAAACATAATAAAGCAAAACAACTTGGAAGCCAAGCTTCTCCATCGAGGAAGAAAATGCGACAAAAAAATTCCTAAAGAAAAGGCGGTTAGTCGTCCAACTCCTTTAGATTAATCCTGTTTTGGGTTGTTCCGGAAATAGTAAAAGAGAGTTAGGAAACAAAAGTAAAAAGAGCTGAGATGAACCGCAAGGCAATTCTAAGTAAGCTCCCAGACAAAATCAAAGTAATAGAACAAGTCTATAAGCAAGGTCAAGCTTGATTCAGAAATCCACAAATATCGACAGCTCGGAATAATTAAAAAGAGAAGTGCCTAAGCGTGAAGGTTTCTGAACCGACTAGATGTTTGTCCCGCGAAGAAACAAATGGGAGGAAAATAGTTGGAAAGAAAAGAAAATACCAGATGGAATCAACTGATGATTCTATGAGATCAAGTGAGCTTCAGAAAAGGAAGGGTTTCAATTAATACATTTGAAATGTTGGGAGGTTCCCTCCCAGAACCTGAGCGCAGAGCAGAGCTGCTCGAAGTCGAAGGTAAGCAGGGGGAAAACCCTAAAATTTTTGTTTTTGTTTTAAGTAAATATAAGGATTTCCTGTCTATTTTAAAAATATACCCATAAATCTAAATTATTAACTTGATTAAACATTTTTATTTTTAAGTAAGATTTATATTAAAATAAATTTTATTTATTAATACATCCTTCATCATTCCCAATTCCCTAATTTTAGCTAAAATTACATAAGTACTATAAGATTTTTTTCCATTTTCTTAATTTATTTTGTACTTTTGCAAATAGTTATATATTAAAATTTTTCATATTGAGACAAAGACTGAAATATGATTAGTTTACATACATACTTAAATAAACATGTTTATAAATGTCTGTACAAAAATTATATTTAAAAGATTAAAATTAAAAGTTAATATAAGTTATATAATATTTTAAATTGACATAATTAATATCCTATGGGGAATAAAAACATCCCTTTAAATATATTTTCACCATGGTACCATAAAAAGAATATGTTTTTAGTCATTTAAAATGATATTAAATAAAAAAAATTAAACGTATGCTAAAAAAATTAAAATATAAATTTTATGTCATAATTAATAACTTTTATAATATATAGGAAATGTTGAGCATATATGTATTAAAATTATTCTTTATTTGCATAAAAAAAATTTTAGGAAAATATAAATGTATTCATTTGTTGAAAGAGGTTTATTTTGGTCAAAACAAATATTTAATAATCAAATTTAATAGTCAATTAATGATTTGGTAAATAAAAATAAAATCTAAAAAATGTAAAGTAAATAAAACGGTGGTCAATGTTTTTTTTTTTTTGCCAGCCTAAAATTCTTGCTTTTCCCCATAGTTTTTGCCTTTTCAGCTTGCTCCAATTTTGTCAAGGTTCTTCATACTAATTTTCCCATCTGTCATGGATTCCACCATTCACTTATATTTTTAAAAAAATAAAATAATCCACAATTAAATTTGTCAAAATTTAGAAATAAAAAAAAATAAACCCTAAAACAATCAAAGATATAATAATTTGATTTAACAAAAGAGGAAGGAGATTGAGACTTTTTTTTTTTTTTTCCCTTTGAAATTGGGAGGCACCAAGGTTGAGAGTGTGAAACTTTTACGTTTTGTAATATAATCATTTTTGTTAAAAAAATAGTGGGCCAATCCAGAGCTACACAATACTACTGGAAGTTGGGATTTTCCTAGCCCCAACCTTGCCAACGAGTACCCACTCTAGCTGGATGGGAGGGGAGTGAAAGAGAAGTTTCCACGTTCAAGAGGTGAATAGTTTTTTAAGATATTAAAATTATTATTTTTTAAATTATAAATTGCGAAAGAAAACAAGTCACCTCTCACACAGACATATATATGATAAAAAAAAATTATATGTATTTATATATGAACTGATTATTTTATTAATTTTAATATGTTAACTTGTAAAATTCAATATGTTTTTAAATTTAATTTTCCAATATGAATCCTAAATTAAATTATAATCCTAATATACTGAAGTTAATTATGGTATCATGGGGTTATCCAGATATCCTAGGCCGATAAAATACTTTTGATCACCTTAAAATCATACTAACTTATCTAATGTATTTAAGATAGTATCAGGTATATTCTTGTGATTATCTTATAACACATAAAGTATATTTAATTAATTATTAAAGAAATTAACAAACTTATCTAAAAATGATTTTTCATACGAAAGAAATACACTGATTAAAAAACAAAAAACTGCAATGAAAATAATGTTAGGTCAACGTTAAAAATTTCAATAAACAATGGTCAAATCAAAATCAACAATACTCAAAATTAAAGCTTAGCCATCTGATCTGATGGATTGATCTATGAAGGACGTGCTGAAAAGAAGTACTACGAGTCATCACGGTCAAACCACGGTCTCACTTGCCGTTTCTATTTACTACACTCCTTGTATTTTTTATATTCATTCAATAAAAATCATTGCCTTTTGTTTTATCTATATAAAACTCAGTTGTTGGTGACCACATCCCTTAGATTTTGAACTGAAAATTGCACAAATAATTAGCAAATTACATTAATAAACAATAGGCAACATGAAAGCACTCATCAAACTAGACAAGTCTCCTATAATATCCATAAGCAAATCCTATGAGAAACAACGTGACATTCAACAAACATTGCAAGGATATTTAATTTCTTTTGTTTGACAAATCATTGTGAAGGAAATAACAAACAAAGATAATAGACTTAGTTTAAATGAAATATAACATTTGACAAAAGGGTTTAAGAACAATAGAGCATGCATTGGTGGCCCTAGAATTTCAACGTAACTGAATGGTGAAGATTTCCACGAGGAAGATGGAGGAACCACTCAAAGATGTAAGAACACAATTAGTAAGATATGATTTTACTATATCAATTTTATTAGATAGATTTTCTGATTTATTTGACTAATCCTAGTAACAATTAGATGGATAAAGTTGGGATAATGAAAAATTAACATGTGTATATTAATTCGAATAAGACATAATATTTCACACTCCTCAAAGAAAAAAGAAAAACCCCATATTTAGAGGGCACTGAAAGAGGGGAGGGAGCTTTTGTTTTTAAAAATGAAAAAACAAAAACTTAGAAAGTTGTTTTCACTTAAATGTTTTTTTTTAGAGCTTTTGTTTTTAAAAATGAAAAAACAAAAACTTAGAAAGTTGTTTTCACTTAAATTTTTTTAAAAAAAAAAAGTTGTTTTAAAAAACTTAAAAACAAAAAACAAATTTCAGTTTTTTTATTTTTTTCTAAGTTTGTTACTTATTCACTATCTAAACAACTACACCATTTTAATGGGAAACGACTACCGCCACATCACCACAGCATCTGTCATATCACTTTAAAAACAGATTTTTAAAAAGAACTATTCAAACATTATTTTTTATATAACTTGCTTCTAAAACTTTTTTAGAGGAAAAATAACAAAGAATTGAATTAAATAAGGCATATGCCAACCCCGCTCCTTTCCTCAAAAAAAAAACTTCAAACCAAAAATTTATTAAAACTCATTTTAATTAAACATATATTATTAATTATATAACTGTTATTTTAAATTTATTTATAGTAAACTATATCTTAATATTATTTACTTCTTAAGTTTTTAATTAAATTAATAAATTAAAATCCAAAAATACAAGGCCTTGATTAATGAATCCAAGAGTCACTTGTTTATAAGAAATATTAATTAATAATATAATTTTTAAAAGATTGAATATTTTTGGATAAGATTTTGACACTGAAGATTAATAATAATGGCGATAATATTACCGCCTATCCGTAACTCACATCGTCCAATAGTCCAGGCTGTAGAAAGATGAATGTATCGGTTAAGTGTAGCCGCTTAAATGATATCTTATCGTGTTGTTACTGTACAGTTAGATAGAAGGCTATTTTTTTTTACCAAGAAAAAAGATAAAAGGCTAATTTTTTTATCAAAAAGATAGAAGGCTAATTGGACGGTATAATGTGTTGGGCCTTAAACTTTTAAAGCCTGTCTGATATAATAATATGTTTATAAATAGGATCAGTGCTATAACAGATAATAATCACAAAATAATAAATGATCATTTAGTTGTTTCCACAGGCCGCTCTACCTGTTAGGATTTAGGAGATAGCTCGCCATCGGACTGAGCCTCCTCTGATATCGTCTCCGCCCCCATACGCCGGCAACATCAGGTCAGTCTCTTCCTTCTCCGGCTTCGTCTTTCTTCCTTCTTTTGTGTGCTCCGTCTTCCAACGATATGTAACTTAGGCTAACCCAAGAAAGTCAATTGTAAATCTTAGAATCATCCTTACTTGAACTTGATTTTCTTTGCCCTCCTCACCTATAACTATTTCTCTTCTAATTTTTCTAATTGACTTACTTTGTATATTTTTAAGATAAAAACAGCTATGGAGTCCTATCTTCGGGAAAATCGGCGCATATATGAGTGTAACATTCATCCCTGGGTTCTCAGTCCTGATTTTTTAGATGGTGCTCCCGCAATGTCTCCCATTGATGATCAATTCTTCAATATTAGAACCTTTTTAAAAGAATGTCATATTTCAAACGTAGAAGCATATATCAATACGGCTAGATATGATTTCTTCAACATCTCAAGCAAGTCAATAAAGCAAGCAACCAATTCTATTCTTTCTATTCTTAATGTAGCGGAAGAACATAAGAAATCTATGACCCAAGAGATTGTGGATTATGCTGAAAACATGGCTAACAAAACTTATAGAGGTCATTCTAGTTTCTTTATGGTTGTGGAGGTGAATGCTGACATTATTTACCACAACAATGACAATTGCGAGGTTATAGAGATATCTGACCAAGTTTGCCAAGCAATGCTGCCAAGTAAATCATCTCATAATAAATTGAAAGGGGTGAAGCTCCAACAGAAAGAAGAGCTAAGTGATTGTGCAATCTGTTTGAGTGATTTTAGGATCGATGCAGCTCAAATGCCTTGTTCTCATCTCTTCCATGGAAACTGCATTGTTGGATGGTTGTTGAGGAAGAATAATTGTCCCCTCTGCCGCTTCACAAATGACAATTGATGGATAAAAAATGTGTCTGCATGTTAATTACACGCCTATCGAATTTTGAATATTTATTATGTTTATATATCTTAACTTTTAAGTCAATGGAATTTTTTTTGCATTTGCTATCCCTTTCATTACAAGATCGTGTTGAACTTCTGTTAGATTCTGAATAATTAACAAAATTTGTGGTACAGGAACGGTTTGTTTTGATTTGATGTTGGTTCGTTTGTAATCCTGGTTTACTCCATCTAATGATTCCAGTCATAATCATAGAAAACTCAGATTCTTTTGATGTTTCTTGTGTCGTCCTTCCAAAACTAATGATAACCTAACCATTGTTCAACTTGTTTTAAAGAATTAACAGTTAAGTATAATATTTTTTAGTTAAAATAAATCACTATGAAATTTTAGTTGTTCCTAAGTAACACTTCATTGTTGGTGCAGACACCGCTTATTATTTATTACCTTTAGTCCTATTTATAAGATCCAGTTGATTTTTTTGGAGAATTCTATGAAAATCTTAAGAAAGCTAATTACATTACTTTAAGACATTAAAAGTTATCGTTTTTTTTAAATTATGTTGTTTGACTTATGAACTAATATATAATGTAATAAAATATGATATATGATATAATTAAGTA